>VZTN01005688.1:42949-63910 GCA_013400515.1 Erpornis zantholeuca | reverse complement strand
TTCCCTCCATCAGGGACCCCGAAACCGGCGGCAGAGCCGTGAGGAGCTCGGACAGCTCCCGTCCCAGCCGCGGGGGTTTGGCTGCTTTGGAGGGACACAAAACTGGCGTTTTTTAAGTGCAAGTCACTGGTGCTGCTGCAGGGAAGCTCTGCAGCTCTGGCAGGGCTGAGAAAACCTTTTTTGAATCACCTTGGGGCACATCCTGACAGGGGCTGGCAGATCCCATCCTCAGGGAAGATCCCAGCAGGGACCTGGGGGAATTATGCTCACACATCCAAGGTCTCCTTTTCATAAAACCACAGAATTTTAGGGTTGGAAGGAACCTCTGGAGATGAAAAGTCCAACCTTATTTTTCCCCCTGGGCTTATTCCTCAGCTCGGGTCATACCAAACAATAAATCCGGGCATAATTTCTAAATCTGTGGCTGCTGCAAGTTTCTGTCATGGAGAACACGGTCAGGACCTGGGCTCGGATGGTTTTCCAGCTGGTCCCTCCCACACTGGGGCTCATTTTCTGCCCTCATGAATTTTCTGCCTGGAGTGGAAACTGCAAACTCCACTCAGCAATCACAACTCTCTGCTGCAGCTCTGCTAGCGAATTTTTTTTTGGTTTTTTTGGTTTTTTTTTGCAGGTATATTTTGTATTTCTGTATTGTCACCTCTAGAAATCACAGCCAACGAGCGGAATTGTTCCACGTGCCTAGGGCAGCACCAGCCCTACCCCTAAAACAGCTTTTAAAAATCCTATTTCCACGAATTACACCGCAAACAACGCTCACCTTTCCACAGACACCTCACCCGTTTAACCACAGGACCCCTTAAATTCAGCACGGTGCACCTTGCTGTGGCTAACGAGGCTAATTAGGAGCAGAGGAAAGGAAATGCTTTTGCTGCAGCATTATTTATTTATTTATTTATTTATTTATTTATTTATTTATTTATTTATTTCCTGATGCTTCAGTGGCTGGAGCAGCTCATGTACCTTGCAAGGCTGTAACCTCCAAGGGCTGGAGGTGTTTGCTGCCGTGCCTGAGCCAGNTCCTTTTCATAAAACCACAGAATTTTAGGGTTGGAAGGAACCTCTGGAGATGAAAAGTCCAACCTTATTTTTCCCCCTGGGCTTATTCCTCAGCTCGGGTCATACCAAACAATAAATCCGGGCATAATTTCTAAATCTGTGGCTGCTGCAAGTTTCTGTCATGGAGAACACGGTCAGGACCTGGGCTCGGATGGTTTTCCAGCTGGTCCCTCCCACACTGGGGCTCATTTTCTGCCCTCATGAATTTTCTGCCTGGAGTGGAAACTGCAAACTCCACTCAGCAATCACAACTCTCTGCTGCAGCTCTGCTAGCGAATTTTTTTTTGGTTTTTTTGGTTTTTTTTTGCAGGTATATTTTGTATTTCTGTATTGTCACCTCTAGAAATCACAGCCAACGAGCGGAATTGTTCCACGTGCCTAGGGCAGCACCAGCCCTACCCCTAAAACAGCTTTTAAAAATCCTATTTCCACGAATTACACCGCAAACAACGCTCACCTTTCCACAGACACCTCACCCGTTTAACCACAGGACCCCTTAAATTCAGCACGGTGCACCTTGCTGTGGCTAACGAGGCTAATTAGGAGCAGAGGAAAGGAAATGCTTTTGCTGCAGCATTATTTATTTATTTATTTATTTATTTATTTATTTATTTATTTATTTATTTCCTGATGCTTCAGTGGCTGGAGCAGCTCATGTACCTTGCAAGGCTGTAACCTCCAAGGGCTGGAGGGGTTTGCTGCTGTGCCTGAGCCAGGTGCTCGCTCCTTTTTTTTTTTTTTTTTTTTTTGCTTCCAGCTGCTGCTGGAGCTGGTAGGGCAGCAGCAGATTCCCTGGAACTCATTTGAAATGTGCTCTGCATCCCTTGGAAATGCTGGGAGGAGGCTGTTCCCGAGCTAGAGCTGCCTGAGCCCGGGGGGAGCTGTATCGGAGTTAATGGCTGCTGGCAGATTTTCTTTAAGACTTGCAGTGGAGCATAAATTCCCTGCTCCTGAAGCTGGAGGAGGATAACTGGGACTCCAGAAATCCTTCTGGTGGAGCGGTGGCTGCTCTCGGGCAGCTGGAGAGGGGATTGCTGCTCCCCTTGCCTCGGTGGTGCCCCCATCACGGGGGTGTGGGTGTCCCCTCTGCTCTCCTCCCTTCCTTGGGGGTTTCTGCTCGGAAAATCCTGTTAGGCTGCTCTGCAAGGAGAGATAAATTGATGGTGTGAGCTGACTGATAAATTGTTGGGCAGCTGATGGAGGGCAGTGTTGGGATGGGCTCCCTTCCCTCCTCCATCCCACAGGGAATGGGAACAACCCCGGGACAGCTGCTCAGGGACACCCTTGAGGTCCTCCTTTGCTGAAGCAAACTTGGCAAAATGAACAGGGCTGGAAATGGGGGAGGACCCAAATGCTGCATGGGGGCTGGTTTTGGATGTCCAGAGCCAGAAGGTTCAGTTCTGCTCTAATCCCCTGATCTCAGGTGCAATTCTGGCAAGGCTCTGGATTAGAGAAGAAATCCTTTCCTAAGTCCTACTCTCAAGGCACAGGGTTCAACCCAAAACTTCTACTGCCCACTTGCAGGAATCACACCTGGTGCTTCCCGAGGGAAAAATCCCAGTTGTGGTTATCCCAGCACTAAATCCCAGTGCTGGTTTTTCCAGCTGCTGGCCCTGAGGCTGTTTGGGGCACCCCAAGCAGCAAAGCCTCGTGTCCTGCAGCACAGCTGATCCCCTCCTGCACAAAACCCCCCGTGGGAACTGCTTGACCACTGCTAAACTTTCTCCCAGTGCAAAACTCCTTCCCTGTTGCTCAGCATTTAATTTCCACTCTGTTCATNTGGCAATCTTGATGTGCCCTCTAAATCAAAAAAAAAAAAAAAAAAAAAAAAAAAAAAAGAAGATTTGCAGCCTCCAAACCATTTCCTCTTTCTGTGGGATGCGCTGCTGAGCTGGGGACAAACACAGCCTGTGGGGGTTTGATAAACTCTGGCCATGCACCCTCTTTGGCCTGGGTTCAGTGGGGGTAAAATCAGCTTTTTTATTGGTGATATAACAGCCTGGGCTGCTTTAAATTCTGTGTGGAGAGGCAGAGCAGCAGTGGGGAAGGTAAAAGGCTGTGCTGGCTGCTCCACTGGAAATATCTGCCCCAGGATCTCCTGGAATATCGGTGGGACCAGGCACTTTTTGCAAACATTCATTAGATAAAAGGAGGAAGGTTATTCCCAGAGGGTGGAAAAGCACTGCTGTGCATTGCCCGGAGGGGTGGTGGCTGCCCCATCCCTAAAAACATTCAAGGTCAGGTCGTACAGGGCTTTGAGCAACCTGAACCTGTTGAAAATCTCCCTATTAATTGCAGGGATGTTGGATTAGATGAGCTTCAAAGGTGCCTTCCTTCGGGAAGCTGCCTTGGGAGGAATTTTGCACAAGTTGCAGTGGGAGGAGGTGCAGCCCTGGCAGCTGAGCACCAAAAACGTCCTCCAGAGTGCTAATGAGAAAGCAGAAACTCTGCTTTTTCCCCTAAATCAGCCTAGAAAAGGCACTCTGGAGTTTCAAAATCGAACCTTTTGTCAGACTTCCTTAAAAATTTAACTTATTCCTTCCCTGGGCTCTTCCTTTCCCTAGGGCGAGAGGGGAAGTGGAACCATCCACCCCTATTGATTTTTAAATATCTGCTTTTCCTCAGAAGCACTCAGGATTGAGCTGCAAAGCTCGGTGCTTAAAAAAGGGCTTCTCATCAAGTCTCAGGAACTTTTTATTCTTTATTCCTCTGAGTTTCATCTAATCGTTAAATGTGTAACAAGTCGCCCAGCCTGGCAAGTAATTTTCTAATTATCTTAACATAGAGATTATACTGTGTTTTTAAAATTGCTCCCAGTTCTTGAAAACCTGGGGACAACGGTCACATTCATATTTTATTTTTGTGTTTTTTATATCCAGCCATATTTATTTTATGCCTCACCTGTGTATCTGTGAATAAAACTCTTTATAAAGCTTCTTAAACTTCAGTGTCCCAGCTAAAACCCATCCGGGGAAGAAATTGAGGCAAACCCCTCAATTTTCTACTTTTCTACCCATTCTGCCTTCTCTAAAAGCCACTTCCCAGCACCTCCACAGTCCTTTTCTCCTTCAGGAAGTCCTGATGCAGTGGGAAAATGCATTTATCACTCCTATTCCTCCATTCCTGATTGCTCTGGCTGGCAATCAGCAAATTAACTACTTGGTTGTAATAGATTTATCACTTTATAATAAATTTAGGAGAACTGCTATTTTCTGAGTTGTGAGCAATGATTGGCCTGACCTGGGTCCCAAAGCGCTTTAATTCCTGCTTTAATCCACGCGGGACTGATTCCCGGGGATTTTTCTCTGTGCAATAAGGGATGGAAGGAAACGAGATCAGTTGGGTACGGGACTCTGCCAAACCTGGATCCATTCAAACCTGGAGCTCTGCAACAGAGAAAAGTCCCCGGGTGGGCGATGCTGGCACATTCCAGCCTTGGAGGATGCGAGGGATTAGGGATTTGAGGGAGATTTAGGGATGCAGGGACAATCCAGCTCCCCAGAATAGTGCCGGACAAGTCCAGCTCTCCGTGATACTGCACAGCTCCGATCCTGGGAGCTTCAGCTCCGGGAAATGCCCCGGACGGGAATGGGAGCTCAGACCTCCCTCAAAGGCAGCCTCGGGTCCCTCTTGAGGCGGCTGGGAAAGCTGCGGCTGCCCGGAGAGCTCCGCACGCCGCTTCTCTTGGAGACTGCCTCCCTCTAGTGAGAGCCAGAGCCACCCGCACGCCGGCCCGGGGCTGCCCCGGCAGCTGCGAGCGAGTCTGGGGAGCCCTGCGTGGAGCTGGGGTGCTGGCAGTGCCTTTGGGTGCTCTCCGGCAGGTTCTAAGGGTGCTGGGAGTGCCTTTGGGTGCTCTCCGGCAGGTTCCAAGGGTGCTGTGCACATTTTGGGTGCTCTCCAGCAGGTTCCAAGGGTGCTGCGCACATTTTGGGTGCTCTCCGGCAGGTTCCAAGGGAGCTGGCAGTGCCTTTGGGTGCTCTCCAGGAGGTTCCAAGGGAGCTGGCAGTGCCTTTGGGTGCTCTCCGGCAGGTTCCAAGGGTGCTGTACACATTTTGGGTGCTCTCCAGCAGGTTCCAAGGGTGCTGCGCACATTTTGGGTGCTCTCCAGCAGGTTTCAGGGGTGCTGGGAGTGCCTTTGGGTGCTCTCCAGCAGGTTCTAAGGGAGCTGTGCACATTTCGGGTGCTCTCCAGCAGGTTCCAAGGGTGCTGGGCACATTTTGGGTGCTCTCCAGCAGGTTCTAAGGGAGCTGTGCACATTTCGGGTGCTCTCCAGCAGGTTCCAAGGGTGCTGGGCACATTTTGGGTGCTCTCCAGCAGGTTCTAAGGGAGCTGTGCACATTTCGGGTGCTCTCCAGCAGGTTCCAAGGGTGCTGGGCACATTTTGGGTGCTCTCCAGCAGGTTCTAAGGGAGCTGTGCACATTTCGGGTGCTCTCCAGCAGGTTCCAAGGGTGCTGGGCACATTTTGGGTGCTCTCCAGCAGGTTCTAAGGGAGCTGTGCACATTTCGGGTGCTCTCCAGCAGGTTCCAAGGGTGCTGGGCACATTTTGGGTGCTCTCCAGCAGGTTCTAAGGGAGCTGTGCACATTTCGGGTGCTCTCCAGCAGGTTCCAAGGGTGCTGGGCACATTTTGGGTGCTCTCCAGCAGGTTCTAAGGGAGCTGTGCACATTTCGGGTGCTCTCCAGCAGGTTCCAAGGGTGCTGTGCAGATTTTGGATGCTGATTTGAACGCATTGAGGGTTCTGTGCACATTTTGTGTCCTGGTCTGAATGCACCGAGGGTCCTGTGCAGATTTTGGGTGCTCTCCAGCATGTTCCAAGGGCGCTGTGCATATTTTGGGTGCTGGTTTGAGTGCACTGAGGGTGCCGTGCACATTTTGGGTGCTCTGCAGCACGCTCCAAGGGCACTGCGCACATTTTGGGCGCTGTGGGTGTCTGGGGTGCTGCACTGCTCACATCCAGCTGCTGCCAGGGAGCCTCAAGTGTGAGTGCTGAGTGCGGCGCAGGCTGGGAGCGCTGCCCCTGCAGAATCCCGGGATGGTTTGGGTTGGAAGGGTCCTTGAGGATCATCTCCTTCCACCCCCTCGCACCAGCGGTGCTCGGTGAGCCAGAGCGGTGTCGCCGTGCGGTGCCGCCCGGGGACAAGCGGCGGTGTCCGAGGCAGGAGGGTGGAATGACACGAACAATTCCCGATCCAGCACGGGATCTGCCGGCCCGCAGATGAACGGGCAGCTGCGGACCAGCAGCCTGAATTTATCCCGAGCTGGCCCTCTGCGTCAAGTGGCTGCCGTGGTTTTAATCCAATCCCAGAGCCCCCCAGGCAGGATTTGTTGTGCTGCTGGATTTTTTCCTTTGCCAGCCAGGGTAGGATTTCATCAAACGAGCTGGATAATTTCCTCACATCCTCAGGGGCTCTCGCCGGCAGCTCAGCTCCTCCGGGCTGCCCTTAGCAACCAGCGCAGGAAAAGCAGAGCTCCCACACCAAAGGATGATTTCCACCCTCTGCAGCAGCGGGCAGGGCACCTGAGCATGTCCGGCTCCTGCCCTTTGCCCTGTCCTTTGTCGCAGCTGAGCCCTTGCTCCTGGCACGGCCGCAGCCGCCGCCTCCAAAAGGATTTGGATGCCATTCTAAATGGGCAGCAGCTCCTGCGGGGGCAATGTGCGGGAGGAACGCTGGGGCTGCAAGCAGCGAGCTAAGAGCACCCTCGGCTCCTCCAGGCTGACCTGAAGGTTCTTGACCCCGGGTGGGTGGAGGGAAAAATATTTATTGTCCCAGCAGCGAGGAGATGGATTTTTCCAACCGGAGGAGCTGAGGCTGGTGCAGAGCTCTCAGCGAGGTTTTTTTAGAGGGAAATGGGAAAACAAGAGCAGTAATTCACTCGCTCATCCTTGCAAAAAGGTTCATTCCCTTCCCGCACCACCAGCGACCCCAGGGAGCCGAGGATCGGGGTCGGGAGCGGCAGCGGGGTCAGCGCTGCTGGAGGCAGAACTTCCAGCTGGGGAGCACATGGAAGCGTGGCAAGCAGGAGCAGGGAGCATTTCCAAGCCCTTCTGCCCCGGCAGCTGAAGGGGTTTCCAAAGGAAAAGGTTATTTTCAGGTTTATAGCAGGGATGAGCCTGGCAGCTGGAAAGGAACCTCGGGTGAGGGATCAGCCACGGGCAAGAAACGTGGGAAGAGCAGCAGGGGCTGATCACACTCAGAGGATGAGCAGGATTTACTGCATGGAAGGCAAAAAAGAAATGAGCTGAATGTGCTAGAAAAATGGGGCTGGAGGGAAGTAACGGTGCAGGATCTGTAATTTCAGGCAGTAAAAAGCCAATATTTTGGGCCAAACCCAGAGCACAGTTTTGCTGCTTTCTGGATTTTGAAGAATAAAATACTCTACCCCTCGCTCCAGATTTGGGCTTATTTCTCTTGTGCTTCAGCCACATATTGATAAAGGCTGGATGTTGGTGATTTGGGGTTATCAGTTAAGCAGAAGAGCTCCCAGGCACTGGAGCCAAATCGATTTTCCTTAAGGAAACCTGCTTGGGGGTCGCCAGCACAGGCACCTCTGTCTCTGCTGGGCCTGGTGTGATTTCTGCGTGTGCACCTCAAAAAGGTGCTAATAACAACCACATCCACATCCCAGGGGTGCCTTTCCCTTCCCAGCCCACCTCTCCCTTCTCATCTCCCCAACCTCCAGGTGGGGTTCAAGCAGGGCTTTGATTTCAAACCTTCCTTCTTTTTTCTTTTCCCTTTCCCCCCCCCCCCACCTCTTTTTTCTTCTTGTTTCACTTCGCCCTCCTGCCAAACTTCCTCCCTCCCTGAAGATCCCTATCTGCCCCCACCCCGCTCTTTTATATGGCACCTCTCACTCTGCTACCTCCGTGTGGATGAGGGCGAGCACAGCTGTGCTGCAGCTCCCTAAAAATCCCCCGGGATTCCAGGGCTCTGGAAAGGCGGCAGCCACAGCCGCCGTATATGCCATATATACGCCATATAACAGCAAGGGGGCCACCAAAAGGGTCCCCGCCACACACCCAGCAGCTGGGGGCTTTGATTCCGATAGGGATCTGCACAATCAATGGGGGAGGGATGGGGTTTTATGGCTCTGCTTTCCCCCCGCTGGCGTCGGAAGGAATGGCACTGGATGCGAGCGGGATCTGAGTCTCCTCCCGGCGGCTACAGGGAAATCTGGGCAGGTTTTTCTTTTTGATTCCCTCCGAGCGAAATGCCTGCTTGGGCATCGAGCCTGATCCGCTCCTGGATCAAGAGCTGAGAGTCTCCGTGTGCCCGATTTGTTGGAAATTTAGGTGTAGTCTGGGAAATAGGAAGGGAAGAAAATGTGTAAAAGCTGTATTTGAGTTTTTAATAGTTCTCCATCCTCCCTCACCTGCCCTGGGGCTAGGCAGACATCAGCATCTGTGCCTGAGTGCCTGAGCTTTTCTGTTTGCTGCAGGGTGGAATGGGGAGAAATTGAGAGAATTTGGGCATTTTCTGGGAAAAGCAGCGTTGTGCCATGCAAGGGTACAGACACTTGCATGCTGGGCATGAACTGCACCTCCTGAGGGATTAAAGGACCAGAGAATCTCCCTGTGCCAGATTTTACAGTGCCCAGGCTGTTCCCCTTGTGGCAAAGGTGCCCGGAGCTGATTTTGGGATGCGCAGCTGAAACTGCACCCCCAGCACAGGAAACATTCGCATCCACCCCAAGGCAGATCCCTCTGGGCACGTTTGGGGCTGCTGCTTCCTTCCTGCTGGGAGCCAACCTTGGGCACATCCATGATCAGCTTTATAGGGCAGGTGTCCCAGCCCAAAATTCTGGGGGGTGTCCCCAAGTGTGGGGGGTGCAGGAGCTGAGGGGCAGCCAGCACCATTCCCAGCCAGTCTGAGCTGCCAGTGATGCCTTAGGTTTTAATTTTTATATTTTTCAAATCCTGTACTGCCAGTGTGACTCTGAAGTTTTCTGCAGCTCATTCGGTGCTGTTCTCTGTGCTCAGACAGACACAACAAAACCTCTAACTTGCTCTCCAAGGACACCCAGAGCAAGAACTGCAAACCACAATCTTGGGGACAGGGGGGCAAGCTTGGGCAAATTCCATCCTTGCCTGGCTTCTGCTTGGGGAATTGATGCTGAGATCCAAGTGGGAAGAACTCGGGAGCTGTCCTTGTCCATGTTGGGATGCACTGAGGCAGGAGCCTCTGGAGCCCAGAGTGTTCCTCTGAAGGCCTTTCCAACCAATCCCTCCTTGATTCCTTTATTCCTGTCTGCTCTCTGTTCCTAGGGAGCCATTGAAGGCATCACCAGGGCATTAATTACAGGGAATCTAATGGGAAATGTAAACAGGAAAGCTCCGGGGGGAGATAAGGGGAGCAGGGATGGGGGGCAGGGGCTGACAAGCTCCCTCTGGCAGGGAGGGATGGACTTCAGAGCCAAGCTGACTTCCCAGCCCGCGGCTGGCGGCCGCTCAAGGGTGTTAATTAGGGTGCGAGATAACGCCCGGGACACTGTCCCCAGCTGTTCCCCTTTTTGGGAAGGAGCACATTCCCGGGGCTCGAAGTTCAGCGGCAGAGAACCAAAGCTGGGTGCACTGGGGGGATGGGGCCCTGCACTGCTGTGAGGGAGAGTGGGAATGGCTTCAGACTGAGTTTAGATGGGATATTGGGAAGGAATTCTTCACTGTGAAGGTGGGCAGGCCCTGGCACAGATTCCCAGAGAAGCTGTGGGTGCCCCTGGATCCCTGGCAGTGCCCAAGGCCAGGTTGGACAGGGCTTGAAGCAGTGGAAGATGTCCCTGCCCATGGAAAGAAGATGGAACTGGATTAGCTTTAAGGTCCCCTCCAACTCAAAACCTTCTACAATTCCATGATTTTCATCCACTTCAAGTGAACTGAGGAAATGGGGGATGTAGGACTGCATTTTCCTCGTGTTTGTGGCATTTTGTTGTCCCCACAGCTCAGGTTTGTGGCTGACACTGCTCTGAGAAGAAGAAATCCCCTCACCAGCGCTGTCCCACATCCTCCTCCTCCTCCCCACCTGCCTGTGTCAAGAACATCTCCCTTTTTTGGGGGGTGAGTGTTAAATACGGAGAAGAAATGGTTGGAACTGCCTCGTGCAGGATTTGGGGGAACTGAGTTGTGTTCAGAGGCAAAATCCCCTTCCGTGGGGTCTGGGAATGGCCCTGGCATCTCACAGAGGTCCTGGCCCCATCCTCCCTGGGAACCAAGTGTCACAACTGGAGTGAATTGGAATTTAGTGACCTCGCTGGAGGAAATTATTTTGCTCAAAACAGGATATATTTAGACTTTTTTTTTTTTTAGCTGTTTTATTCTCAGCCATTTTTCTTTGCAGGCAGGTTTCGCTTCTCTTTCTGAGCCTCTCTTTGTGTTTTCCTTTGCAAAAGGAGAGGAAATAAAGATCCCTCAGTGCTCTGGGGAAACAATTTTCTTCTACTGCCCCCCTTCCATGAGCCCGACTGCACTGCAGAAATCCTGCTCATCTCTCGTCAAAGCTTGAATTGAATTAATTTTATGGATTTTAAAGGTGTTGGATGAGGTGGGAATCTCCTGCTCTCCCTGCCTTTTGAGGAAATCCTCTCCCGTTGCTTTGCCTTCCCCAGGATTTATCTCAGTGTCGTTGAGAGCATAACTCTGAACTTCTTTGAACTCCAAAGGACGAGGAAAACGTCTAAACCCAGCTATTGAAAAACCTCTTTTCCAGCGCTGCTCCACTTAAAATCCACCTGGCACAATAAAAGGAGCAGCTCTGTGATCCCTGAGCCACCACCCCAAAGTCCTGCTGGCCACGGAGCTCTGCCCTGTTTTCCCTTTTTTCCCCGTTTTCCCTGTTTTCCTTCCTTTCCAGTTGTCTCCTTTACAACCCGAGAAAAGCGACACATCCCCCGCCCGCCCCACGGCACGGCCGGGAGGTGGATTTGTGAATGGTTGGCTGCTCACCATGTGCCTCGGGACCTTCATTTTCGGGATTTTTTTTTTCCAGGCCAGCCGAGGGAGGAAGTTTGCAGGATGTTATCAGCATCCTGTTGCTGTGACCTGCTGAGCAATAGCATGGAAATGTCTCCCCTTCGCCACACCCCGGTGGCAACCTTTTGGCTCCTGTCCCCTGGCCGTGTTCTGCAAGATTAATGTGTTTTTCCACACATCCATAGCTGAAAGGCATGGAGTTTTAGTTTTTCTTGGGTGGTTTTTTTCGGGGTTTTCTCAATATCCAGGCATTTCTGGCAGTGTTTATAAAGTAGGTGAGTGACTTCTGGCACGGTCAAGGTGTCTCATCTGCAAGGAGGATAGAGAAGGATTTTGGGGTAGAGAGTCATTGGTTGGAGAGGACTGATAAAAAAACCCAATTAAACTCTCCCCCCAAAGACAATAAGAGGGGAATAAAACTAAGAATTATGCCACCTTAATGAGGATAAATGTTTGATTTTTAGCTGTTGGAGGGGTTTCCTCCAGACCACAGCAGTCAGTAATGAACATCTTGGATGCTCCATGTGCTATGTTTCCAGCACCAGCTGTGATGTTGGCCATTACCCATGACATTCCATGATCCCTGTCACTGGAATTAGCCAGGCAGAGCAGCTTTCCATAGGAAATGGTTTTGCTCCAATCGAATCCTTCTCAGGAAGTGCCTTTGTTTCATCAAATTATATCAAGAGAAAAATATGAAAGAAACCAAGCTGAGCTTTCTCCTTTCATATCAATGTTCATGTAATTCCAGAATTCTTTAATATCAGCCTAATGTTTAAATTCCCCTGGAAGAAAACATTCCAGTGGTTCCAACACTACCTGTACAGGCATTCTTGTTCCAAAGGGAAAAAAGAAGAGAAAGCAAAGTGTGAAAACAAAATTCCTCCTCTCAGAAGATGCTTTTTGCTCTTTCCACATCTCATTCCCCAGCCCATCCCTTCCCATCGCTGTTCTTGGAGCATCATCAGCAAAAGGTTTGAGCCACAAGCTCGGTTCTCCTCCCAGGAGCATCCCTTGGGAATGTCCAGCACCCAGGTTTGGACAGGCAGGGTTTGGAAAGGTGAGAGGAATTTGTTGTGTCCAGGTTTGACTCCACCCTCTCATCCTCCCTCATCTGGTGCCCAGTGTGAGTGGGGTTTAATGGATGGGTGAAAATCAGGTCCCACTGTCCTGGCTCATCCCTGATGGGATCCTCGTGGGACCAGCCAAGCCCTACAAAGGAGAGATGGTCCTCAAGGTTCTGTGTGGGCACTGGATTTGGGCTTTTTCCCCTCTTTGTGTGCTCAGGGTGAGCTTGTGGGTCTGAGCTGAGCTCTGGGTGGTGGCTGCATCAAGGACTGAAAGCCCTGCTGTGGTGGAGGACAAGGAGAACAACTGGAGCTGCTCCTGGCCCCTGGAATAGCCAACATCAGCTTTTATCATCCCAAGGATTCCTGGTGACTCGCCAGCTGCATGCCCTGAGGTTGTGACATTGTTTGTCCAGAGCCTTTCCTATTTCCAGCAGAACAAGCTGGTGTTTGTTAGAGGGAGAAAATGCTGCCTCCAGCAGGAATAATTCTGATTTAAGGTCCTGCTCCTTTTTCAGGGCTCTTCAGGGAAAAGATAATTCTGACCCCATTTCTACCCAGCCACCTATTTTTTGCTGAGCTCGATGGCAAGGCCTTGTGTGGAGCTGCCAAGTAATGTCACCTCTGTCCCTTTGCCCCCCGCGCCGGGGGACCAGTAAATCCGTAGGCAAACATTAGGCCTTCCTGAAAAGCCTGGCACTGCTGGGAGAAAATCAAAAGCTGCAGGGTTTTTATTATCTCTCTCCTTATTGTCTTTTTTTTTTTTTTATTGCCTTTTGGAATCACCCAGGAGAGCAATCTCCGTCCCAGAGCGTGGCCCCGCCAGACTTCCTCTGCTGTCGCTGTCACCGAAGGAATGGAGGCCAAGCCTTCCTCTGCTCCGAACATTAATGAATTTAGCTCCCTAAACTCCAGGCATCCCATTTTCCTGTGTGCTCCCAAGCTCCACTGGGACTCCCAGGGCTTTTTCCCCTCCAAAAACCATCACCCCGAGCTCTCATTTGGGAGGGGAAAGGCTGTGGGTTCCCTGCCTGGTGCCGCGGTGGGAAGTCTCTGAAACCCCCCGATAATTCCTGGCTCCCAGGGCGGTCTGCACGGGGGAGAGGCTCGGAATCTGGCAGGAACCCGGAGAGATGCTTCTTGCAGGGAAACTATGTGCTCTGCTGGCTCATTAAGCACTTATCTCCTGCTCCTGCTCCGAAGGAGGACGGGGTTGGAGCGGAGGAGGCGCGGGACACACCAGAGGCCGATTGCGACAGGCACTGATCCTCCAGGAGAAGGTAGAAGCGAGGCACCCTTGCCGAGGTCAGGGCGAGGTTATTTTTGCCCTTATCATTCCAAAGTATGCAGCCCACCTCTGCTTTCCTGGGAAATCGGGAGGTGAATCAAAGCTGTGCTGCGGGAAACGGGCTGATATCGACTCCTCAGCTGGAGTCTGGCTTCAGCCCTTTAATCATGGCATGGTTCGGGTTGGAAGAGCTCTTAAAGCTCATCTTGCTCCCAATATCCATATTCCTTCTCAAGATCCCATCTAACCCTGCCCTGTGTCAGTGGAAAGCCATTGCCCCTTGTCCTGTCTCTCCAGGCCTTTTTCCGAAGTCCCTCCCCAGCAATTTTGGAGCCCCTTTAGGCACTGGAAGGGGCTCCAAGGACTCCCCAGTGCCTTCTCTTCTCCAGGCTGAACGATCCCCATTCTCTCAGCCCTGCAGGTACTTGCTGCCTTATTCCAGCATTGCTGTAATCAGGAGGATTTTCCAGTAAAAAGCCATGTTGTGTCATGCTTTGGGAGCTGCTGGACATCAAAAGGGACAGTGGCAACTTCTAGGATACCTCCGTCATAAAACTTCCCAGGTTGGATGTGTTGTTTGGATTTTCCCCTTGGCAACAGAAGAAAGTACTTAAGGAAGAATGTCATTGCAATTTCCTCCTGATTTCTGCTTGTTCCAGGAGAAGAGGGGATTTTTCAGTGTAGGGGGAAGGAAGGATAACCTGCCATCCACAGGTCAGTGCCTGGCGAAGAATTCCAGACCTGGAGAAACCTGTGCCCAATATTTCCATAACTGGATTCCCAGCATGGGATGAGCTTTCAGGATCTGACCTTTCTCTCCTGACCACCTTCCTTCCCTACTTATCTTCTCAGAATGGCCACAACTCTGATATCAATCAATTAATTAATCACGCACTTCTGTGGGTCCAAAAACGAGCTTGGCTTTGCCAAGGTATTTCACTGAGAAACTTTTCCTGGTCAAGAAAAATATTCATTTCTTTCTCTGTTTGCTTTGAGGCATGAAGCACTGCATGAATGTCCTCAAAACCTGGGAAAATTCTGATTAAAATGGGAATACTCTGCTGAACCCTTCAGGCAACCCTTTTCTTACCCATCCCTGTGGCTGCTGGGTTGGTTGGGATGTTTCCATGCACGAGGAGCTGTTTTCCTTGCATTTACCTTTCTGCTGGAATACAGCAGTGCTCTCTTGCCTCACCAAGGCTGCGTTTGCAGCACGGTCAGACCCATGAGCTCATCAGCTGCTGGCTCATCCCAGGGCTCCACGCTGCAGCCAGGCTGCTCTGCTCTCCTTTAATGTCACACGACATTCCCATCATAATTCCAAGGTCAACAGTTTGGCTGACTCACTCCGGGCCAAACAGGGGATTTCCAGAAGGAAAAGCTGCAACATGAATATTTTCTTTTAATTTGGGTTTTTTTTTATTGTTTTTTTCCTTTCTCTGTGTGTGTGTGAATCCACTGGAAAGAGGCTGGCCTGACTGCACGTCCTGGCGTGGCTCAGCTGAGATCATCCCAGGTTCCTTCTGATCCTTCTGGGAAAGGTTAGAGGAGGTCCAGGCTCCTCATGGATGCAGAGGGAGTATCCTTGCACCTTGGTAAGGGAAGTGGGTGCAGATAAATCATAAAATCATGGAATGGTTTGGGTTGGAAAGGACCTTAAGGCTCATCCAGTTCCATGGGCAGGGGCACCTCCCACTAGCCCAGGCTGCTCCAAGCCTCATCCAACCTGGCCTTGGACTCCTCAAGGGATGGAGCAGCCACAGCTTCTCTGGGCACCCAGGGCCTCCCCACCCTCACAGGGAAGGATTCTAATTTAATGAAGCTTAAAAACTACAGCAAATTTTTTTTTTTTAATATTTTTAGACAAATATTGAAGTTGGGTCTTCGAGGGAAACAGCAAGTGAAATATCCATGTGCTGATCCAGTCTGGGATCAGCAGAGCAGGACCCTGGTGGAAAAACCAAGGGATTCCCTGTTAAACCTGGTCCAGGCTGGCTTTGTCTCTTCCTTTAGGAATCATCCAAGGCAGGGTTCCACGTGTGCCTCGTGCCGTCAGGACTGCTTATGGTCACATCCCATTTTTATTTGCCTCTGCACATCTCTCCCCAAACCTAGAAATATTCTTTTACCTGTGAAAAAATATAAAAAAAAAAAAAAAAATCCCGATTTTTCTCCCCAAACCGGAACATTGCAATACCTACCTTGAATTCCCAAGGAGCAGCATCCCACCCTGGCTGCAAAGAGCCTTTCCCACCATCCTGGGGAGCTGGAGAGGGAGCCAGCACTTGGAAAAGTCTCCAGGAGGGGGATTATTCCCGGTTCCCCCTGGGATGCTGCAGGGAGTTGATGGAGCAGCGAGAGGGGACAGGAAAACAACATTCAGCTGTGGCATTTGCTGCTTGCGTGCAGCCGCAGGCAGGAACTGCTTCCTCTCTTTCCAGGCTCCTCGGGAAAGGGGAGCTCCACGGAGCTGCTAAATTGGAATGAAGTGAAAAAAAATATTGCTGCCAACAACAGAATGTTTGGATATTTTTTTTTCTTTCTTTCTTTCTTTCTTTTTTTTTTTTTTTTTGTGGAAGACAAAAACACGAAACCTTGGAGTGATTTACATGGGAAAGGGGAGCCGGAAACAATTTTAGAGGCTGTTTTCCAAAATTGATGAATAACAGAAGATACAATGGATCAAGCAAATGGCCCAAATTTCCTGCTCTTTTGAGCTGCTGAATAGATACTGAAAACAAGGGTGCCCTGTTTTTCTCCTTACGGAGCTGCCAGAGAGGGATTTTTCCTGGGTTATTTTGGTTCTGGGGGCAGCAGCAAGGTGGGTGCCGGGGGTCCCCAGGAGCGTGGATGCTCAGAGGAGCAGGATGCATGGGAATTCCAGAGGTGGGGAAGAGCAGCATGGGCCAGAAGAGTAATTTTGAATAATTTCTGGCAAATAATGCCGCATGAGTCATGAGGAGGGGTCTGAAATTTCCTTTTTGATTTTCTTTTAAATTATTTCTCATTTGATTTCCCCTTTGCCTGGGGCTTTTTTCCTCCAGAGCCAAGCACTTTTCCCTCCTGACCCTTGCCCTTCACCCACTGGAGGAGGACACAGGTTTGGCTCCAACCAAACCCAAATTTTATTCCTCTTTGCAAAAGCCTTTGATGCTTCCAGAGAATATTCTTGTTTTGCTTTGGGGAAAAAAGCCTTGGATGAGATCCCTGAAAAGTTCTTCTCTTCCTCTGCTTAGCCAAGATCCAGGAGCTCCAGCCCTTGTCTGGGACACCACAAAGGATGTCCACATGTTTAATCTCTTATCAGTGGGATAAGAACCCAGGGAAACTTCCTGTAAAGCCTCTTTGCTGTGTCCTCTTTTTCCACGTGCACAAAACCATGGTGCAGTGAAGGGATTTTGGTTAAATGGACAAAGAGCAGCTTTTTTGGTGGCTTTGCAATCAAAGTGTTTGGGTTTAGCTGGGGTGGGAAAGGCTGAGGTTCAAGAGCACGGTGAAAACCAGGAGTTTCCATTCTGGAGACCTGGAGAAGATCTCTCCAGCCCATCCAAACTGGTGTGTGGGCATCACTGGAAAATCTAGATTTCGGATCTGGCTAAGAGGTTTCCATCATCTTTTGTGGGGAAACATTTCCTCCGAGCGGATATTTTCTGCTTGCAGAGCAATTTGATGTTGGAAACCTGAGGAGTATCCTGGAAGCTGCTGAGCTGGTGACTTCCATGGGTTCATCTCCCTGTGACTGTGCCTGCTGGGTCCTGCAGTGCCCTGTGAAACAAGGCTTCTCCAGGTTCCTTTAGGCTGAATCTCTACCCCTGTTTTTTTTTTTTTTCTCCCATCTCTCCAACATCTCTTCCTCCCCAAAATCTGGGAACTCCACCAGGCAGTTGCACCCAATTAATCAATAAATAAAAGTAACCGCAGACAGCAAAGTGAGCTGTTAATTGCACTCAAAATCTTGTTTTTCACTGCTGGGTCAAGTGATCACCCCTCCCCAAACCCTCCTGCTCCTCAGGCTCCTGGGTTGGACAGAACACACATTAAATAATGCAAAACCGCCATTCCAAAATCCCTTTCTTGGGTCGTTTCCCATGTTAACCGAAGCCCAATAAATCATGTCGTGTATTTATGGCCCCTGTGAGCAAATTGTCATTCAAAGGCCACTTGGAGCCTTCAAACCCGAGTGAGTTATTGTGGATGTGATACACACCTCTTCCTTAGCAGCACATTCAGATGTCAGGGCCCTGAGGAGCACTTTCCTCCCTCAGGCCCATTCAGGCCTCAGAGGAAAAGGGATTCAAACCACTCTGGTATTTTTAACTGATTCTTTCCCGCTGGTGGGGGCAGACTCAGAAGTTTTGCTGAGCCATCAGCCCTGTAGGTCGTCTGGTCTGTGGTTCCACATGAATTGAAGGAAGGTCTTGGATGCTGAGCCTCTGGAAAGGCGAGGGGAAGTTGTTTGATAGCGTGAAGTAAAAGAGAAGTCCCCAGTCCTTGCAGAGAATCATGGAAGGGTTTGGGTTGGAACAGGCCTCAAAGATCGCATTGTTCCAAAAGTCGACCCCAAACAGGGATCACACCTTGGTCATCTCCTGGGCTTCCCACAGGATGTCCACCACCAGCAGTGGTAGCGGTGAGGTGAAGGTGAGGTGAGGTGATGCCTTCAATGGCTCCCTAGAAACAGAGAGCAGACAGGAATAAAGGAATCAAGGAGGGATTGGTTGGAAAGGCCTTCAGAGGCACACTCTGGGCTCCAGAGGCTCCTGCCTCAGTGCATCCCAACATGGACAAGGACAGCTCCCGAGTTCTTCCCACTTGGATCTCAGCATCAATTCCCCAAGCAGAAGCCAGGCAAGGATGGAATTTGCCCAAGCTTGCCCCCCTGTCCCCAAGATTGTGGTTTGCAGTTGTTGGGCCTAGGAGGGTCTGGGTGTCCTTGGAGAGCTGGAGAGGCTTTGTTGTGTGTGTGTGAGCATGAGAGAACAGCACTGAACGAGCTCCAGGGAACTGCAGAGTGACACTGGGCAGGGCAGGATTGGAAACATAGAAAAGTTCAAACCTAATGCATCAGAGGTGTGAGTGACAGGTCAGTGCTTGGGGGAAGGAGGACTTGTCCTGAGACAGAAATTGAGTCCTCCCCAGGAAATGCCCTCTGGGTGAGTGAGGAGAATGGTGAAGGTGTGAAGAAAGTCTGTGGTGAGGCAGCCACTGCGTTTTGGGGGCTCTGTGGCAGCTTTGGTCTCAGTGCTCGCAGCTCCACGTGATCCTGAAATCCACACTGCTCCATGTCAGCACTGCTCAGTGCTGCCAGGGGGTCAGGATGGACATCAGGAGGAATTCCTGCACAGAAAGGCAGATTAAACATTGGAATGAACTTCTCAGGGAGGTTTGGACTCCCCATCCCTGGAGGCGCCCAAAGAATGGATGTGGTGCTCAGTGCTCTGGGCTTGGTGACAAACTGGGGATGGGCTTGTCACAGGTTGGACTCCATGATTTTGGAGCTTTTTCCAACCTAAATGATCCTGGGATCCTTTGATTCTAAGTGAGCTGGGTCCTGTCCATGCAGATGCTTTTGGCCTTCGCAGGGCTGACATGACTTGCCCTGAGAGATAATTATCAAAGAGGTTTTTAGCTCTGAAGCAAATCTGACTGCCCCAGGAAAACCCAGTCTGTGTTTTACCCTGAACTTTTCAGGGTGTGTAGAAACCCTGGTGCCTGGGCTTGCCACCCAAACCCCACAATCCTTGATTTACCACGAAGCCATTTCAGGAAGCGAACTCAAGCCTGAGAGATGGAAAAAAGCCGCCTCAGATCTGGGATTTACGAGGAGCAGTGATGTCAGGGCGAATTCTTTATGTTGTACAAGGCCCCAGGGAGGATGTCCACGACACGGGGCTGACGTGGACACACCATCCTGAACCACGAGGGGCTAAGAACTAATTATAGACTAATTAATGTCCTTTGCAGAGCTCAGAGTGGGCTGCACACCCAGAGAAGTCTTTGTTCCCCAGGCTGCTGGGCAGATGGACACCAGGCCTGGCCCCACGCTCAGGATGCCCAGGAATTCCATGCATGCCAAGGACAAAGGCTGGCAGGGGATGAAAGGACTCCAGAGCTCGTTTACTGCCCTCAAGTGAGGATGGAGGCTGCTGCCATCCCATGGGATGGACACAAGGGACACAACCCTCAGGATTCCTCCTCCAGCCCTGGGTGGGATTCAGATTTTGGGATAGAGGTGCATTTAGCCGTGGTGGGCTTTGAGGGTTCGTGGGACTTTCCACGGGAGGTGAACATTTTGGTGACCTGCAGTGAGTTCCCACGAGGGGTGGCTGCTAATCAGACCACCAGGACCATCCTGAGAATCTGCTGGGAAGGGGGAGGGACAGCGAGGAGGCAGCTGCCTGAGGAAGCCCCTCCGTAAGCATTTTCCTGCCCTGGGATGACCAACGTACATCCTGAGCAGGGGGTACCCCATTGTGTGCCCCGTGCTCTGCCCATCCTGCCAGGAACAATGAGGAGGCTCTGGAAAACAAGGGAAGGCATTCTCAGGGCTGTGGGAGGGAAAAGCAGGGGGCACTGGGGGTGGTGGTGCAGGAGGAGCAGCGATGTGCCTTGGCTGTGTAAGGTCAGGCAGCCTGAACAACCCAAATTTATCAACTGCCTTGGTCCTGGCAACTGGGGAGGCAAGAAATCAGTGCCGTGGGGTGAAATTCATCTCCAAACCACCTCCCAGGGGCTGTTTAAAGCTTTCCCCACTGCTCTGTAAGATCCTGCTGGGGAGTGGGGAGTGCTGGTGGCATCTCCTCAGTGTTCCCTGCTGGAATCCCAGAGTCTGTGGAAGGTGGGGGCCAGGGAAAGAGGTGGCTGCCCAACACCAGGGCTGAAGACAGAAGTGGCAGCTGTGCCAAGCTCCTCTCCTTCCTGAATCCTCCCTCCTGCGTGGCCTTTCTGCTCCTAAAATTCCCTTTTCTTCCCTCCACCTCTCTGATTTCAAATGGTTTTGTGCTGTTGCTCTGACAGAGGCTGAATTTCCCATCAGTGGAAGTTCTTTGAAGCAGGAAAAATTTTGGGGTCTTTCAGGAGCACGGGAGGGTCCTGTGAGGTTCACAGGCCATGCAGTTGAGGGCTGAGGCTTCTCATGGAATTTTTCCATGCAAGGGATTTTTTTTCCACCAGAGTGGTTTGGATTTCTAGTTTTCCAGCAGCTGGGACTGCAGTTACTCCAATAAAAATTCACATCTGCCTGCAAAACATAGAACCACAATCCAGGGGAAGAGGGAAATGCAAAAGGTTTGGATTTTTCCCCAAAACCGAGTGGGGACGGGATTTTACCTGTGAAATACCCTCAATACTGTAATAACATATGAGGTCAATAGAATTAAAAATATAATTAATAATATAATAAAAATAGAATTAATAATAGAATTCAAATATGTTTAATAATGTAATCAATACAATGTAGTATAATACAATATAATACAATATATTACAATACAATACAATATAATACAATATAGTACAATATAGTACAATATAGTACAATATAATACAATATAATACAATATAATAT
>VZTN01005688.1:0-42944 GCA_013400515.1 Erpornis zantholeuca | reverse complement strand
AAAATAAATATAGATATAATTATACTACTACTAATAAAGACTATCCAGATTCATCCTATGATCCATTTTTTCTGTCCCAGCTCAGCCCTGCCGTAGGAAGCACACCCGTGCCGGGGTGGATGGGGTTGGAAAAGCTCTATCCCTTTTATTGTGGAGCATCCTGCCCTCCAGGCGGTCTCGGCAGAGGGAGCTTGTCCTCCGTGCTTCAGCGCTCCCTCGATCCCGTCAGGGCTGGCAGGGAGAATTTGCAAGGATAGCATCAAATCTTGCTGTCGTTGCCAATTAATCTTTAGGGCTGGTGCCGGCGTTCCCTGCTTCCGGCAATTCCCCAGCAGTCCGAGGGTTTAATGCCTCCCTTGGCTGCTGGTGGGAGGGATTGATTAACCCTTGATTGATTAACGGGTGCGGTTTCCACGGGGCTCTGGCTGCGTTTTCTCCGCGTGTTCCAAACCCTGTGAGTTTTTGGGGAGGAGCTTTCGTCTGGGGTTTCCTTTTTTTTTTCCCTGAAAAATCCGAGCTGCTCCAGGCAGTGGGAGGAACTGGGGGTTTGTTTTCACCTGCAGATGTGAAATTCAAAGCAAGGTCGCCTTCTCCACGAGGGTCTCCTGAGCTTGGAGGGGATGGTGCTGCAAACCACGAGTGTGGTTTGAATCAGAATCGTGGTTTGGGTGGGGAGGGACCTCAAAGCTCATCCAGTTCCATGGGCAGGGACACCTTCCACCACCCCAGGGTGTTCCAAGCCCCGTCCAACCTGGCCTTGGACGCTTCCAGGGATGGAGCAGCCACAGTTCCTCTGTTCCAGGGCCTCCCCAAGGTTCAGTTACTGTGAATCGACACCAGGATTGCTCCCAGCCTGCCCAGCACAAAATCTGTGTGAGCTTGGATTCTGCTGGGAGACAGGCCCTGCTTAGCAGGACATTTTCCAGACTTAGTTAAACTCCTTCCCGAACGCACAGGGCATTTCTGCTGGTAAAAACAGCTTTTGCTGGAGCAAACAGCTGATGACTCGAAATCAGCTTGCCATGGATGGATTTAAAGTGGATGTTGGCTTCGTTTCCAGGCATCTGCACATTGCTGTCATTTGTTAACGGTGTCACAAATTCTGCTTTTCCCTTTCCTCGTCACAGCTCCTCCGAATTTCAAGAACTCCTTTAATTTCTGGACAACCCTCTCTCTCCCAGGCGCTGCCACCTCGAAGAGCAGCAGGAGCAACCTCCCCTGTGCAATTTTCCTCTTAACCTTGACCTGGGAGATGCTGAAAGTTGTTACTGGGAGCTACCTTGATCAGAAATGACGTTAGGAAAACTCTCACGACCAGATGCTGCAAAACCCCACCAAGATAAAAATTCCCAGAGCCGACAATCTGGAGTTGGGGACCTGCTCTGCCTTGGGATCTGGGGTTGACTGCTTCAAGGTAGCAGCGATTAAGTTTTGTTTGCTTTCTTTCAGAGGGGCTGTGCTTTGTAAAAGGAGGAAAAGCCTTGCCCAGAGCCCTTGGGTCCTTCAGGGATTTGTGGGGTTTGTGGTTTTTAGGTCACGCCTAAAACTCTGCTGAGCTGAAACGAGCTCCCAACAGTTCAGCTTTGTGGAGTGAGGTTTGAAAGGAACCTGAATATGAGGCTGAGCATCAGTTCTTGTGCAAAACTTGAACAGAATCTGGATACCATGATTTGACAAAATTCTTTAAATGGACAATCTTTATTGTCTCCGGGAATTCTTTGCTGAAGACTTTTCCAGGCTGGGTGGCAAATCCACAGACATATCCTGGGAGATCCTTGACCCAGAAGGTTGTGATGAAGATCTGATGATTTGAATCCTTCTCCTCCTCAGCCAAGGGGCATTTTGTGTAGACAGAATTTTTTAAACCTAATTTTGGAAAGACCAGAGCCTGGAAATTGAAACAGCTTTTAATGGGCTCTGCTCAAAGCTTTTATTTACTGCAAGCTCGAGCAGGGAAATCAAGATCCAAAGTTGTTCCTCCTGCAGGCAGTGGAAACAATCTCTTTATTGCAGTGAGACTCCAACCCTTCACTTGTGTCCAACCTGAACTCCTCCAGTCTGCACGCGCTGGCAGGGAACGAACTGCTCTCAGTTTCTGCTCTTGGAGCTCTGGAATTCTGTTTGATCCTGGAGATAAGGAAAAAGGCTTCTAAGCAGATGCGTCATGCCTGCTTAATTTTCCATTAGAAGCAGAGAAGAGATTTAACTCTCTCCTATCAGGGTGTGTGTGTGTGGAAAAGCTGTGCTCTCTTCGTGCCAAAATCCCTCCTGCTAGTGGAGATACTGGGGAGACCTTGGAGCATCCATCCCTGGAAACATCGTTAGCTGTGGAAAAGCCATTCATTAGTAACAGGCAATATGTTCTTCTCTCCCCTCCTCTGAGGAATAGGCAGTGCTATCTAAATAAGCTGTTTCCTGAGAAGTTACTCAAAGTTACTGCTGGAGCTCCAGGCCAACTCTCCTCCCCCAGGAGCTGGACAGAAACAAAGCTTTTGGAGAGGGAAAAGCTGCCCTTGAGTCCAGCAGACAGTGCCATTCCTCTGAGGTTCCTCCTTTCTCCTCAGCCTCCTCAAAGTGCTCCCTGCTCCTTTTTTCACCTCCCACCATTTGCCAAACCATTTCCATGTCCACACGTGAGCTGCAGGCTGAGTTGGAGTGCTCTGGGTTTGTCCAAAATCCCCTCTGATACCCCACCCCACCCCACCCTCTTCAGGTTCCCTTCGCTGGCTTCCCACAGCCTCCTGCATTCCTTCTCTTCCTCCATCCTCCTCCTCCTCCACAGCACCACTGTCATCCCCAGTCAAGAGACCACCAGGCACCTCCTCACAGGCTTCGTTCTGGAGCATCCTGGAACCAAGAGCCTGATGCTGGAGAGGGAAAATCGGGAGCAGCACCTCCAAATGCCTGAGTGGCAGCAGTGCTGCGGAAAAATCCTTCCCACTTCACTTCTGGGGAAAAATCCTTCCCACTCCACTTCTGGGGAAAAATTCTTCCCACTCCACTTCTGGGCAAGGAGGGACAAATCTGTGGAATGCTGTCTCCAGCAGTCAGGGGGAAACCTGCTCTGGGGGGGCTGGAGGGTGCAGTTGGAGGAAGAAGAGGTTTTTTTTTCTGGGAGTTGTGCCCTCCGCTCTGTGTTAGCAGCACTTATTTCCACCTTCTCCATTAGACCTGCTCTCTTGCCCTCCTCAGTCCCCTTCAGGAGGTGTTTGGGACAACACTTCAAAGCAAGAAAGACTCCCAGAGGAGAGGGCAGCTGTGGGGACACAGATGGATCTCCCTGTGCTGTCTTTCAGGCCAGCCCCACACCAGGCTTTTAATTTTTTAGAGTTGTTAATTATCTCTGTTTTAAAACACCACAATTATGGTGGTCTCTGCACGGTGACATTCCAATGGGAGTGAGTTCTGACTTTCCCTGAATCTGATCTCAGCATCTCCACCCTCCAGTCTCTGTCAAGGCAGATTGTCAATCTTCCACTGGCAGGTTTGGGCTGTCACAGTGACATTCCCGCTTTGGCTGGGTGATATTTCTGACACGATCAGGTTTTCTAGGGATACAGAAAAATTCCAGTGTTACCAAATCCTCACCAGAGAAAGGATGGGAAACCATTGTGCTTGGAGCAATGCATGGCGTGCAGCACCTATCCCACATTTCCCAGGAGGTACCTGACAGATCCAAGACCCAAACCCAAGCCGAAGAGGAATAAAATGTATTAAGCCCACCCTTGGAGCACCGAGCGAAGAGGATTTAGTGCACACCACAAACTGCCTGCGGATCGTTCATCACAGCCTGTCGCTCGAGAGCACGAACGAACAGACGCACACACAGGTTGAGTGTCAGAAGAAGAAGAAGGAAGTTTTATTTTTTACAGCTTTTATACAATTCTTTGAGACTCTGTGGATTGGACAGGGAGATCTTCTCCTGTCCATCTCCATTGGTTTGGACAGAAGTCCATCAAACCCTTGTTTATCATGAATGGAATGAAAAACAAGAAGGACAGTTAGAAAAACACATCTTGTTTGTGCAAGATTCTGTGGGAACTTGAGAGTAACTTTACAAAACAACACGAACAGTTCTGACTCCATCTTGGAAGGCTTATTTTCAGGGCGACAACAGCCCCGCTCTGATGGCCCACGGGTGGTGATGGACACCAGAAGCTGGGAAAACCTAACGGCGTGTGGGGAACGGAGCGCAGGTGTCCGTGTGGGAAGCGGCAGGAAATCAACCTGACAGCCTTAGGGAAGCGCCTGGCGCTGGAGCCCGCACCGACCCCTGCCTCGTCCCCTGCCTCGCCTCCTGCTCTGCTGAAAGGCTTCTTTCTTCCCTCCCCGCCTGGATGATCCCACCTCGTCGGGCAGCCTCTGTTTTTCCCTTTGGAAAAGGGAGCAGGTGGAGCAGATCTCTGCTGCGGCCCCCCCTGCCCTCACCCTGCACCTTGCTCCCGGGTGGGAGATGGCAGGAGAGCTTGCAGGAAACCTGACATCACCCCCCCGAATCTCCAGCACCTTGGGATCACACAGGTTCCCACGGGGATAGCCCCATCCCAGGCGCTGGAGGGAGGAGGTTCCAGCAGAGTCCCTGCTCCGTGGCTCCTCGGTCCATCCCTGGACATCTCCGCTATTGGAGAGCCCCTGACCTCCCCTGACAGGTTTCTCCATTGTCTGCCTGACCTCACCATTATAAAGCATTTCCTACTATTTAGCCTGATGTTTTTCTTTCTTAATTTTAGGCCATTAGTGCTTGTTCTTCCCAAATTTACTACTGAAAATGACTCTGCCTCCTCCCTTCCTCTGGCTTGATGGATGGCTACAGAGTGACCCTCCAGGATTAATTCCCCCAGTGGCGAGCAGGACTCCTCTCCTCTCTTAATCCCCTCAAGGCCATAGAAAAATAAAGTTGTTGTCTTTAAATCCGAATCTGTTACAAGCTCTGCCTCAAAGCAGCAGCATTCCTCACCTCTCTGGAGCTCAGCTCTATTTGCTTTCAAAGCTCTGTCCCACAAAATCCAGGAATGAACTTTCCAAGATGTTTCATTTTTCATCAGGGTTTTTCATCAGTTTTCATTTGCCTCCTCTATTTTCTATTTTCTATTTTCTTTTAAATTTTATTTTATCTATATAATATGAAGGCCATTCACTTCCCAGTCAGTTGGAGGGGAAAAGTTTGTCTTTCCCCTCTTTTCTTTAAACATAAATGAGTAATTCCTTTTTGGGGTTTGCTTCTTGAGGAAAAAAAAACCAAACAATTGAAAAATAGTTTTAAAGAATGAAAAACAATTTTCCAGAAAAGGAAATAGTTTGATGAGCAGAACACTGATTTTGTTGGTTTTCTTAGCTTTTTTAAAATTAATAATTTTAACTTTGGCTGTTATGTTTTAAAGAAACTCACAAATAATATAAAATCATTCAGTGTGAGAGTTCACGTAGTAAATGCTCTCCTCTTCTACTGATTTGAAAGACAAAATTGATGTGAATGAAAATTTCCAGGAGAAAAGTTTCGAAATTATGCTGAATTGCAGGTGAAATTCCCTGAGAAATAATTTCTCCTGGATGCACATGGGAATTCCCACTCAAAAGTGTGGCAGTGGATATCTCTTTTAGTTGTGACCAAGGAAGGTTGTGACCCAGTTTGGAGATGTTTGGGGATGTTGTGTTTGGGGTCATCTGACCGAAAATATCCTGGGTCTTGCTTGGCTGCTGGGATGGGAAAATTTATCTCCTGTGCTTCTTCCAGACTTGCAAGTCTGGGATAGGAACTGTGGAAAACTCCTTAACGCTAAAAGATGGGATTAAGCTTGGAAAACGATGGGATTAAGCATGGAAAATGAACTTGAACGTGAGTTTGGGGTGTTTTCTTTGGAGCCCTGCCCTCGGCGCTGCTCCCACGAGGTGTGGAGCGGGCAGGGCTGCCGGACACCGCGGCCTGAGTGGCCACTTCCTACCGCGGGCTCCCCCCTGCTCCCAGGGTTTATTTCTGGGATCTTTTGGCCATTCCCCTCCAAGGAGCATTTCCTTCCCGCTTTCCCCCGAGGGGAGCAGGATGGGAGAGGGGAGAGGCAGCGGCTCCAGAGGTGGGTTTCAAACAGAGCCAGGAGCCTCCTTGGGAGGTTGGAAATCAGGGCGCCGACTCCGGCCACCAAACCCGGAGCTGCTGCCAATTTGCGACGTTTTCCCTTAAAAGTCGAAGATTTAATGGGAAGAGAGGTCAGGCTTTGACCCGAGCACTGAGCAGGGTGACAGAGATGGCTCCTTCATGTCCTCTCTGGGGGTTTGTTAGTCTAAAGTTTAGTCCCCACGTCAGATGATGCATTTTCCAGGGAAGTTAATGGATTCGCTTGCACCGCCACGGAGTGGTTGGCGGGGGTGGGAGGGCGACTCTTTCGTGCGAGACAAATGACTTCCTCTGGACGAGCAGCTCTGTTTTAACTTGGAAAATGATGGATGGGTCCCAAGGAAAGGCTTTGCACAGGTGAACGAACATGCAAACCTCACGTTGTCAGAGATCCAAAGAGACAACCACAACAAATCCCAAGCGCGGAGGCAGAGCGGGACCCGGCGGTGGCGGCAGGGACGGGGATCGGTCTGCAGAGGGAGACTTTGGGCCACACAAAACCGCGTCACGGCCACGCCAAGGGACACGGAGCCACGCCACAGGGACGTGCCGGAGCTCCAGGAGCCTCCACACGAGTGGGGTGAAGTGTCCAAGAGGTCTCAGGTCCGGTTAAATCCAAGCCTTCCCGTGGCACATGGATCCGCAGCTTTTCCCTTCCGCCCTTGCCGTTGTCCCTCCCAGAATGTTGTTTGGATTTTCCTTGGGCCGCCATGCTTTGCCAAATGTTTCCCTGGCGTTTTTTTTCTGTCCTCACCTTTACCAATGATCCTTATTTTTTAAAAATTTAAATATGTAAATGTAAATACTCGGTGAGTGCTGGGCACAGTGGCTGCATCCGGGTTCCTGTTCCTTGAGGCGCTTGTGTATCTCCCTGTTGCATCTGGAACTCCAAATCCTGGCTCCAGATTCCACTGCTCTGAGTGTGGATGGAAAAGATGGAGCAAAGGGCTACAAATAAAACCCCAAAGTCCCCCATGGGGAGGATGCAAATGTGAAAGGTGACTTTAATCTTTGCCTGTCCCTATTTTTTACCATCACAGCGAATCCCAAGTTTTCAAAGCAATTCAGAGCCACAGATAAAAATGCAGAGGAAAATAAATTGAGTTTTAGGTAACCTGTTTGCCTCCTGCTCTTAGAAGTCTTTTCATACAAGACAAGAAATAAGCAGATTCATTTTTGAATATTTCCTTTCCTGCAGAGTTGCTAAGTGGGAATGGCCTTGAGAACTGCTGGAGCATGACCTTGGGGGAAACATCCTGGAGAGAAGAAGATGTAGGGATGGTGAGCTGGAGGAAAGCTGAGGCTGGAGAAAGAAAGGATTTGCTCAGTCTTGGATAATTTTTTTGCTTGTATAAAGCTCCATGTGTGTTGAAGGGCAAATTCTTAACTTGGAATGCTGAGCAATGTCACAGAGAGAGCAGGAGGAGCCTGTGCCCAAAGGGAACGAGCACATTCCATCCTCACGGGCACAGAGTGCCCTGCCAAGGACAATCCCTGCACATGGATCCCTCAGTCCCTGCATCCTCCATCTCCCCCACAGCTCCAGATAAAGCCTGGGATGTTTGTAGACCCCAATACAGCAATTCCCATGGGGCTGGGCCATGCCTGAAGATGGAACCTGCCTGGCTGGCTCTTCTTGGGTGCTGGAAAACTTCCACAGCTCAGGGCCTGTTGTCAGTGGGGAAGTTCCTTATCCACTGCCAAGGATCCAACCTATTTATACCGAGGGTTTGATTTATACCTGCAGTGACAGAGGGGGATAAAGAGATCTGCCACCTTTTGTGACTGAATTGAACCTCATGTGATGGTTTAATTAAAGCCTCTCACCTGCCTGCTTTAAGAACAGAAATGTCCCTTCAATCTCCAAATTAATTCCTGATGTTATTGACTGCAGCCAGGATGGCTGAGACTGGGAGTTGTTTTCTTATGCAACTGTTCAGTCCTTGTGAGGGAAAGGCAAAAGGCAGTGCTGGAGCTGCAGACTTGATTTATAGATATTAAACATTTTATAGCAATTTTTTATCACTTTCATTCCTCTCTGTTCCTCCTTCAGATGTTGGAATAAGAAGGGTGGGGAGGGATGGGAAGGGAGCAGACTTTAAACTGTCATAGCTCTGGGAGAATGATGGATCTTTGTGGGCTCGGGCAAACCCAATTTTTGGAAAGCTTTGCCCGTGCTCCCTTTTAAAAGGAGGGCAGCACCTTATCTCCCTGCTGCCAATCTGCCAGCCTTGCATCCCTGCTCGGAATGGGAAGCCCTGAGCCCTCCTGTTGGGCGTTATCTGCAGTCCAGGTGTGGCAGATCCAGCTGGATCCCCATGGAAACCCTCCCGGCGCCCTGCCAGGACCACCCTGGGCTCTGGCAGCGCCGCCCTCCACCCCGAACCCACCTCCCCAAAAAAATGCCGAGCATCCCTCCAGCAACACCCCCCTCCCCAGAGCCACCTGCGGCTCGGCCAGGCTTCTCCCAAACACATTTCTCTTTAAAAGCCCAGATTAGTCTAAAATTCTGCTGGAGATAAAACCCGGCCCCTTATCAGCCATCGCATCCAGCCCCCACGCACTCCCGGCGCTCCGCAGGCTCCGGCCGTGGCCAGTTACCACCGGAGCGGGGCTGTGTTCCCAGCAGAGCACCGAATCCATCATTCCTGGGCTTTCCTGGAGCAGGGCGATAAATCCCTGGAGGCGAGGGGTGGGTGAGACCCGGCTCCTTCTCCACCACGCACTCCCTGGGGAATGCACGCCCAGCACCGCCTCCTTTTCCAGGCACCGTTCCTCTTCCTCAAGGGATTCCTGCTCTTGCTGACCATCATTTGTTTTTTATTCCCATCAGTGTTTCGCTTTCTCGAGGAATCTTTTTTTTTCTCCCTTTCCCCCATTTTTGTTTCATGTCTTTTGTGCTTCCAAGGGCTCCTCTCCCATCTCCTGGGCAAACGGGAGAGGGGATGGAGCTGAATCCTACATGGATGAGGGATGAAAATCCTCCATGGGATTTAGAGCTGGACTCCCAGAACTATAAAAGGAAGGAATTAATTGCTTAAATTAAATAAATGGATGAATCACTTAAAAAAGACATTATTCAAGATGCTTTCTCTAATAGGAAGAGCTGGAATGGCAACCAGGAGACAGCAATGGCTTCGGCTTGGAAAAGCCAAATTCACTTTGAGCTGGTAGAAAGAGAAATATATTTGAAATTGAGGCTGTATTTTAAATGTTACAATGGTGAAATCCAGCCTATGCCAGCACTGGGACTGGCATATAAATATGAAATATAAAATATAAGATACATGCATGTTGTGGCTGGGGAAAGGGATTGATGGCATGGGAATATTTTCAGGGACAGCTCTGCCCCTGCTCTGATGGAACAGGAACAGAGCTTCTCCAGGGATAAGAAGTGTTGGACATGGCTGGGAAACGTGGGTGTCCCCAAAACTCTGGACCCTTCTGAGGCCTAAAAAGCAGAGAAAAATCTTGCCTGGGTGGGGTTTAAATACAAAACCTTGCCCGGGTGGTCATTTCCAGCTGCTCCCCCTGGACCCAGGTCTTTATCAATAAACCCCCGTGCGAGATAGCAGCCCCAGCCCAGCTCTGGCAGGGTTATCAGAGGACAGACAGTAGTTCCTTCAGCCAGAGCAGCCAAGGGCTCAGGGTTAAAAGCCAAGGGTCAGCGCAGCCACCGCCCCATGGGGCATGGATTAAATCAAAAATTATCTGTTGAGTGGCACTGCTGCAAAGCAGCCCAGGGCATCCATCATGGGCATAAATCAGCTCGCCCAGGGTGGGGTTGGGCTTTAGGGGCTGCCCTGCCTCTTCCAGCACTGCTCCCTGGTGCTGGGGGTGTAAATCCAGAGCGGAAAATCCAAGTGAGGTTCACTGAGTTACAGGAAAGCAGATTTGTTTTTTACTGGGTGGGTCTTTTATGGGCATTTCTGGCTGCAGCTGGAAGTGAGGCTTGGAAACTGCTGAAAAATTTTGCTCAGCTGAGTGAAAATCAATTTCGGCCTCTGCCACCCCCAGAGTTTTGCTGATCATTCCCAAATTCACAGCTTTGCCCTTTCAATCGATACATAAATCGTGGAAGAGAGAGAAGGAGGAACTACAGAGCCACAGATTCATGTATCTCAGCAAAGACCTTTGGGGTTGTCAGGATCCCAGCACTGCCAAGTCCACCCCTAAACCATGACCCTCAAAGGAGGCACCACCTACCAAGAGATAATCCTGAATTTTATTTCAATTACTTCTCCAGGTCTGTTTATTTATTTTTTAAAAATTATGGATAGGACCACACTCCTCAGATCACTTTTGACTCCAAAATTCCACTTGTTCGCAACTGTTTTAATGATGAAATTACAGCTGAGAATGGATTTTATTTAACTTCTGTCTGAATTCCTGGCACCGAAGGGTCCAGCTCAAGCAAAATTCATCAGCTGTCACATAATTTTGTTCTGTGCCTGGAAGAAGCAAGCTGGGCTTAAATTCGTTTCCAGTTAGCTGCAGCGAGCAGGAATAAAAGTCTGAGCAGCTGGAATCGTGTCCGTGGGATGCAAGGAAACCTTTCAAGGCTATTTCCCAAAAACTCCAGCTGGTGGCAGCAGCAATTTCTTTTCCACCCAAAGTTAAACAGAAAACTAAAAGGAGAGGGGAAAAAAAAAAAAAAAATCCCTAGAAAGGATAACTACAAGCAACGCTGTGGAAATCTCAGGTGTGCTGCTCGAAAATGAGATTAAAAATGTTTATTGCTTCCTTAAAATGGGGGAAAAAAACCCATGGCTGCTGGATTTAAAGGAAAAGCAGAGGGAGCTGATGACAGAGAGCCCTGGGATGGAAGTGTCCAGGACAGAGGTGTGCTGAAAGGGCCCTTGAAAGCTTCCTTGGAGCTATCAGGTGCCAGCAGGGGTGGAATGACCCCCGAGGGAAGCAGATTTCCACAGGAACTCCCAGCTTCCCTCCCTGTAACAGCCCAAACCATTCAGTGGGAAGAGCAAGACCCAGGGTTTTTAGGATAACTAAAAGAGAAAGAGCATAGAGAAAGGCATAGAGAAAGGCAAGCCCAGGCTTGGATTCACAGATTCACCAAAGGCACTGACCACAGAAAGATATTCAGGAACAAAAATCCCTCCCCAGGAGGATGAGGCAGCCCTGGGATTGATCCCTGGGAGCTCCAAGAAGCCATGTGAGTGTGACACCTTCCAGGTGACATCCCCTGCCTTTCTAATTCCTTCAAATCCACCCTCTCTCTTCCCCTTTTTTCCTCTGCCTCACCTCCTGTCTCATCCTCCCTGCATCTCCATTCCCACAAATTCCGGCACTACCACAGCTGAGTCTTTTCCTCATCCTCTGGCTACACCTCCACCCCTAAATACCACCCTGGCTCGTTTTCCTACACAGCCAGGATGTCTGGGAAGGACTTACTCCTGGTGGTTTCCCTCTAATCTTTGCATCCCTTTGGGAATATCTCCGTGGAAAAGGAATCCTGCTTCACCACTGGCACCGCTTCCCTCCCGGAGGAGGTTGGAGGCAATTCTGGAGCTCTCCGAACATGCAGGCACAATCATGGCTTCTGTGATTGAGTCGTTTCTCTCTAAATAAGTAAATTAACTCTAATACCCTTATTTGCTATCGACCTTATAAAATGTAATAAAAGCCAGATGTCTCTTCCTTAACCTGATGTGCCAGAGATGGATTCTTTTTTTCCAGACTTTATGAAAGTGATTTTGCTCTCTCTCTCTCTGTGTTTCCTCACAGCGCAGGATTGGATGGGAAGAAATTTGGAAATGGATAAAAAAATGGCAGAACCTGGTTTTATAGGGATTCATGTCCAACCTTCCTCTCTCCAGGCCTCATTCTGTGGGTGGGTGGCTTCGAGCCTGGGAGAATCACTCCAGACTCAAGGAGAGGGTGAATTATTGAGTGGTTTCAGCTCAGAGGGGTACAAAAGATGATAAATAAGAGTCCTCACCCCAAGAATCTCCTCAACAGCCTGGTTGCATCACAGAAGTCATCCAGGACTGCAGTCACAGAGAGGATTTGGTGTCTGGTGCTCTGGGGTGGATTTCAGTGACAGTTTGGTTTGGCAAGACAGGAACCAAACCCAGGAAAAAAAAAAACCTGCAATTCTGTCATTTTCTGCGATTTCCTTTTATTTTAGGTGAGTTCAGCAGAAACACAAGACACTTTCTGAGAAGGAGGTGGACTGAAGACCACACTGTGCTTTTTCTTTAGCGCTTGCTGCACAAGTGCAGCTGCCAATCTCCATTCAGCTCCCCGAAAACGAGCACAGGATCCCTGCTCCACACGAAACCATTCAAATCCTGAAACCTATACCTGGTTACCTCACTGCTCCACCACAATTAGGCACGGGGAAAGCCTGGAAAAACTGTAATCACACTCAAAACCATGCCTTGGGATTGGGTTTCCTGCGCCAAGGCTGCTGCTGGAAGGAGAGGGGGGACAGGCAGGCATGGGGGACAACAAAGCCACATCCAGGGATTTCTTGGCTCATCGGGGGCTGTGGTGGAGGAGGATTCCCTGGCATCATCCCCGTGTCCATAGGAATGGGAGTGGTGGGGCTCAGGTCACTGGGGCAACTCAGCACTGATGTCAGGTACAGGAGAGGGTGGAGAGGAGAGAGAGGAGCTGGAACATTTCCCATTTATTTTATTGGTTTTCCTTCAAACCATCTGAGAAATGAAAGGACCCTGTTCTGCACCCTCTGCGAGCTACAGGACTTGTCCATGGAGTCGTTTTGACTTCCAGTTAAACTAAATCTTGGTTTTACACCAATAGCTTTGCCCCAGCTGGGCTGATAACGTGATTGTGGTGTTTGTGTGAGGTGTCTGGGGAAGCAGTTTGGGGTTTTATGTCATTTGCTCAGAGTCTGGCTAGTTATTTTTATATATATATATATAAATATACATATAAAAACTTTTGTCCAGCTGCCCATCTTCTTTTTCCTTCTCTTTCTCTGTGTGTAAATTTCATGGGAGATTAATTNAGCTATAAAAACCGGAGAGAAACTGAGAGAAAAATTATTATTTTGGATGAGGAACACATTCCACAGAGCTGTTCTGAGCTCAAGGAACCTTTGCCCAGGCACTTACCTGGAGGAACTGACCCATACACTGCTCCTGCTTTGGTGTCATCCTTGGCTGGATCTCCTATGTAATATTCCAGTTCCTTCTCCAAATGAAACCCTGGCAGAAAAAAGCCACCATGGGGCAGAACTGTCCTTTCCCCAGGGATTCCATGGGACAGGTGTCCCTGGAGTATGGGGAAATCTCTTTTTCATGTAGCAGATTTTGGCAATGTTGAGGCGCCAGAAAGTCTCACTGAGCCAAATTGCTGCTGAAACTCCTGTCAGCCACCAAGACTGGGTTTTGTCTTAATTTAATCTGATAAAATCGAACAGCGAGGTGACCTGGAAAGCATTTGAGGAACCATTCCCAGCTTTGCTCAGCCAACGCTCTAAGACAAATCTCAGAACCACAACAAATTTTAGAACACAAATTCCCTTCTCCCTCCATCCTCCTGCTCCAAGAACGCTCCCGAGGCTGCTGGTTGAGTTTCCCCCTCCTGATTTGTACAAATCACGGCAGGTTTATGAGTGTGTCAGATGGCATTAGGGTAAGGGCCTTTGCCCATCTGATTTTCCTGCTGAGTTCCCTAATTCCAGACGTGGAATGCCTCTCCAACCTTCGAAACCAGCATGAAGGCATGGAAAACCTCGGCACTGAAATTAGAGATATCTCCCTGGGATTAGAGAGGAATTAAAGGATAAATCTGGTGAGGAGAGACCAAAAGCCTGCCGAGCAAAACTGTGCTGGGCATCAAAGCAATTTGTCCCAAAATCCAGGCACGAGGATGCCTGATGGAGAATTAGTGGGAATTGGGTTGTTTTAAGCTGTTGATGCCTTAGGTTTTAACTTTTATATTTTTTCAAATCCTGTACTGCCAGTGTCACTCTGCAGTTCCCTGGAGCTCGTTCAGTGCTGTTCTCTCATGCTCACACACACACAACAAAGCCTCTCCAGCTCTCCAAGGACACCCAGACCCTCCTAGGCCCAACAACTGCAAACCACAATCTTGGGGACAGGGGGGCAAGCTTGGGCAAATTCCATCCTTGCCTGGCTTCTGCTTGGGGAATTGATGCTGAGATCCAAGTGGGAAGAACTCGGGAGCTGTCCTTGTCCATGTTGGGATGCACTGAGGCAGGAGCCTCTGGAGCCCAGAGTGTACCTCTGAAGGCCTTTCCAACCAATCCCTCCTTGATTCCTTTACTCCTGTCCACTCCCTGGACATGCTACTGCCTCCCTGGAACTGCAGGAGGCTCTGGCCGTGCCCGTGGCTTTTAAACACAACATTTGTCATCCCTGGACCGGGGGATCCCGGGATGGGCAGCCCCGAGCACAGCCAGCATCTGCTTCTCATGTTCAACCTCAGCTCTTCCACTCGGGCTCCAGCGACAACAGAACAATGCTCGCCCCCAGACCGGCTAATTAGGCTGCATCTGGAGCTAATTAAGCGCGGAGTCGCGGCGAGGAGAGCTCTGCCCTTATCGAGGCAGCAGCAGGGGCGAGACAGGAGAAAAATCGCTGCTGATAGGGTTTGGTTTTTCCGTGGAAGCAATCTCAGCGGGGCAATGGGAATCAGGATTTCATCCCACGGGGAAATGGGAGCGGGGTTGGTCCTGGGATGATGAACCTGGGTTGTGGTTTTTTTTTTGGTTATGGAGAGGGGGAAAGGTGGGAGCTGGAGATATTTCCAATAATTAATTAAGATCGTTTTTGAACTCTCGTTTCTGTGTGTAATGTATGGGCGTGAAGATGCCTCTTCAGCATTAATGTCATTTAATACTTCAGTTTCTGATACTCCGTGGCACTTGTAATTAAACAAACTGACCTTTGCTAGGTGAAATACGCTCTGATCTCTCATTTTTCTTAACTCTTAAAAGGAATTTTTATTGTTAGATATTCTAATCTTGGTTTTGTTTGGTCAAAACTGGGAGAAATATGGTTTCCACGGCTTTATCAGCCGCTAATTAGGATGAGGCTGCACATTTTTTAATAGCTGGACAGTTTTATTTTTTCAGTGAATGAATTCTTGGGGAGGTCCAGAAAATCCAGAGTACAGGGAGTCACAGCAATTTAAACATGAAGTAGCAGAGTTTATTTTCGATGCCTCTATTTTTCATCGTAGCACTCACAGTGCCAATAAACGGAGAGAAATCCTCCAAACGCCACAGATAAATTTGTCATGGCTTGGTTCAGAACAGTAAATTATTTTTAGATCCATTTTAACTCCTCTTTTCTGACCTGGAAATGTTTTATTTCCAGGATGGAAGTGGTTGAGCTGCAAGTTCTCATCATAAAGAGGTTTTTTTGATTGATTTTTCTTCTCTTTTTGCTGTTTTTTTGTCCAGGAGCCATCCCCAAGGAGTCCCCAGGAGCATCCAGATTCATACATGGATCCATCCAAAGCTGGAATTCCCACAGCCCTGGTGTTCCTCGTTGCTCTTTCCCAACCTGCACCATTTGAATCCATCCTGGTGAGATGAAATCAGGAGTTTTGCCAGAGCTTTTTCAGGATTTAGAGCTCCTTGTGCCTCCTCCAAATTATCCTCTCCATGCTGGGAGTGTCCATCTCTGGACATTCCGCCTGTCACCCTGAGGGAGGAGTCCCAAAGGCAGAGAAATCCTCCCAAAATGGGTGATTTTTCTAATTTGTTTAATATATATGCATCAAACTTAGGAATATTTAGGGTTTTGGTCGCACCAGTGGCATCAACAAAGAGCTCCAGAAGTCCTCTGCTCCCAGCCCAGCTCTAATCCCAACCCTGGGATTGATTTCCATGTGTTTCCTTCCCCTGGTCCTTCCCTCCTCCACAGATTCATAGTCACGGAATCATGGAATTGTTCAGGTTGGAAAACCCATCTAATATCGAGTCCAGCCCTTAACCCAGCACTTCCAAAGCCACCATGGGACCTTTCCCATGGGATTTGGAGCAGTTTAATGTCCACCTCCAGCCTGGGATGAGGAGGGGAAAAAAATACTCACAGAGATGCTTTGCATCCGTGTGAAATTATCTGATCTTCCCTGAATTTTGAGGTTTTGGGACATCCCTTTTCTCTAAGAGCAGGGGAGTGAAAGGGGAGACGAGCTGGGATATCCTGGATATTTTTCCAGTCCTTGGCTCTCATCTTGAAACAGAGAAGGGAAATGGAGGAACAAACTGGATTTGTGGTCTTGGGCTTTAACAAGCAGCTTATGCAGATTGTAGCTCCCTAAATGGGGAGCACAGGCTGGAATTCAGTCCCAGTGACTTTCCTTGCAACCCTAGACTCTGTCAATCTCCAAATTTCCAGATTCTGGTGCAATTTGCCGTGTTAAACTCTGGATTTTCCTGAAGACAGACCTCAAGGATCAGCCAGTTCCATTCCTAGGCGAATGTGTGTGGGAGTGAAAGGTCACCTCAGGCTTATCTCTAAATAAACCCAGGAAACTCCAAATCAGCTCCTTTTTTTTTATCCTGTGCAGGCTGGCAGTGGGCAAAGCAGCCTGGACAGCTTTTTTTTTTCCTTTTTTTTTTAATATCCAAATATTCCCTGCTGAAGCATGACCTCAAATATTAGCTTTCCACCTAGCAAGACTAGACAGGAGCAGGGCAAAGGCACGTCTGTTCCTTAGCCCTGATGCAGGGAAATCTATTTAGGTCTGCTTTTTTTCTTTTATTTTTTTAATTATTATTTCTTTTCAGCCCCTCCTGGGCGTGTTTACTTTCCTGGGGGCTCATGAATGGCGGCTTCAGAACCCCCCTCATTGTGATTTTTTTTTTCCCCCCCAGCCCCTCCAAACATCCCTTTCTCTCCATGCTTTCTCAAAAAGAGCCCTTTTTTTTTTTTTATTTTGCCCTCCCTCCCTCCCCTCCCCTGTGTTGTGATTTCACTGAGGCTTCCAATGGTCTTCAACAGTTCATTTATGCCGGGAGCCTTCTATAAACTGCACGGCCACGGTCTCCTCTCCCGGCCACCCACCGACCCAGCCTGTCTAAACAGCATCTGTCTCCATCCCAGACACATCCAGCCAGCTCCAAATGGATTGAATCCAGCTTTTTCCTTCCCCCCACCCCCTCCTTTGCACCCTTAACTCCAGGGTGGGAGTTAAGAAGGGGGCACTGGGCTGGGGTGGGGTTGGGGTGCTCCTGGTGCACCCCCTGGGATCATCCTGTTGGGAGTCCAGGAAGGCTGGAGAACCTCTCCTGCTCCTCTGGGAGTTCATTTGATCCCTAGAGCTCCCCAAAATAGCTTAGCTGTTGACCTAAGCCCATGGGAGAAGCTCCCCTCACTTCTTGATGAGCTAAAAACACCAAAATAAAGGAAAAGATTTTTTGTTTAGTGTACCACAGAGTGGGCATTTGTAGTTTTAGATTTTACTCTGTATGTTATATAGAGACAACATAGAAAATCCAGAATGTCAGCTTCTCCTTGTTCTTCTCCTTTCTTCTTCTTCTTCTTGCTTTTTCTTTAATCTAAGTTCCCGTGATTTATTAATTAGTAGAAAAAACTCAGTGTAAAAGTAGCATGTTAATAAAATTAATAAGCATTGGTTTTAAAGACAAAATAGATTATGTAAAAGTTGATAATTTAGTAATAAAAGTGTAAAAACTACCTGAGCAGCAACAGCCATTGTACTCCTAGAAGCAGCAGCAGAAGCTGTGATTCTCAAACTTAAATAAAAAATAACAAACAACCCTTAAAATGACAGAAAAATTTCACTTTTTTTTTTCCTGACATAAGACACTGAAAAAAAAAAATCACTGAGCCAAGAGCCAACAAAGCCACAAAGCCCCAACACCTTCCCTCCCTCTGATGCCTTAAATTGGCTCCCTAGAAACAGAGCCCAGGCAGGAATAAAGGAATCAAGGAATCAAGGAAGGATTGATTGGAAAGGCCTTCAGAGGTACACTCTGGGCTCCAGAGGCTCCTGCCTCAGTGCATCCCAACATGGACAAGGACAGCTCCCGAGTTCTTCCCACTTGGATCTCAGCATCAATTCCCCAAGCAGAAGCCAGGCAAGGATGGAATTTGCCCAAGCTTGCCCCCCTGTCCCCAAGATTGTGGTTTGCAGTTCTTGTTCTGAGTGTCCTTGGAGAGCAAGTTAGAGGTTTTGTTCTGTCTTTCTGAGCACAGAGAACAGCACTTTGCAAGCTACAGAAAATTTCAGAGTTACACTGGCAGTACAGGATTGGGAAAATATAAAAATTAAAACCTAAGGCATCACCTCCAGTCCCACCCAACCTCTCCACGGGGAGCACATGCATTATTAGTAGTGATGGGAGCCTATTTAGCCTTAATCCCAAATGCATTACCCGGGGAGCTTGGCTTGGCTTTTTGACTTAAGGTATTGGAGGTTATTACCTCTGGAATGCAGGAGCTGCTCTGAGGGATCTCTCCGTGTGGGGAGAGGGCAGGGATGGATGGGCTTTCCCTTGCTCGGGCAATTTGGACACATTTTTGAAAGATTAAGTCAGATCAGCACTTGAAAAGCTCTGTTGCCTCTTGAGTGTGACAGCACAAAACCCATTCCCCTTCCCAAGAGCCTTGTTCAGCTCAGAAAAAAAATAAAAAACAACAAAACTCTGAAAAAATTAAGAGAGGGGTTAATTTTGCTTGGCAGCTTGGAGAGATTTGTGTATGCTAAACCACTGCTTTTCCTCCTATTTAATCTGCAATATTGTCCACAAAAAATCCTGCCTGGAGAAGGAAACTGCCTCATGGGTTCTTCCATGGGGTTTATCCACATCCATGTTGACGCTTGGGATGCAAAAACCATCAAAAAAAGCAGCAAGAAGCAGCTTTCCAAGGGCTTGTTTGGCTTTCAGGCCTGGGAAGTTGTCACCTCTCTTAATTAGGGGAGCTGTCTTTACAGGTAGAAGGTATTTTAGGGAGAAAAGGTCGTGGTTCTGGGCTGGCAAGAGCTGGGCTCAAAAACAGGAATTGAATTTGTAATTGTACATGGGAAAAAGTCATAAAAATTCCAGGTTCAAATTCATTGGAATGATCAGCCTGTCCTGGGCTCAATAGAACAGGGAGGTTGTATTTGATAAATACAGCTTAGAAAAGCTTTGATTTGCTTTAAATTTTAGTTTTTGAGACAAAATGAAAACTTCTGAAGTGTTTTGGCACCTGCGAGGTGCCAGCTCCCTCTGAAATCAAGCAAACCCTCTATTTTCTTTATTTGCAACCTGTTTGAGCTAAGAAAGCAAAACAATACAAAAAGAAAGCTGAAATGGGAGAAAATGCCTCAGAGTGAAAACACTGGTTTTTAGTAAAGCAGGAAAATAACACATAAATTAAAGAAATTAAAAAAAGAGAAAAAGAGAAAGAAATACTTAATGAAGGGCAGGGTGGGGGGGGATGAAATTTTCACTTTGGAGGGTGGGATTAGGTTGGGTATTAGGAAGGAATTGTTCCCTGTGTGGGTGGGCAGGCCCTGGCATAGATTCCCAGAGAAGCTGTGGCTGCCCCTGAATCCCTGGCAGTGCCCAAGGCCAGGCTGGAAAGGCATGGAATGAGATGAGCTTTAAGATCCCTTCCCACCCAAAGCATTCCATGATTCCATGCTCCCTGGGACCGGAGGATGTGCCCTCAGCAAGAGCCTGGTTTGGAGCTCTCAGCTGAGCCAGCCCAGCAGCTCCAAGCTGCTGCTGATCCTCTGCACAATTAGAGCACAGCCCGTGGATGTTCCTTGACATCCCCTGATTTATTTCCAATTCCAGGTGCCTGAAGAGATGCATGTTCTGCTCTCCAACCTTGTGCCAGCACTGAGGGAATCTGTTCTGAAGCGAGGCCTGGCTTTAGGAATAAAAGCAGGGGATGTGCTCCCCTGTGCTGACGGCACTTCATTGTTCTCGTGCCTCCTCCAAGCCCAATTCAGATTAGATTCACTATCAGTCATGATTATGGAAAAGAAGTGATAAAACGTGGCTTGGAAAAAAAAAAAATCATGTTTGGACAAGAATTTGCTGACATATTGTGGAGTGATAACATGATAGTGAAAATAGCCAGATCCTGCCTGGCCTGGCGTCTGGAATCAGTAAAAAGAGGCAGGCAGGGCTATTGTGAGCTGACTTCTGTTCCCCTTCCAGCACAAAATCGGCACCTTTTGGGGTTTTTTTAGAAACCCACCGATAGGATTTGCATGGAAAACTTGCCACGACTCCCAGATTTGGCTCCAGCCTGGGCTGCACTGCAATCCTTCCTCGCTGAAGTCACAGGGGGAGTTTCTGGAGGTGTAAAAGCAGGAATGTTCAGCTGGGCTTGCCAATCCCAGCTGGGGCACCCACAGCTGGTGCTGGAGGAATGCTGTCGTGTGCGGAGGAGGAGAGAAGGGTGATCCTAAAAGATGAGAAAACTTCCCGGTTTTAATTGGGATTTAGCCTGTGTTAGGTCCTAGGAATTCTGCTGGTGGTGTGAGGTGCTGCCTCAGCCCCTCCTGGGTTGCCTCATGTTTTGGCTTCCAGGGAAATGGGATGGACAACTTTCACTTCTGAACCCAGCAGCCCATTCTGGCCTGATGAACACACAAGGCCAATTTATCATGACAAAGTCCTACAAGCCAGGTGAAAATAGGTGTCTGGGATGAAAAACAACACTCCTGGGAATGCTGCAGGGCCTGGCCATGATCCATCTCATGGGGTTGATGGCTGGACTCCATGATTCCATAATTCTGGGTTCCCAAAACCCCCGTTTCCCCACCAAGAAAAAGCTCCTCCCTGAAGTTACCTTTTCCCTGGTTATGTTTCACACACCGAGAGGGAATGCCTGGAAGGATCTGGACTCTCCCACTGTGATTCCCAAGCTCTCAGCCACAATCTGGTATTGAAAGAGAATTTGCATTCAGGCGCTAAGAATAAGGGAAAAGGTGGTGAGGGAGCACAGAGACCGAGGGATGGTTTTAATAACGGCAGCGTGAGAAGGCATGAGATGGGCTGGAGGTCTGATTTTCACTCCTGAAAGCCTCCACAGTGCTTGGGCTGGGTGTCCCTGGATCCATCCCTAACTACAAAAATTGTTCATCAGATCCTTCGCCCCTTCTGCCAACATCATGGCTTGTAGAGTGTTGGATATCTTCAGTAAGAATGTTTCAAACTCTTCTTTTGAGGAGCTGGATGTGCTTTTTCATAAAACAGGGATTTTCTTTTGCTTAATTCCACCCCATTCCTCTTCATTTCACCTCTTTGTAGGCTTAGCAATCACTGCTCCTCCACAGGACGCTGCTTCTCCAGGTCATAAACAACCTTTGCTTTGCAACCTCTTATTTGACTCCAAAATACAGAGACACTCGACCACTCCAAAAGAGGAGAAGAAAGGGAGCAGCTCCCGAGGAGGGGGTGCAGTGTGGGTTTTCCATAAAATGCTATTTCTGTCGTTTTATGGCTGAGTGTGTCCAAACTGGGATTCTTTCTGCAGAAGGTGAAAATGCCACGAAACGCCTGGGATCCTCTTGCATCTGGAGGAATGTCCATGTTGCAAGAGACCTCTGTAAATATTTATACCTGACGACTTCGCAGCTGGCCATTAAGTGCCCCGATCGTTCCTGTAATGCTGCTCGCAGATGGGGATCTGGCATTTAAAGGATGCAGCACAAATTGTTCCCTTGGCCTTCGCTTTTTGGTCAGAGAATTTACTCAGAGCTGGTGATATCACTGGGGAAGCATCCTCTCGCCCCCTTCTTTCCGTGGCGTGCGCAGCGGGCAGAGCTCTCCCTCGTGGAAAAACCGGGGGGGAGAAGTGGGAAAAACACCCCCCAAAAAAAGACCCATCTGGGGGTTCCAAAGAGAGCTTTGTGGTTAGGTGAGATCGCTGGGGTTGCCTCCCCGTGGTGGGGTGGTGGTGGTGACCTCGTGTGGGTGTTGCTGCTCTTCCTTTGGTTGGACTGAGGCCAAGCCACTGTGCTGCCAGTGATGCCTTAGGTTTTAACCTTTATATTTTTCAAATCCTGCCCAGTGTCACTCTGCAGTTCCCTGGAGCTCGTTCAGTGCTGTTCTCTCATGCTCACACACACACAACAAAGCCTCTCCAGCTCTCCAAGGACACCCAGACCCTCCTAGGCCCAACAACTGCAAACCACAATCTTGGGGACAGGGGGGCAAGCTTGGGCAAATTCCATCCTTGCCTGGCTTCTGCTTGGGGAATTGATGCTGAGATCCAAGTGGGAAGAACTCGGGAGCTGTCCTTGTCCATGTTGGGATGCACTGAGGCAGGAGCCTCTGGAGCCCAGAGTGTACCTCTGAAGGCCTTTCCAATCAATCCCTCCTGGATTCCTTTATCCCTGTCTGCTCTCTGTTTCTAGGGAGCCATTTAAGGCATCACTGGAGCGCTGGTGACTCAGTTTTGCCACGGATCTGCTCCTGACCAAGCCTTTCCTGCCAGGTTGGGTCGGGGATGGTGTTAACCCCTCGCTGGTTGGGAATGGGGATGGTGCCAGGTGGGTTTTATGGTTCAGGGGTTCTCCAGTGAGGATATGATGGCCCAAAGCGGCTCCAGTGCCATTTGGGATTGGGATTACTGGGAGAGGAAATATCCACTGGACCAACAGGATTTTTTTTGGGATCCCTTACTCCAGGGAAAACAGAAAACAGCCACATCTTCGTATTATCCATCCTCACTGCAAATTGAATTTGACCCCAGGCATGTGAAAACAGCACTTTATCATCTCCACAGCCAGTGCCAGTGTCAAGGAGACCTTTGTGGCCTCCTGTTTTACGTAATTTAATAGTTCAGCTGCACCTTTGGCTGGACTAAAATCAATCCTGAGTTTTGCCTTGGGCAGCCAGGAGGGTTTCAGAGAGGGGACAGAAACCATTAAGAAACCAAACAAACCACAAAGTGCCTCGTTCTGACTTTCTCCTGAAAGGAGCTGCCCTCAGACTTCTCCTTTTGAAAAGTTGTCTCATCGCTGGGCTAATTTGGAAATAATGAAAAATAAATCGCCCCCCTCAGGGCCTGCCAGGAGGATCCTGTGTTTCATTCTGCTGGAAATGAAGCAAATAAAACCGAATTAATCTTGAAAAGCTGAAATGCTGGCACGGGGTCTGTGTTTCTGACGGGGTCTTGGAGACTGAGGGAGCAGGTGATTCTCACTCTGCAAAGCTGTGCCTGGAGAAAAAAACACCAACTGCAGCAGGCTTGAATCCAACCCCACGTGCTCAAGTCCCCTTGGAGGGTTTGTAGACCTCCACGCCTCTTTTGATGAGACAAAAAGGTGATTTTTGCCCTGGCTGCACAACACAAAGCAGCACGACATGTTCTGATGAGAGAGGCAAACACAGCCTTCCTTCTGCTGAGGTTACATTGCACAGCCTCACCACTAAAAGCACGGCCTGAGCCATCAGCCACCGTGAGAAATCCCTTTTGGAAAGTGTGTTTGCTCTCCAGGATGCCTGGAAAGGCTTATGAACACTGAGAGACTCAACCTGGCCACTGGAGCTGCCTCACAGCCCAAGTTTGGAGAGAGGAAGGGCTCAGGTATGGCCAGAAACAGCAGCAGCACCACAGAAATGTCCTGCACTCCTGTCCTCGGAGAACTGCTGCTGCCAGCCAAGAAACTGAGGCCTGGAGGCATCAAAAATGCTCTGGACTGTCAGAGCTGTGCAGAATAAAGCCAGGCTGGCAGCAGGGATGGACACAGAGCAGGTTTCCCTTGGCATGCAGAGAGGGTGCTCCAGCACAATGCCACCGACAGCAGTGCTGGGGCAAAACAACGGTGACATTTGGGACACAAAGAGAAGGCTTAAAATATCCTGCCTGGGGCATTTCCCCCCCTCCCATGGCACATGTCATCTTCTCTTGCCTTTCTGGCATTGTCCCATTGTTTTTCCCAGGCTTCTGTTTGCATCTCTCCCTACAAACCTTCTCTTTGCCCGAAGAGGTGCTGGAGATGCCACCAGCTCTTGCATTTTCCTTGTGAGATCCATCCCACAAGCCTGAGGGGGCTCCATGGGTAGAAATTCCTCTCTGTGAGGGTGGGCAGGCCCTGGCACGGGGTGCCCAGAGAAGCTGTGGCTGCCCCTGGATCCCTGGCAGTGCCCAAGGCCAGGCTGGACAGGGCTTGGAGCAAGCTGGGACAGTGGAAGGTGTCCCTGCTCATGGCATGACATGAGATTTGAGGTCCCTCTGAACCCAAACCATCCCATAATTCCATTAATTGGAGAATTTCCTGTGCCTTGCTTTATTTTTTTTTTTATCATCATGGTTTTTGCTGTAGCAGATTTCTTCTGAACCAAAGTTTGTACCAGCAGCCGAGGAACAAAGAAAGGATTGCAAAGATTTTCTGGGGTGACAAAAAACTGCTGGAGCCAGTAGGAAGTAGGGATTAAAAGGATTGCAAATACTGCAAATATTTTGGGGGCTGCAAGGCTGAGAATACTCATAAAACCTCTCCTTCTGAGGTACTAAATGGGGCTGTCCCCCAAGTGATGGGGGCCCAGAGCTAAACCCCAAGTAATTAATTAACGAAGTAATCGTTATTTATTTTTCTATTTTGCAACCGAGTTAAATAAAAAAAAGCTGAAAGCTTTATCGCTTGCTGGAGCTATTTCCTCCCTTTAAACCTCTGAGCAATAGAGATAAAAAGTGAGTGTTACTGGGGAAAAGAATGCAATATTCTGTGTGGCACTGTCTGGAGGAGCCCCTGTGCTCAGCCCCAGGCACGGAGACACAAACTCATCTATTTGAGAAGTGGGGGCCACTCGTTTTTAACTTGAAACCCCATTTCTCACCTTCTCCCTTTTGGCTTGGACAGGTTTCTGTTCAATTGCAAAAGCAACCAACGTTTGTCATCACCAAACCTGAGCTAAACGTGGAAATGCATCCAAAAAAAAATAGGATGGGCACGGATCTGCTGCTTCCAATGGATCTTGTTCAATCCTTAACTTGGGCTGAGCGTTTCCCCTCTGCCCCTGGAGTGCTAAGACTCCTCTTCCTCTGGTGGGGCAGTTCAAGTGGGGACCCTGGGAGAGGAGATGAAAGCAGCTCTGTCCTTTGGGAGGCCGAGGATGCCCAGCCAGCATCCCCGCCGGGGTTAGGGGAACACATCGAACCTCCAAATTTAGAGCCGAGGACTCCACTTCCCATCAACAAAGGCTGCTTTTTAAAACGAGATGTGGGGGAGATAATGCACCCAGAAAAAAAAAAAAAAAAGAAAAAAGAAGGAAAAGAAGTTTGCCTTTGTGACTAAATTCTGTTATTTTGCAGCCAACCTTCAAATGGGCTGTTGGTGCAAGTGAACAAACGCTTCCTGTCTGTGCGTCCTCATGGGTGGTCGCGTTTTAAAATGAAATATCCAGGCTGACAAATGCCTTTACAAAGGCCAGATTATAAACTGTAAACCTACTGTCAGCTGGGCAGGGGAAAAAAAAATCCAAATGCCTCTTATACCATTTAAAGATTTAGTTTGGCTTCAACACTAAAGCACTTCATCTTGAAGGAGAAAGGAGCTTAGAGTTTATAAATTGTTGTTTGGGCTCTAGTAAGCTCTGGATAAGGGAATCTCTCTGCTAGGAAACAAATGACCTTCCCAAAATTTAGGGAGCTCTGGGTATTGTTACGAAGACAAAATGCCTTGGAAAAATGTCCCAGGAATACAAAGGGATTTGAGACAGCTCTGTTACTCTTAACATACAGTTCATACAGCTGCAAAGGGCAAATCCTGCAGTTCCAGCCTCTAAAAAAGGGTGGAAAAAAGTTAAACATATCAGGGTAATAAAATAAAAGCTGTTTAGATTGTCCCCCCTCTGCCTAAATCTGCTCTAGACACGCTCCTGCACAGGATTGTTGAGCTCAGGCAGAATATCCACACCATTTTGGCAAAAAACTCCTAAAATTTTCTACATTCTCCTCAGTGGCGATCGCAAAGGGAAGTTTAGTGGCAAATGTGACAATTTAGGGCAGCGTGGTGGCCACACTCAGCAGTTTGAGTTCAAAGTGGAGGAACAAAGGAGCTCCAGGAGGAGAAGCAGTTGCACAGCCCTGTGTCCACCAAGCGAAATCCTGCAGCTCCTTTGTGCATTCCTGCTAGGTGCCAGCGTTTCCAGCTCACCCCCAGCTTGGGATTTCACTGAAAATCTCTGATCCTCTGCTCTCCAAGTGCCATCCATGGTGTCCCTCTCTTCCAGGGGTTGTGGTCATGGATTTTGAGCTGGCCACTGGATTCGCAGGCAGAAAAATTGCATTTACTCTGCAAATCCTTGCTGTGTTCCTCTTGCTGTGTTGTTTTTTTTTGTCAGGAATGTTGCAGGTCATGCTGCCCTTGCTGTAGGCAAGCAGGAATTTTGGTGGAATTCATCAAATCTGGGAAAGTTTAGGGGTGTACATGCTGAGCTGGGTGGGAAAGAGAAAGGAAAACACCACTTTCATGGGTTTTAATGTTTCATTTTCATCCCAGTCACCTCACGGCAACCAGCACTACCCAAGGCATCACTTCTCATTCCCTTCCCAGGGAATTTTTGTTGTTACTGATGAGCACAGCTCTTTGATGCTCTTCCCTTGGGAAACCACCACCACCTCCATCATTTGAGATGTCCTCTCTCAGTCCTGGAAACCACATTTTTCTTGGGCCTTTCTCTTCTCAGGAGCCTGAAAATCCTGCGGAGCATCAAACCAATTATCTGAGATGGCTCTTGGCAGGTTCCAAAGGGTGTGAGGTAGGAACATGTTCAATTTTCTCAGCATGTTCAATGTTTTAAGCCTGTTCAGTTTCCACGCCGGAGGCTGAAGTTTGTCGGTGCCGAATTCCATGGGACCTTTGGAAAAGATGGCTATTCCAGTGCCCATCAGATTGTTTGAGGGCTTGAATGTGATCCCTGCTGGGACTCAGGCCCTCAACTGTCCCTCCTCTCCTGCCCAGAGACCTGATGACAGTGGTGCAGCTGCATCCAAAGCTTTTGTCCAAAAGGAACACAAAGGAAATTGCTGGAAAATCTTCACAGCGGATCTCCCTCCGCCCACGGAGTGCTGGGGATAAACATCACGGCTTCAGATCTTGGTGAATGCAGATAAATTGAGGCTGAGCTGATAAGTTAATGACACACCGAAACCAGATTGCTTCGGGGACCCAAGGGATAAGTGGGCAAGGAGCAGAGTCTTGGAATCCTGACAAATCCTGGAGTGCTTTGACATTGTCGTGTTCCCCCTGTGCCAGGGGGGAGCTCCTGCAGTCCTGTGCAGCAGGAATGTGGCTCTCAGCATCTGGAGAAATCCTGATTTTTAGGCTTCCTCACCCAGGCATGTCTGAAAGGCTCCAGTTCTCCTGGAATGATTTCTCCAGGATGTGACCTGCCCAGTCCATCCACACTGCTGGGTCTTTTCCCTTGGCTCTCCTTAGCTCATGCCTTCACTGCTGCTATCTCAGGAGATCCCACATCCTCCTGTTCACTCAGAAAATTGACTGAAGTTAATGAAGAAAGTGGAAAGTTGGGGAAAAACATCTTAAAGAAAACATTTTGCACATTATTCCTACCCTGTCTTTCTCCATGGTGCTCCAGGAGATTGATGTGTGCATACAAATCCCCTCTGGGCTGTCTTAGAGGTCTTTTCCAACCTAAACAGTTCCATAACTCTATGATTCTGTGCTTTTAACAGTGAGCATGATATTAAAAACAAATCATCAAAATATCTCGAAGGCCGATTTTATTCCTGCATGGCAGAATCTGTGCTTCCCTTTGAAAATTGTAATGAAGATTTCAGAGCTGAATGCCAGGACCTCTGACCCCCAGCCTGAGCTGGGAAATGCTGCTTGATCCTCCTCGTGTTCCTGCTGGAATTCCAGCTCTGTAAGTAAGGATCTCCTCAAAACTGTTCCTCATGTGCTGCTGCAGTGACAAAGAAGAGCTGCAAACAAGGAAAGAGTTAGGGAAGTTACATTAAATTCCAGCAACACTTTCCTGGAGCAATCAGTCTGTGTTTGGATTGGGTGAGGTCCCAACGGCAGGGACAAGCACGGTGGTTTTAATGTTTTTTTAGGGACACTGTGAAGTGACACTTCTGCTTTCCCTTTGTCAGACCCAACTTGTTCCGGACCCTCAGGACAGGGTGGAGACACTGAGGTTCATTATTTAACCTCCACACCCCGGATTTGAGGTAGTTGTGGCTGTAAATGCAAGGTTGCTGCTACTTTGGGGTTCAGCTCCTCAGCTGGTGGTGTCCTGAGCCACCCCATCCTTCTAGGAACAGCCAGAATCTCCCACTGCCTTCCCAGGACTCCACAGAGCTGCAGGCAGATCCTCTGCTGGTGGAAAACAAATCTGGCACCAGCTGAGGATTCCCAGCATTTCTCCAAGCCCTCCAGAAAGAATCTGCAGGAAGAAAACCAAGTAAAAAAAAAAGAATCCTCCACTCCAAAACATTCCTCCCACTGCCCCCACGACTTTATCTGTTTTCTTTCTGCATGGGCTGTTCTCCCCCCACCAATTTTTTTCTTTACAAGCTCTTGCTGCCACAGCAAAGGCTCTGTGAGACGAATCCGAGCTGAGGCATTGGAAATATTTCACATTTCACAGCAGTTTTCCTCAAAATCCCGGTGTTCTGCAGCCTGCTTGGGATTGCTGGACCAGAGGTAGAGCTGAGGAGAGCCTGGTGGCTTCCTGCAGCCTTCTGTCACACCCTGGAGTGGGGTGGGGCATTGAGCCAGGCTTTTATTTTAGCCCCCTTTTCGAAGGAGTGGAACCCTTGAGAGCACCCATCTGACGGGCCAGCGTTTGTTTTTCTCTTTCCAAAGGCAGCCTGACACCCGTGGAGGGAAGATGTCAATGGCAGGAGCAGGTTGGTGGGGAGGAACAGGAGGAAGCCCTTCAGCCCTGATTTATCCCACGCCTCCGGAGAGCCAAGGCTTGATCCCGCCCAAGCTCGGGAGAGCTTGGCAGTTCACAGGATCAGGCCGCCGAGTAAATGGGGAATTCATCCAGAGATATCGAGGAAATACGGAGAATAAGCTGCCAACTCGACTCCGAAAGCCAACAGTTCACTAATTTTAATCAACAGCTGGATATTTTTATAGGGAGTGAAGGGATGGAGGGGTATTATGACAGAACAAGGGAGGTGGGATTAGACTAATCTAGCCCAGGCCAAGTGGGCTCTTCCTGCTCAGCCATGTGGAGTGTCATGACTGTGTGATTTAGACTACTGCACACTCACCCACACTGATAAGGAGGACAATTATGGGGAATACACAACTCTTTGTGCAGCCCTCGGGCCGGCGCTGCCGATGTCAGCTGGGGATCGTCTCCGGCTCCGAATCAGAGAGGTCCCCATCCCCGGGGACACAGCTGGGGCAGGGAGCTGCTGCAGAAAGGATCCTGGAGCTCGCAGGGAGGTCACCTTTTACCCTGTCCCTTCCAGAACTTCAAAGGGATCTTTCCGGTGAGCCCCACCGCCGTGGCGGTAGGAGCTGGTGGGTGGCAACGTCATCATTCACCCTCCTGGAGAAGGTTCCTCTCCGCCGTGGCTCCGTTGGGGTCCCTCAAGGGCTGTTTCTCCGGTGTTGATTGTCGTGTTTCCCCGTCACTTCTGGTTCTCTCCGTGTCCTTCCTCACCTTCCGCTGACTCATTCCCAGCCGAGCCCCGTGCCAGAGCGGCGCTGCCCAAACGCCACCCAGGGAGAAGGCAAAACGTGCAGGGCCATAGCCCCCATCCATCCATTACTCCTCCCAGTAGGAAGCATGGGAAGAGCTATTCCGAGCCAGATTTTTCCCTTCTTTTTTTATTTTTTTTATTTTAAAAAAAAAAATTTCTTTTCTTTTGGAACAAGCCCCCGATGGGCGCAGAGCAGCTTTTGTTGTTGTTTATTTGTGTAGCTTTTCATCTTAACGAGGATGTACGGAAACAATTACCACATGCTTCATTCACAAGATCAACTCAAGCTTTTCCTGTCTGTGCCATGATTGGACGTAGCCACTCAAAATTATTCAGCTTTGCACAAATCGTGCTTTTTACTCATTTTTTCAAAACATCTATTGTACAATAAGGACGATTTTCTTTTCTTCCCCTCCCCTGCTAAATAAAGTTTGGGCTTCGCACCAGGTGGCTGGAAATGTCGCACAGTTTCTCCTTTTTGGCAGTGGAAAGTCCAAAGGCTTTAAGAAAATGCACATTTTTCAGGAGGGCAGAGAGAGGTCACGATGCACTGACTAATTCAAGATTTCCTCCGCTGGTTTCCATAACAAAGAATCATTTTTTTCTTTATTTAGCTGCACTCACTGGTAGGTTTTCATTTGCATCAAAGCTTTGTTCTGCTCTCATTTGGGCTGCCTCCAGAGACCAAACAACATCACAGGCTACTCCTGGCATGTCCTCCAAAGAAATGGGCCAAACTCTGAGCTGCAAGTTGGCTCCCATTTGTAAACTCTTGCCATAAAGATCCTGCTTGGGGTGAGAGAGGTTTGTGGCAGTCAAGAGAGATTTCCATGGAGTTTTAAAGCTAAAACCAGTTGGATTTGGTACCATCCAGGTGGATGGGGCAGCCATGCCATTACTAATTTGATAACAACTCCTGCTCTAAGATCTTCCATCTTGTTATTCAGAAACCGGTGGAAATTTTACCTCCTTGGGTGACATCCTTCCATACACACACCCCTTACCCCGGCCTGATTTCATATTCCTATTATTCTCTGTGGAATTTCAATCCTAATAACTCAGGAAATGGGTCTTCAAGCTCACGTCCGAAAACTGTGGCTGGCTTTCCTGCGTGAAATCCTGGCATGCTGTGGAGATGATCAGGAATTTGGCAGGCATTGGCTTTCCAGAGGCTGTTTGCCCTTTTCCTGTCCCTGCCGAGGGCTGCCCCAGCACAATAGGGAGATAAGGAGTTGAAAAATTGTCTTTTGCCTGGGAGATCTGCTAGGATTTGACAGCTGGCTTCCCTGGAGATACTGGTTTGGGGCTGGGTGTGCTCCAGCCGGGGTCATGGGAGTTTGGGTGGGATTTTCCGAGAGATCCAGGGCTCAGGCACGAGACCCAAGAGTGAGGAGATGTTTCTTGGTACCTTTCAATGGTAAATGAGGTGACCTGGCTGGGTTGTGAAGGGTGCAAGAAAAAGGAGTTGCGTCAGAAGAAGATAATGGGGAAAGAGAATTGGTAGACAGAAAAGAAAGTAAAAAATGGGGGTTTAAATTTGACTGCAGAGGAAAAGAGATATTGAGTGAGAGAAGCCAATATTAAAAATAAAAACCAAACAGAAATGACAAATCCAGAATCGGAACGAAGTTTCTGCTCCAAGGGCTCAACATATTTTGCTGGAGAACTTTCAGTGCAAAATTCACCAGCAAATCCCACCCTGGGACAGAGCCATGTCCTTTCCCACCCTGGTGCCATGACCACCAGGTTATTCCCTGCTTGGTGTGACTCCCATTAAACCCCCTCCAGGTCTCTGCTGATCAATCCTGCCTTTTCTGGGGGGTCCCACCATGCTGTGGTCATTCCTCCCCAGCACCTGTGAGTATGTCCCCAAACTGGTGGTTCCTGAACTGGGAGGTGAGAAATCCCACCCGACTTGGGGATCTCCATCCCACCTTCACCTCAGCAAAACCTTGGCTGAGGAGCTGCTCCCTGCCCCAAACCATGTCCTCGATTAGTGATCCCTGGCTGCATTTGGATTTATCTGATGCATGGGGACATCTGTTTATCATACTCTGCACGTCTGCTGAGCAACTTTTTTTCCCCGTCCCGGGGCTCGATTAAAGATTCCGATTAATGGAACTCGCTGGAAGGTCCTGCAAGGCAGCTCTTAAATCAATGTCATGTAAACTCTGCTGGGTTAATCCTGCACATCTGAATCCAGCTAAAACCCAACACTGCAAGGTCAGCCTGTACAAATTGATGGATTTTTATTCCTTTAACCTCAGAAGTGTTGCCGAGAGGGGAAGAGCAGCAAGAGTTGCTTCTTCCAAATGCTTCTTTTCCCTGCACAAGGAAAGATGGATACTTTCCCTTTTCATATGTGCATTTATATAATACATTCATATGTATACATCAGATAAATGTTTTTTTAAAAATGAGAGATATTTAAATCAGCAAAACACTGCTGCTCCTTTTCGTGTTTATCTTATTGTTAATTTTTCTTGTGCATTGATTCCATAAGGGAGAGAATGATTCTGGCATTATAAATCAGGAAGTTAATGAGGAATATCCCTCCTGCCTTTTGAATGTATTTAGTTCTAAACCAAATTATATCTTTAAAGACATCCCAGAGCATTTTGTGGCTCACTAGTGTTGCAAGAGTAAATTAGCATGAACTTGCAGAAAAAATGCTGTGTAATTTATGGACTTTTCTTGTCTTTGAGGGGAAGATTTTTGCAGTTTCTCTGTGACTCAGGAGTAACAATCTCCTAACAAAAATCCTCTTTAGTGCCTTTGCACTATTATCAATCCATATAAACAAAGGATAAGGGAGCTAATTCCTTGTGGATAACTTTCTGCAGGGAAATGCAGCCTTGTGGCAGAGGAGCAGCTTTATCAGCTTTAAACTAAGGAGTGCATTTTATTTGTGGAATTCAGCACTGCAGGCATTCCTGGTTGTTTTTTGGAGGATATTCTGTATTTCCCATATCCCATTACTCGGTTTTGTTCAAGCAGAAATGTTGGATAATCGTAAAGACCTGCTGGAGGCACTTTGGTTCTTGGCTTGGTGTCCTGTGGTTTTATTTTCTCTCCTTAAATCTGAGAACTTCCCTCGAATAATAATAATACTAATCACATTAATTTGTACTAACTGGATCATTTCCCCTGAGCTTTATCCTTATTTTTTTAAATTTTTCTTCTCTTTTTAATCTTTCTTCTATTGTTTGATATGAAAAGTTAAACCCAGGAGAGATGTTTCAGGGAATTCTTCATTCCAAAAAGAGAAAATCTGCCTTTGTGCCACTTTGCATCTCCAAAGCCAATGGAAAGCAGGAATTTGGGTTTGGTTCCTTGCTGGAGTGCCAATCCCACCAGTCAGGTGTGGGCAGGACCCACCTGGAATGACAACATCCTGCTGAAATCCTACCCTGGAAAAGGAAAGCACAGTCCAGAAGGCCCTGGCTCTGGAAGGTGAGGATGTGTCTCTAGGATCATCTGTGCCCATAACACCTTTTGGTCCTTCTTCTGCCTGGAGCTTCATCCCACTTTCCTTTCCTCCTGAACGTGGCTGTGTCACCATTTCCCTTTGTTCTTTCCTGAGGTTCTTTCTTTCCATGAACTTCATCAGGACCAAGTGAGGGTTTTAGCTGGAGCTCCTTCTGCTGGTGGGATGATCCCTTTGCACAGAAAAATTCCCCTGCAAAGCCACACAAGATCCCTCTCTCTCTTTTTTTCCCCCTTTCTCTTTACATGTCATTCTTCCCAACAAAAGAACGACAAGAATGAAAATAAACATTAAATATAAATTACTAAGCTAAGGAGTAAGATTGCCTTGTGTCCATCACTTCCCAGTGAGAGGGATTTGAGTTCCATGGCTTGTTCTAAAGCAGGATGAATTTTCCACAGACTTTTTGATCAGCTTCATTGATTTTGGTATTGATTGTTCATGGTATTCATGAACACTCCTCATGGAAATGTTGGAGTCCAGAACTATGGGAAGTCACATTCCAAGTTTCTTGCCCATTATTCCCAGCTTTCTCTCTGCTTGACTTCTGTTGGATGATCAATCCTTCTTCTCCCAGATACTTTTGTCAGTGACTCTAGCTTGGGCAAGACTTGGAAAGACACAAATTCCTGGAAGCGTAATTCCTTACATTATCTGCCTAGTTATGCTTAAGGATATGGACATTCCTGGACATCTCAGGCATGAGAGATGCCTGTGAGGAGACAAATCCACGTCAGACACCACCCAGCTGCCAGCAGAGCTATAAACTTGTGATTGGGTTGATAATTTCCTGCATTAAACAGCCAAACCCCAGTTCCCCAGCTGGAGAATCCTAGCAGCAGCTCTTCCCTCCCAGTTACCTTTGGCTGTGGCTGTCCTGTGTAAATTTAGTTTGTGATGAGCCCTAGAGGGATTCCACTGGGCTGCTGGATTCCCAAAAAAATATTTAAGACATAAGAGACTGAATATGTCAAATGTCCCAATAACTTGAATTGTGAAATGAATTTTTTTTAAGCTGAGCTGGTGTAGGATCTTAATAGATGAATGGGAATAACATTTATGCAAAAAAGAGGTGTTCTGCAATCAAAGATTTTTCCTCTAAGATCTGGTAATATTCCTAATTAATGAATTTTCTCCTTTCCTTTCCTTTCCTTTCCTTTCCTTTCCTTTCCTTTCCTTTCCTTTCCTTTCCTTTCCTTTCCTTTCCTCCAAAACTCGGGTGTTTTAGAGTGAAATTAAAGAATAACAGTAAAGCAAGGCTAAAACCTGGAGTAATCTCCCAACACACCAGGAATGTTTCCACGGGGCCACAGTTCCTGTGAGGTTGGATCTGAGTGTACAGAAGGGATTCCTTGTTTCCCAGGAATAAAAGGAAATGTGGGTCCATGGATCCGCCTGTGGTAAATGGGAACATTACCAGGAATTAAATTGACATAAAAGGAGATTTTTCCCGTGGGGGATCAAGGCTGGGGCTGGCAGGTGGACACATCACACTTTCTGGGGATGCTTCTCCCTACCCACAGCAACACCTGCGTCCCGTGGGGATCCCTGTTCTTGGCTCGGAGAGGCAATGCCTGGACAATGCCACCAAACCAGTCCCCGCTGTGCATCCCTCACCTTTCCCAAGCATCTCCACCAATGGATCAGGAATAAAAACTGCTTTCCCTCTCCTCCATGCGGAGAGGAGCTGCTCCTCACCAGCCCCGTTTCTCATGGAACAGCCTCTTTGCCGGAGATGGCTCCGTGCCATCCTTGACCAAGTCTGCGCTTGAACCGGGCGACCCAGAAGTGAAAGGCTCAGTGTCACGCTGCCAGCTCCCCCAACCATCTGTCCTCCTTCAGTGAGCTTCCTTCCAAATTCCCTGCACACTTCATAAACATCCCAGCCCTCCTCACCCCTCCAGCTGCCCCCTGCCTCTAGAAGAAACAGCGGTTCCAAGGAAATACCACTCATTTTCTTTTATATATGTTTTCTTTTTCCAGGCGTGTTGAAGCCGACATCTGTGATCTGGCAAAGTGAAAGCCCTTTTCATCCATCCTGCCTTTTAAACCTGGTGCTTTAAACCAGCCATCCTGAGGATGGAGAAGCCAGGGATAAGCTGGTGGAGATGATGTGGTGCACGGTAGCAAAAGCGTCTTTGAAGACCAACAATAAAGCAAACTTCCATTTCCTTCCCAAAACACGGTCATGTCACAACCCTGAGAGCTCCACCTTCCCTTTCAAGAGGCTCGAAAGTAGGGCTGTAGACAAAGAAAAATAGTCTCAGGTGGGTTCACCATGGATCATTTTGACTATAATTTAAACATTTAAATGTCAATGCTTAGTCATAGACAAGACATGATTCTTATCTATCTCCTCGTGGCTTCCAGCAGAAAAAAATTTGAACCCGTGCCATTTCCTGTTGGAGAGAGCTTAAACACAGGGGTGACAAGGGCACATCTATTTTGGAGCCCTATTTTAAAAGCCTCCGAGATATCGCAGAAATCAACTGGCACAAACAGAGGACTCGGAGTTTCTTTCATGGTGGTGGCAAATTCCGTCTATCAATGAAACACATACTTAGCGAGGCGGAAGTGAGCACCAGCAATACTTCAATCAGCCCTGGCAGATGTGTACATTATTCCGTTTGATCTCCTAGGATGCTGGATTTAGATGATATAATACATTCTGGTTATCTTCCTAGAAGTTGGAGGGACGTAAGGAGATATCCACTTTCACAAGATAAAATTAGCACCTCTTTATTTTCCACATAAACATTCCTCCTTTTTATTTTTTTTATTTTTTTTTTTCCCTTTTCTTTTCGCAGGAAAACGCTGATTAGAGTTACAAAGCATACCAAGGGGTATGAGTTTATTCATATTCAACCCAAATCCTATTTATAATACCAAGGAAATAACATTGGTATTACACAGGGCGGCTTGGACAGCCGAGATGGGGGAACAGCCATCTCCGTTCAAGGCACGTCCCTTCAAAAGCACCGAAAGCTGTTGTTTTCCAAAGTCATGGTGGGAAAGCTAGGAATTGGCTTAAAATTGCACGAGAAAAATGGTCAGCCTACACCAATGCTGTCATTGCAGTGTATTTTTTGACATCATCATATGGAAGCCGTGAGTTTAAGGTACAAAGTACGGCCTTGAATTTCAGACAACGCATTTTCTTCTGCGATCCGTGATCTCAGCTCCCACCTACCGTAAACGCCTGCAAACATTACCCAGATTTTCACATAAAACTCTCGCTTGTGGACAAAATTTAATGATTTCCAGCAGCCCAGCGAGAAGTTATTTTCGTTAAGTCACGGCGTGGACCTCTTGGGCAGGGGAAGCGAGTTCCTGGGTAGATCTGTGTGAATAACGAATTGTTTGGTTCTCTTGCCGCTCCGAACAATCGGGGGAGAAAAATGGTTTCCGTTGGATTGAGCCTTTTGTACGCCATGGAAGGCCTTGTTGGACCTTTGAACTTTTTTTTTAAAATAAAGGAATCCGTGGCATTATCTGCAAGGCTTCCATGAATGTCAAAAAAGGAGGTGGTGACCTTCAAAAGGCTTTTGATGGGGAGAACAATTCAGAGAAATCGACACAACTTTTTCCAAATGTTTCGGTCAATTTGGAGTCTCCGCGTTGGAATTTGGGAGGAAAAGCGTGGCTGAGGTCATTTTGCTGTTGTGTTTATGAAAAATCATATCAAGGCCTTGCTGGGGGTGGACTTCGTGCTAATGATTGAGTGATTGATGTCCAGATTTATGAACACAGTCATGGAGTTATGGGATTGTTATGGCTGGAAATGACCTCCAAGGTCACTGAGGCCAACGCTAGGAGCTTGTTTGGGAACAAGACCCTGATACTGCTTTTAAACACGCATTGGTTGAGATGAGCTCTGAGGTCCCATTTCATCCCCTCCTCGGGAAGGATCTCCTCAGCAACTCTGGCTTGGAAACCTGACATCAATTATTGGCAGAAAACGTAAATAAAACACCCCAAGAGATTTCTGACGGTGTCTGCAGCAACTTTTCCCTCCACAAATCCCCCTCGCATTCCCGTGGCAGACGTGAACTGAAGCCACAGGAGATATGATCTGCTGAAATATGATGTGAGGCCTTATCAGGATATGGGTTTGTGCTGCTCTCCAACGTGAGGCTTTCCAGTTTAATGCACGATGACAGAACGAGATCCTTTTACAGGGGGAAAGCCGAGATTGTTTTCAAGACCCAGTTTAGCAACTTCTCAAATGTCTGGTGTTGTCTGTGCCGTTAATTGGCCCCGTGGCTGCAGTTTGTGTGGCCTGCCCATTATAATGTCAATAAATCCAGGGACTGGGGATGAAATTTGATGCAGAAATGGGCTGAGGGGTTTGTTCTGAGGGTTTGGCTGCGTGTACTGGTCATGGGATTGGGGTGGACAATGTGGAGTAACCCCATACAGTGTAAAAGTGAAGATTTCTGGAGAAAAATCCAAGCAGGAGCTTTTTCGAATGGGATATCACCAAAAAATGGCCATTTAATGGTAGCAGCTTTTCCATTGGGAAAAGGCAGCTGGAGAAAGTGATTTTTCCTCACTCACCCCCATGTTCCTGAGCCACTGAGAGCTCCAGTGTTTCCCTGTGGGACACAGGAGATGATTTTCCTGCTGGCATAAAATTTCAGCGGGAAGAGCCTATTTTGTGGTGGTCTCAACAGGCAGAGGTGCTGGGATGGGGAGCAGAGAGGGAGAAGAGAAGGAATAAATCCCAATGGGGAGAAAATATTGTGTCAGTGAGGGGGGGAATGCCCTGCTGCGAGCAGAAGGCTTGGGCCATATCTCACTCATCAGTGACACTTCACTTTTGAATCCAACCAGAAAAAAGTTGTAAAAAAACCCCAAAACCAGCAAAAAACGCCAGAAAAACCGGCAGCAAAACCAGCCCCAAATTTTGCACCATCCCTACTCACCCCTAAAAAAAAATTAATTCCCTGAAGGCAGCCTCCCTGGAAGTGTTAATTAATAGCAGACATGCCATTCTCTGGGAGAAGCTGGGAGGTAGCAGAGGGTGATGTCAAGCACAGGGACACCTCCTCATGCCACCTCTGGGTCATCATTAGAGAGAAGCCACCACGTGTTTCTCTTCCCACTTACACCCACAGCAAGAGTTTGCCTTCAGCTGTCCAAATTTTTGCATTTTCCTCTAAAAATTGCGTTTTCAGAAGGAGTGCCCTGTGGAGGAGACTGGGGGGATGCTGCAGTCACCTTAAAAAAATAATTATGAAATTGCCTTGGGGTAACCAAGACAGAAACTGATGAAAAGAGAAGAAGTTAAAAACGCTGTGCACTGTTCAAAATCTTGTAAAAACTGCACATTTATTCCCCCATAATTCAAAGCAAAACTAAGAGAAATTTAGTGTCAATATGTGAGTGTTCCTATGAATTTTCAGCCTTTGCATCCCCCCAGGAGCTCGGATTTCCCGGGGATCATGGAACCCTCCCAGCCCAGAGGCACAATTAGCTGCAGAAGCCCAATTTGGGGGTTTCCTCATTAACCTGTCATGTCAAAAGCTGGATGATAAGACAGTGAAAACTGGGGGGAGGAGTGGCGGTGGAGGGGTAAAAGTTCATTTTGCCAGGCAAACAAACAGCGAGTCACTTGATTTTACTAATTATCCTCCCCTGTGGCTCTCGCAGCCATTATTTTTCCCCCCCATCAGCGTAAGAAGTGACAAGATAAGATAGGAGCTGGTATTTTCCAAACTATCCTAGCTGAGGGCACAGCCAGATAATGCGAGGATTCATTTGAAAGAGCGCACGGAAGATTAATTGATTTTCTTAATGTCGGAGTCATCTCTCATTAGAAAAATAACTGCTGGGATTGCTGGGAGTGGGTGTCAGGGCACTCCAGAATGCCCTGCTCCAGGCTGTGTCCTAGGAACAGCTTTTGGGGTGAAGAAGGGTGATTTATTTGCAATAAGAGGCAAATTATTTATAATAATGTGGGATTATAAATGCCTTGCTATCAATTTTGTGTCCGATTCGCAGCTCGAGGACATCAGTGGGTGGGTGAAGAGCTGGGGCAGGGAGTTTAGAGATTTTAATGATGTATTAAATTATGAACTAACACACCTGTGCTCCTCTCTGACCCTCAGTTTCCCAAAATTATTGGTGGGGCATAGAACTGACTGGCAAAAAACACTTGAATTTTTTTTGCATGCTGATTATCTAGATCATATCCAACCTGTGTTCCCTTTTTTTGAGGTCAAAGAGAATTTTCTTCTGTGCAAAATCCTCAAACCTAGCAACAGATGTCCAGAAAGAAATCGGCGTCCCAAAGACAGGGGAAAAAAAAAAAGGCAAATTTAATGATTCTGTGCTTTGCCAAGGACCTTACATTAAATCAGCAAATAAACATGAAATATGCACTGCTTTCAAAAGATAACTGCTTGGTTTTTTTTTTCATGATTTAATAACTAAATGGATCTTTGAGCATGTGTTACCTTTTTTTATGAGCTTTTAGAGCTTCCATCCTCACCAGGGCACAGCAACGAGCAGCTCAAAGCCAGCGGGACCATTAAAGATGTTAAAAAAAAAAAATCAGAGCTCCCAATATCAAATCTGAACCCAGTAAAAACACAGTTGTGCCAGAACAGATCTATAAAGCACATTTCGGCAACAAGTTACAGCTGCTGCCGGGTATTTATAGCTTTAGGAAAAAAAAAAAAAAAAAAAAAAAAAAGAGAAAGAAACCAAAACACACAACAGACTGGAAAGAGTAGAAAGGATTGGAAACAGCAAATTTGTCAATGTTTTTTCCTCGCTGCTGAGTCGCTGCTGCTTTAGATTAGCCCTGTCCCCTGCAATTTGACAGTAGCGCCGTGAACCTGCAGCGCTCGGATGCCGGGCGAGGATAGGGGCGAGGGGAGGAGGAATTCAGGGAATGTTTTCCCTGGGAGCGAGCGGGGAAGCGCCGCCGGTGGGACCAGGGCCGCGGTGACAGCGCTAACACTTCCCAGAGCCGAGGACCTCGCCGCTGGAATGGCATTGCCCACCCTGAAAGTGAGAAGGTAAAGTTTATTTTTTCTGTTTCTTTTTTTTCCTCCCCCCCCCTCCCCTTTCTCTCCTATACAGAAGGGATGGAGACCACCAAGAGCGACCCATTTTTATTTTTTTTAATTTTTTTTTTTTTTTTTAAACATGATGATGTACAATTTGCATTTGTTAATAAAAAAAAAAGAAGAAGCCTGCCTGAGGTCATCCACCTCAGATTTGATTTTATTTTTTTTAAACAGGAAAGAGGTTTCAGATGCTTGGAGGTTCAAAAGTAAGGCTGCCACTCTGCCCCTCAATTTACCACGCACTGACAGCTGTCAAATCTTTTCTCTTTCAGCTTTAGAGCTCAGGGTTTGCTGGGTATTCTGATTTTTACGTGGGGCAGAGGGATTTGCTTCCTAATTCCAAGGAAATCTGCCTCGGGGAGAGCAATCCAGCGTTCACCCCACGGGCACTCCTGAGCTGGTGGGGATGAGCTCTCCAAGGAGGGCACTGGAAGGAAGAGTTGGTGAGGTTTGCACAAGGAGTTTGGGCTTGGATGAGCCTGGAAAATGAAACTCTGCACTTCCCAGTGCCTCGGGGTAAAGGGAGAAACGAATCTGCATTTCCAGCTTTCCTTAGGTAAAATAATCAGCATTTCCAGGTTCCCTTTCTGCTGTCAGCACCGCACGCTAGGAATTAGATTGATTCTTGGTTTTATTTCCTTGATTTAACCTCCTTAGGAAAACCTGATAATGTCCCACTAACATTATTCCCTAGGAATTCCTCCCTGGCCACTGCAGGTGATGCCTGAGGCTCTGGGAAAGGAGGGCTCTGCCTTGGCTGCCATTCCTGCCTGGGTTGGGCACTGCAGCAGCCACCGCGGGGATTTTCCTGACAGATATTCCCATTCCTCACACGGATGTCATCCCAATTCCTGCTGTGCTCATCATTCCCATTTCTCACCTCAAACATGCGCTGGATTTTTGTGTCTTTTAGAGAGCCCAGACCCAGTTCATGATGTTCAGTGAGCATGAGGATAAAACTAAATTACTGAGGAGCTTCATTAAAAAAAAAAAAAAATTAGCAGCTAAATTCTCTCAGTTCATTATCTTCTCTTGCAGATAAATCCTGTGGACTCCAGTACAGAATTACCTGGAAAAAAAAAAGTCGAAGGATCATAATAATATTTTAGTAAAATCTATTATTTTGGAAATATTGCTGGACTGTGTATTTATAATTTTAATAACATTTTACTGGGATGTGGGAAAACCTGAGTAGATCCAAATGAGAGAGGAGAAAGTTTTGCTCTTCCTGCAAAACCAAACTGAGGCCAGAAAATATTTTTCCTTCTGAATTAAAACAACAATTTTCTGAGTTACTTTGTACCCCCTAATTAATGACAGTTTTCCTTTCTAAGCCTTCCAGAAACAAAACCTGGCTTCTGACCTGGAATGAAAAGGCAGCTTTAATCCAGCATTAAAAATCGATGCTAAACTTACACGGAATTAAAAATAAATTTAAAGGAATTGGTTTTATTTTCAGCGTTTTGGCAGCCTCAGAATGTGCTCAGCCTGGTTCTTTTAGCCCTGGTTCCATGAAAAGCTTTGCACAGAAAATAGAGTTGGGTGCTACAAATATAAAATATTTTCTGGTGGCACAAGTAGCATTAATTTTTTATGTGATGATAATTTGGCCTCTTCAAAAAAGGAGGTGAAAAGCAAAACTATAAAAGGAGTTTAACCCCCATTTTAGATTAAATATTGTCCTCTTTGCATCGAGAAAAGAGCACCACCAGCACCGCACTGACAGCCAGGCTCTGAGCAAAAAAACACCTAATTTAATCTCAAATATGGACTTCAAGAATTTTATTAATTCTGTCAATAAATTACCTGTTTTGTTTAAAAAAAAATCAAAAAAATCAGAATTTTGCTAAGGAGTTACTGATAAAAATCCCCCCCTGATTCCTGGCACATCCCCCGCAACAAACTGGGGGAGTTCTCCGACGACCACAACTACACTGAAGAAATGTGTAAACCAAAGGCAGGGATATTTTCCAAAAGAAACACCTGGAAGGTGTAAATCAAAGCTCCTGTAAACACTTCAGCTGGGAACATAGGGCAGGCACAGGCCTCGCTGTGCTCCCAGCCCACGGAGCTCTGGGGATCCGCACGGATAAACCTGGGACCAGCCCTGATCTGCAGCCCTGGGCTGGAAAGGAGACATCCTCTGCCCCTGCAGACACAGCAAAACGTGAATTTTAGTATGTTTGGAGAAATCCAGGAGCTCGTTCCCAATATTGGGATTTTTTTAAAATAAAATCGGTGCTCAAAGAAATTTTCGAAATCGGGTTTTGTTGGAATCAGCAGCAAAATTAATAACATTCATAATTGATTTATTTTCTTAAAAATGCTTTCCAAGCTTTTATTTCCCCAGTTTAGGCTTCCTAATTGTTGATAAGGTGTAAAGGCTGTATTTTAAAACTGTATTTAACATCTACATTGTATTTTACCTCTGCAATATATCTTATATCCACATTATTTTTACGCCTAAATTGGATTTTACATCTACATTGCATTTTCTCTCTACATTTTATTTTCTATTTACAATATATTTCACATCTCCATTTTACACCTAAGTTGCATTTTCTACCTCCATTGTCATTTATATCTGCGTCATGTTTCGCATCTGTGTTGTATTTTACACCTACATTATATTATATTATATT
>VZTN01005687.1:479754-582048 GCA_013400515.1 Erpornis zantholeuca | reverse complement strand
ACTTATATGAAGTATATAACATAATATAATATATTATATAAATTAAATAATATATATAATACAATATTATAATATATATAAAATACTTATATGAAGTATTATATATAAGTATTATTATATAATAATGCTTATATGAAGGTATCTCCCCTCCCATAACAAATTTAGGCAACCAAGTTTGATTATTTCATCCTTATTCTATTATTTCCAATTACTAAATCCTAAGGGTAAAAGAGAATCCATTACACAAGCTGAGACCTTGCATAACAAGGCTTGTGAAACTTTTGCAAGCATTGGCTGCAGTCTGATGTTCAGTCAGCATTGGCAAAGGCCACGTGCAAGCCAAAATTCAGGAAAATATCCTGAGTGCTAAGGAAACAAAGCAATGTACTGTGGTTTTCTTCACTCTTTCATCTGCTATGTATGAGGCATTTGTACTATGACAAAAATAAAAGTCTACCAAGCTTCTCTCTCACATCCATATAAAAGAGGAAGTAGTGCACTCCTGCCTGTGACATTAAACATCCTATTACTCTATCATCAAAGGCAAGGAACAGAACATTCAAAAGAGTGTCCTAGGAAGAATTTCTCTGAACCAAAACCCTTCTGAATGCATGTCCTCAGTCACTGACAATGGTAACCTGGTCCCTGCCCAAACTGTTCCTTTGACAGTACACTCTCCCTTGTCACCTAAAATTACAGGTGCAGCAATCAGACACTCAAAAAGTTGCCATGACTCATGGGCCATTTACACAGTATTTCCACAGCTGTCTAAAATATCAGAAGATAAAAGCCTACAGAAGTCAGGACTGTGTGAAGTCATAAAGGCATTTCATGCCTGAAGACCTCACAGGTACAAAAAACAAACCAGAAGAGAAGAGCTTTCCTTTCTTTTGTTTGCTTGGGATTTTTTGGTTGTTTTTTTTTTTCCCTTTTAATTTAAGACCCTGAACCATAAGATAATTCATTGATTTACCCCAAATCAAGCTGAATTTCTATAGGACAGCTTGTAAACTGAATTCCTATCTTCTGAGTCTCAAACTATTCCCTAATTTTCCCTTATAAGATAAAAAAACCCTTGTCTTGATGCAAACTGTCATGCAATTAAGAAACTTTACCCTTAAAGCTATTAGAAAAGTCTCTTTTTTTCCTGTCCTGAATTTTTTCAGTAAGACTGCCTCTTCTCTTCCAAGAGCAGAGCTCTTCAGAGCAAGTCTGCAGCTTTCTTTTTTTCTCGAGAAAGACACAAGAGACTCATTTGTCAAAACATACAGAAAGCAATGAATAGATAAGTGGAACTGATCCCAACCATCTCACAGCTGAGAAAAATTGGAGTAGAGTTTAATAGAAAACATCCAAATCATTTTGTCTAAATCACAGCTTGGCCTTGTCTATATCATTATTACAGGGAGTGTTAAGTTTCTCCTTACTCAGATGTTAAAAATTGAAGTCAATTGAAGAAGCAGCCTCACTCTGTAACCGTGAATGAGCTCAGACCTGGCTACATTAATTCTGAAAGAAAATGGTGTAATCTTAAGTGAGGCAAAGCCCATCAGACATCAAATTAGGGATCCAAAGTCTTTCAGTGAGGGAGGAGAAGGAGCAACCTTTTCTTTCTGCAAAAATTAATGACCATTATCTTCAGCAGTTCCAATCTGAAAGCTGTCAGGGTCGTTCTATGACTGCAGTTCAGACATGCACAAGGAACACAGTCACAGGTGCTGATGTATCCATACATTCAACTTAAAAAGCAAACACTAGATATTTTTTCAGAAATGTGAAGTAATGAAAATAAAATTCTTCTTTTTACAGGGCACAGCTTGTGCTTTCCTTTTACATAGGGCACAGCTACTGTCTATGTCCAAGACTCAGCCAGACAGCCTAGCTCGTATCACTAAATATTTTCAAGGAAATATTCTATTCTTAATTCTCACCCAAAATCAGCATTGCCTCTGTTTTTCTGTACTTAGAAAGAGTACAGCACTAATCACTGATAGCTGTACTGACATACCACTGAAATTCTCTTTTCATTCAAAGTTACAGAGAATTTTAATAATGTTTGCTTATTCTTCCTGAAAAATCTGATACACTTACATTATGGAGAACATGTTTTGTCTATTTTCATTTTAAATTTGTTTCAATATATCGAAATTCCCGTGTTTTAGTTTTTAAATATCAAAGCAGTCCCATGGAAATGAGTAGGTGTACTCAGAAACTACTTATTAAATACATAGTTTTCACAATAGGGCTTGAGTTTTACACTCACTTTTTGTCCCAATTTTCAAAACAACTTAAGGATAACTAAGAATCCATAAATTTAAAAATTAAAATAAACAGGACATTCCTAAAACACAAACATATAAATAAGAATGAAAATACTCTTGGCTGTAATTGCTGACAATGAATGAATCTTGCTCCTCCAACTACCAAAAATGAAGTATATGAAATAATAGAAAACACTTAAACACCAAACTATAGTGTGAGATTTTCAAACCCCATTTTACTTTTTGTCGACTATACTTAAAATTATTTAAAGTTTCAAAGCAAATTAAGAAAGATTCAAATCTGTTCCTGTTTCTCTCTTTCCCATGAAGAAAATCCTGACAGTCTGTCCCCTGAGTAGCTCAGCTTTGGGGCACTAGGTGGCTTCAGAAGGAACCAAATGCTAAGCAGGAAAATATTAAATTAATATTAAAAGTTTTGCTGCAAGAGTGACAGAAAATCGGCATCTAATATAGTAGCTGAGCATAATTTTACTTTGTTTTCATATTTTCTGTAATTGAAGGGACAGGGTATCCTTTTCTAGCAGAGTATGAAATAAATGAAGGTGTTTAGTGCACCCACTGAGCATAATGCATCAGTGAAACAGTCAGTAGGCACTGCTGTACAATTAATACTGAAACAACTCAATTCCAAAATGCTCCAGTGTCTATAGTAACCATAATACAACACATTGGCACATTATTTTACTATGTTAATCATGACCACAATTATTCTATAAACATCTGAAATGTAAGGAAAGAAAGTTGAAAGCAATAGCAGGAGAGTGTAGTAAAACTTTTATTGCCTGCTCCATCTTGCTTGGCTTGCTAATAAAAAATCATAAAACTCAGCTACAAAGGTTGTGGCCACATAACTCCTTCTTATTCAGTTTATAACCCTGACAATTTTTCCTTTTTTTAATAAAATAAACATGAAGATAATATGTAATAGGTAGTAAAAGCCAGATTAATTTAAAAAGCAATGGTAAAAGTGTTCTGTCTTCAAATTCAGGGCTAGTGTAGCTCTTCAGACAGGTTGTGAACTGGTGCTAACAGTAAATTTGCACTTGAAACTGCTCCTGACAAAGTCAGTTTTAAGGCTCTGCCACATCAAGTCAAGCCACTGCCTATGCAATAAAAACTAGAAAGCTCTACTGCTCAATGTCCAACTGTGCCACGGACACTCAATCACTTTTGGACTAGAGCTCTCATTAGCACTCATCAATAAACACACTGCAATTTTTTCCTACTATCAAAAGGAGAAGCTTAAAGCTGCTGCACTTCACCAGTTTTGTTTCTTTTACTGCAGCTATTAAAACCAGATTTGATTAGCCAGATACGATTAATAATCAGAGAGGTTTGAAAAAGTAAGAGGGAGATAACAATTACAGAAAGATGCACTACTGAAATGAAATAGCTTTCTTCCAGTTTTCAGCACTCGGGCTTGTTTAACTTTATCACCACTATTTCAGAAAGTAACGTTACAAAATGAAAAAACTTACTCTATGCCAAGCATACTGCTCAACACTACAAAAATAAAACTACTGCAATGTTTTAGCTCCTGCTAAAATGTTAACACTTCCTCGCAAATGCCCAAGTAAATCACATTTCTCAGTTTAAAGCAACACAACTGTGGCTGATGCTGTAAAGGATGAACATGACACTCCAGTGTGGGGACTGGAACACAATCTGTGCACTGGAGGTAGTTGCTCAGTGAGCTGCATGGCTGCCCAGAGGACTGAGAGCTTGGAGTGATAGGACAAGCCTGGAAGCATCCAAGGCCAGGCTGGATGGGACTTGGAGCAACCTGGGATAGTGGAAGGTGTCCCTGCCCATGGCAGGGGGTGGAACGAGATGAGTTTTAAGGTCCCTTCCAGTCCAAATAATTCTGGGACTCTGTGACCAGAGAAACACAAAACAGCTCCTTGAGCCTTGCTGAAGACTGACCATAAAACCAAGAGTAGGTTTAAGATTCTTTGCACCCACACTGAGTGGAAGACAAAGTCTTAAGCTTTATAAAGATGAACAGATTATTTCTCCAGAGAAGGAACAATCCTTTAAAAACTTCCAACATTCCTTGAGGACCTGTTCTGTGTTCAAGAGGGTATCTGCACTGTACAGAAGTACCCCATGCAGCCTCCTTCCAAAACTTCTACCATCTCAGCTACATCACTGAATATTCTTCAAAATTCTTTTGATTACTCTTCTCTGTCACAGCAAATTTCATGACCAACAGTCTCTACAGAGCCAACAAGGCGAGTGAAGAGTCACAATAAATTTTTTCCAGAACACGAATGTACATTAATTCTGAGTGCTAAGTTCAGTTACAGTCTCAAGGAATTGATATAATGATCATCCAACTTTTAATTTACTGCTCCCTCATGGTGGGAATTAAGCTTAATACATGCAGTTGAAATCAATTTCTTAATTTAAAATTATTACAACTGTAAGGTACAAACTCTATGCCAGTACTGATATGCCCAGATTTTAAATATCTACTTCTGGTTACCACTAACAGCAGTTATGAATGTAAGTTTATCACATGTGAACGAATAAATTCAGTGTTATTTTACTGGTAATAATTTCCAGTGTGTTGCCCTGATTCTCATCATCATCATCTCATCACCACATCACAACAACAGCTCATGTTCCTGTTTGTTTTTCAAAACAGTAGTATATGTCTCACAGATAATTAAACAATATGTTCATACAATAGAGATGTACACACAGTTTGTATATAACTTAATCTTGCGTAAACAACTGCAAACACCGTTACAAAACTCAGCTTGATCATCTCCCAAGGAGAAGTAGAAGAACATCTATGAAAATGCTGCAATAAATTATCATGATATGAGGCATTCAATCGATTTTCATGGCTTTTTTCTAAGTCATAAATAAGCATGTGCTATTCCCAAAGATGTTCCCTATCCCATCCTTTAAAAGGTTTATGCTTGAAAAGTGACTACATTTATGATCAATATTAAAATAAACAACAGTGAAATAAAATACAGAAACCTCTTCCAATTATAATTTTATTTCATAGATTTAAATTTTGATTATGGTGCAATTAAAGGTCAGCAATATTTTAAGCTACAGCAGCACATGCTGCATATGCCACACAATCCATCATGTTAAAGAGGCAATGCTGATTAAATGATAGACACCAAGTTACTTCAGTTTTCTGACATACTCCAAAATATGTTGCAATATTGTCCTTTTTTATACATATAGTTTTTAAAATTTTCATAGTGATTAATATTAGTTTCTCTACCACAGAAGTACCCTACTGTAGAATCAATTAAAAAAATCTAGATATTTTCTTGATTTTCTCCAAGAAAACATCAGTACAAGCAATACAAGACTATCCATTCATCTACAGATATTCCAGAGGACAGTGCATCTGAATTAATTTTGATTTTATTCCTAAAACATGTACTGTGAAAGACTGTGGAAAAACTCTCTTTTTTAATGATTTCTTTTTTCAGGATCCCACCCGCACTGCTAACAAGGAACACCAATCTGCTCCCAAAGGCTCTCCTACCACTAGTAATATCCAAACATAGATGCTAGAGCTGAAAATGAGTTCTAAATTTTGCCATTCTTCTATTAACTTTCCAAATATTAACAAACAAGTTTTATTTTTCCTCAAATTACTATTCTGTTTCTCAGGAACTGTTGGGAAGCTCAGAACCTGTGTTTCCATTCTCAGTAGCCTGGATACACTAATTTCTGCCAGGGCCACAGCACCCACTGTAATCATCTCAATAACTGTTATAAGGCACACAGGGTTTGCAGAGGTCCATACATCACTACAATGAACTGGTAAACACATTCAGGGGCCATTAGTTATTGATTTATTTGCAATTATGTGTTACAGATGCTGTCCATGTTCCCCCCCTTGGCAGTTCATCATCCTGACTCCATTTCAGGACAGCCAGTAACCATTATCCCAAGCTCCACATAATGAGAAATAATGAAAACAAAGCTGTAAGAGTACTCTGACATGCAGGTACAAAGCTCTCAGGTTGTCAATACTGCAGAGAAATGAATTCTTAATAATAAAGAGCTAATTAATTGATTACTGTACTTGTAAGCAGTAAGTACTTTATCAAACAGTGATAAAGCTGGTTATCTATCACTGTTAACCACAATAAATATTTTCACCACCACAGAAGTGGATACAGCAGAATATGAAAGAGGTACTGCCAGGCTGACTTCAGAGATGAGCCAGCAGTGAAACTGAAACTGCTAAAAAGTGCCTTAAGGTGTGAGGCAGTCAGTCTGGTCTAGATTCAGCAAGGCAGATTATGAAACCAGACCCAAAATGTCTGTAAGTGATTTTGGACCACATAAAACCCAGGCCTCTGCACGTCCTTGAATTACATTTCTACTTTAGCTAGACATAGCTTTAAAAAAATCCATTATTTAGAAATTGTCGGTTTTTTCAAGACTGAAGGATTGATTGTAGCTGCCAGTACATTTGTGAAATGCCTAACTACATTCTCTAGTAAAAAGCAACTCTATTTCTAACCCAGAGTGTCCTTAGATTCAATTTTCATCTACTGAATTCTATTCTACTTCTGTCTGCTAAGTAAACACTGCTATTAAGAATACATTTTGTCCCCTTTGTCACAGGCAATGATGAAGAATGCCCTAATTAAGCCTGTTCTAGTTGAAGATTACCCTGCTTATTGTAGGGGGGTTGGACTAAATGGCCTTTAACAGTCCCTTCAAAGCTGAACTACTCTATGATTCTCTGAACTTTAAAAGCATAGTAAAAAATAATATTTCTACTTCTATTTTGTTTACCAAGTGATCTAGACTTCCTCTCCTCCTTTTACTGGTCTCTTCATGGAATGAAACCTTACCAGTGTGTCATTGGACAAATTTATCAGTAATTCTAAATCAAACACAAATCAGATTTTTGAGATTATTTTTTTCTACCAAGTCACATATAAAAATGCTGAATAGTTTATTAAAAAAAGAAAATAATCTCTGAATACATTTGATTAGTCTCCATTTAAGGCTTCATGTCAGACTTGAACATATTAGTAACATTACTTACATTGATTTTGTGCAGTTCCACAATCTTCCACAATCATGGGATCATTTGCATTAAAATTAGTATTAACTATGTATCATTTTCAGTTTATTATTGTTTCTCCATTTCTTGAGTTACTTTTTATATTTTAAATACAATTTTGAAAGTAACCACAGATTGCTGCCACAATCTCCCTGAGACAATTTCTTACCACAAAAGGAGACAAAAAAACAGAGTAAGTTTATCACCACCTGATTCCCAAGTTACAAGATCGAAACACTGAACTTTCAGGTGGGATAGCAGAAACTACAAGATTTTACTCAATTCTTGAAACCTAGTCCACATACTCTCAAGAGAACAGCAATTTGTTCATGGGGGTTAGGACAGATGGCATGGGGACCTAAAATTAATTTTACTCTGAAAAACAGCAATTGTTTACCCAATGGATCTGTTCTTTTTCTATATTCAAAATCATATATCCTTAGGAAGAATGTAAGTAGCAGTTTTTATTGCTTTTTGATTACCATTAGCCCCTCAAACCCACACATTTTGAGATGGAACTAGGGGCTGTTTTGTCTTTTTTTTGGTCTCTCTCCAAACCTGTTCATACACAGCAGTTCCATACCCTCTGGCCAAGTCAGAGGGAATATCTGAAACCAATGCTCCCCAACTGTTCATCCACAGACACATTCAAGACAACTTGCAATTTCTTTCTAAATTTAGCCACTTGGCCACTGCTATAACAGCTACAAAGCTTTTATTTGAGATGTCAAATTTCACCCACCAGTAGCTAAAGCACAGGTAGCACTATAGTGCTTTATTAATTTTTAAGATGCTGTGTATCAGTATTTCTGTGTGGACTCAGAGAATGATGGTACAGCCAGGATTGAGACTCAATAGGGTAAAACACCACAGAATTCACTGACCAGAGTTTTGAGCCTGATGTTTGAAGACACACCACCAAAAAACTACAGCAAAAAGGGACATAGCCCAACAATACCCAGAAAAATTGACAATTTGTCTGAGCACAGCTGCACCAGTCTGTTCTAATTCATGGGCCATGACTAGAGATAACTACAGATAAAAATTGTTTTAGGAAAATTGTTTAGGAAAACTAAAGACAATCTGGAGGTAAGAGGAGTGAGATGCTAGTGGGAAAAAGCAGCCTTGTTCCCTATCCCGTCCTTTGAAAGGTTTAGAAGCAAACACCCCAAGGAATTCTGCAGTAGAGTACACAGGGCCTAGCAGCATACAAAATCAGTTTAAAGGCAAATCAAATGAGTAAATGGTGCAAACAGGATGTATCTCGCAGCTTTTTAGGAAAGTACCCTTTCCATTAATTTTAACTATCCTTAGATCTTAAATGATTACTTTTGTTTCCTCCATCTACTCCTCTAGCAATGCCTTTTTCTTCTAGCTTTCCCAATTCTTGAGAACCTACAGAGGTTCAAACCCTCCCTTGATCCCTGATTCCCTGCCCATACAATTACAGCTAAGTGCCCTTTGAATGTGCCTGAGCAGGGAGGACTTTCCCTTATCCACTGCAATAACACACACAGAAATGTAATTAATTCTAAATCTGAACTTGTACTGCATGAAATAACCTATTTTAGTAAATGTCCAGCTCCTACCTCATCTTCTTGTTCTCTGTGACTTCAGTAAAAGCTTTAGGATAACGAGCCCCCTTAGCACATTCCTCTTTAGAGCAACCCCAAGTGGATAGGAGTAGGCAAATTACATTTCCCTTGCCAGTGTTCTCTATCATTCTTTGTTGATTTCACAACACACAAACTCCACTATCCCTTTCCACACACAAATTAACTTGCCTTTCTCCCCCTCTACTTTCTGTCCTCTAAAATTCTAAATCATAATCTTCTTTCCCCTTGTTTACCATCTCTAATCTGTCTCATTGCCTCATTCTTTCTCTACTGCAGTTCACAATCATCTGCTGTGCTCTTACCAAACTTTTCCTCTTATTTCCTTTCCAGCTCCCATGCATTCCTAGGTACTTATATGCCATGTGGACAATTCTGTGGAACATAATTATTCCAGTTATGCACAGAAAGTCCAACCTGCACTGCCACCTTTCCCATTTTCAGTCCCACTCCCACTAGCATGCATTTCAAAGTGTTCTGCCTCACCTGCAGTCCCTTCTTTTATCTTTCATTTCTACCCTCAGTTGTCACATCAAAATGTCACATCATTTGTTGTTCTTGTGCTTCTGCCTCCCCTCTGCAGGTATTGAAGGCAATATCTGGCAGACTAAAACTGAAAAACTATCATCACATTTTCGACTCAAAGGAACTGCAGTTACTAAAAGCATTTAAAGTTGTTTTTAAACAACTTTCCTATGTGATCACGGTTATTACTGCACATCAGATACAAGGCCTGTAATGTTTAAGCCATAAACTGCACCACTGGACTCCCTTTGTACTTGCCCTGAAGGAAATCCTAATAAAGTCTCCAACTTCCAGTTCCTAACTGATTAAAAATTCAGTAATACTCTGCCTCCAGACCAGACTGAGAATTTGACTGGAATCACACTGGCAATTTCTTATATATCAAAGATCCTCTTTTTTTTTTTTGTGCCACGGAAGAAAACAGAGGGCACATTCAGGACTGCAGTTTAACTATATAAAGTGATTCTCACAAACACATCAGACATCATTCCTCTCAACTCCTACCATTCCCACAATTAAAGGGATCCCTTTACTGGAGTGGAAAAAAACTTACATTTAACATATACTGGTAAAGGATTTCAAAAAAGGGATTATGGCATCTCTGACCATTCTCTCAGGATTATATTCTGATCAATAGCTCCTTAAAACGATTTTATTAATTCAGAACAAAAATATTTAAAATAAAACACATTTTAAAATTAAGAAGCTTCTTATAAAAACACTGATTCTACATTCAATTACTAACACACCATCTAGAAAGACTATTAAGACTAACATTCTTCTAGTTCTTTCCCTGGTGCCAAGTCTTACACTGAAACTCAGACATGTTACTGCATTGAGGGGACCTTGTAGTGAAATTCAAGGGATTTGATGCCTCTTTTGAGTCAGAAAGTATTAAAAAAATAAAAGTTGCAAGAGCATAATTAATAGCACGTACTTAACCATGTTTGAGAAGTAGGGTCTTAACTTCATATTTGACGTTTAAATTATGTTGGATGTTTTCATCCAAGATATTACTGCTAATACAAACTCACACTATTTGTGTGTGCCTGTAACCTCAATATTGCTTAGTCACATTTTTGGAGGCTCCTATCAAACTGATGGGGTACAGTCTTTCCAAAAATTTCATTTTCTAACTCAGAATCATTGCTATAATTACAGAAAATCAAAACCACTTGCAAATTTCAGGGATTTTTTCTTCTTAATTTAAGGATTAAAATATTTCAGTCATAACACTGCACAAAGGATGTGGGGATGAAACAGCACATATTTACCTGGATATTTCCTCAGAGGGCTGACTGAGGGGGAAGAAACAACCACAAGGAGCAGACTTCAAAGTAACAGCCGAGAGCAGCAATTCATATTTCTACAGAAAAAACACTGCGTGGAAGGTCTAAATATATAACCAATATTTTTTGTGCTGACACCTACTCTATATATATATTTGTAGCTTGCATGCACACTTCAGCAGAAGGGTAAAATGCAGTGATTCACAGAGTAGTAAGTCTTTATCACAGCAGCAGAATCACAGCTTTCTCAAACCCAAACCCCCAAACACAGCCTCACTGTATTACCTGAGAAGGACTGGAGAAAACCCTTCAACACAATGATCAGAGGGTAACAGTTCTTCAGTAGAAGAAACACATGGTATGAAAGTCCTTCTGTAGAGGCAGACAAATTCTGACCATAGTTCAACAAGCCTACACTTACTGAACTTATTGAATTCCTCTAGAATTCCAGCAGCATTCTGTCTCAGATGCAGAAAGGCTGTAGGATTCTGTAAGAATCATCACAAACTTGAAACTCCCTCCAGAAATTGCCATCTACTCTGGAGTGAATGGGGAAGGATTTCACAGAACACACTGATCTAAGAGCTAACAGATCCTGTGCCTCACAGAGGCTAATGCAGATCCAGCTTCCCTGAAGAGCATGGATTTGAACCCATGGCTGTCCTGCCCACCTCATCATTCCAGCACAAAACAAGCACCACCAGAAAAATGGATTCTTCTCTGCAAAGAATGAAAGAAGAAAGGAGAAAAGAAAATAGTGGCAGGAAATTGGAACTTTGTCACTGGCAACGAGACATTAGACCTGTTTAACTGATTATTATGATACTAATTACCAGAGAAAATTAACCTTTACTGTGCAAAAGTATAAAATGATAGTTGACTCTAAACAGAAGCCTGCTATTTATACTTAGAAAATGTATTAGACAATAGTGTCAGCCCAATCTCATAATATAAAACTTGAATTTTTAAAAGCATTTAGGCATCTAAGGTCCCTTCCAACTCAAACCATTCAATGATTCCATGACCTATTCCTACTAACATCTGTGACAAGGAACCTGGATACCTTTGCAGAGCTTTAAATATTAATCACTGCTAAATGTATGGACCTATTTTGAGAAAAAAAACCCTGAAAGGTCAAAACCCCTTGGAAAACAGCCTTCAAGGGCTGGGTGTGCAGCTGTAAGAAGACAATGCAGGCTACAAATGCATCAACCTCTCACAGGCACATATGTGTGCAGCTAAAAATAATAGCCAAATTAGAGTTGATACAGACTCACCAAAAAGAGAGCACTAGTAAAATCAAATCTCAGCTGTGCCATGACTGGAACAATCCAATGACATACTAAAGTGATGCTCAAATACATTTGGCTGCAAAGAGGGACAAAAAGGTTACCCTTTTCTCATTTCCTCTCATTACGTCTGTTACAGTAACTTTCTTCTGAATTCAATTAGTAAAAAAATTTTTAAAAGTAATAAATCCAGGATTTGTAATGTCAGGAGCAACACTGACAGCTCCAAACCTATATTTTAAAAGCCCTCCTGCTGTTTGTAAATTGTTTAAAACCCCAAACTTTTTATTACAAAGAAACAGAAAAGGACCCCTTCAAAAGGTATAAAATGTGAGCCAGTGAGGAGCCTTGCAGAGTAGCTGACTCAGCTGGTAAGAACAGTCCCCTGCACAGGTGTTGGCACATTCTGACTAAGCTCCCAGCCACAGCCTTGGCACAGCCAGCCTCTTCTGCTGCCACTGAAGCTCTCTACTCACACACAATACCAGATGGTGGCTGGAAGCTTACTCGGTGTGCATCCTGACAAAAATGGAAATAAACTACACAGATTGGAAAGAGCTCCTTGCTATGACTCCCAGACCAAAAATCAGTTAACTAAGCACCAAGGTTAACAATATATGTGAGTGTATTAGCTTGAGTGGTTGCGTTTTTAAAAACAATACAGAAGTTATCAAATACAACACAGGAGCTCTCCAATTATCCTTAAATGTGCTCCAAATACTGTCAGCCATCCCCCTCTTTAGAAACTGTGTAATAAAATACTTAATTAGTACATAATAGGCTGTCTTCCATTAAAATAGAACAAAACTCTATAAATAAACAATTATGCCAACAAAGCCCTGTCAGCTCCTCTTTATTGTTATTTCCCAAATTATTTTAGCCTGGGTGGATTTTTGAGATCAAAGCAAGCCTGCACACACTGTTCTTCAAAGTTTCAGTAGCAGGTAGGAATTGGTCATAATCTATGAGTTTGCAAAACAGAACAGAACCTGGAGGGGCAGGATCAGAGCAAGGGAAGTTTAGTCAACAAGAGAACAGGAGCAGCAGAGTAAACAGCTGCCAAAGCCTTCTAGCCTGGAACTCAAGAGAACATCTCTTTCCAATTACCATTGTTTGGACAAAACCAATTGCTCAATAAATGACTGTACATCAAAAAATCCAGGTAAAATACACTCAAAATGAGGATTCCTTTCCCAAAGGATAATTTTTAAAAGCAAAGATATCTCCTATTTCATCTCTATCTTCATTACTATTTTTCTCATTTGCAATATTGAAAAACCAAAGACAATATCTTCCCATTAACCAACACTGTGATCTATGTCAGAACATAGAATTGGGGTATTCTCTCTAAGTATTACATTACCAGGGCTGTGCAGATTATTTATCTGCTGGGTTCAAGCCAGGGCATGTACATCTTAGAGCACAGAATAATTTCTACACCAAGTGTAAAGGAGGCCTGCAAATTTCTCTACTGTTGCTAACATCCTTTTCATGACATGTCACAACTAAGACATGTCACAACTATATGCATTGTTCCTAAATTATCTACAAGAGTTAAGTAAACAGACTCTTTAAAAAAGTATAATTATTGCACACCAGAAGTGTGGAAATACAGTGTAAACATTTTCACATTAACAAGTACCACTGGTAGTCTAAAGTTTTTAAATTACTAAATATTTTTTAAATACTATGAACTGTGACTTTGCATAGTTTTTTTTTTTTTCTTTTTTCATCTCTTTTTTTGTAGGAATGAACTCTTGAGAGATTTACATCACAGCAGATCTCAGTTTTTGCTGTACTGCTTCAAGAGAACAATTTCTTTGCAGGTGCTACAGAAACATGGAGAAGGTTTTCTCTCTACCATGAGTGAAGCATTCCTGCAAAACCAGAAATGGCTTCAGACTTCTAGTAAATTATGAATGTCTGATTGGCTGATCTGCTTTGGTTAATTTGCAGTATATAGCACATTATCTGAACTATATATACACAAGGTAAAAACCTGGCAGCATTAATACAGAACTATGGTGTAAAACATACAACAGAAATGCAAACTGAAACTGTCCACTGAGTATCTGGTGCTCTACTGTCACTTCAGCATGGTTTGGCCTTTGTTCTGAGTGACAGAATTCTATAACTAGGCTTTCAAACTTGTCTGTTCAAACTTTGTAATTCAGCACCTTAGCTGAAAGGATTTAGGGAATGTACAAAGAGAGCAAAGGTAGGAAAGAGAAGGGGAGCTGCTAGGGAAGAGAGAGGACTTTGGAAAGGAAACAGGAAAAAAGCATTCTTCTAAATGAGCTGTGAAAACGACTCATTCTGCTTTTTAGTCCCCAAAACAAACCTCAGAGATAGCAGCCAAACTCCACAGTAAGATATTAAACTGCACTTCTAAAAAAACAAATTTTCAATATGAAAAGATTCCAAATGTGTCCACAAAATTGTTTAGCAGTTGTGCTTTACAAAGTGGTTGCATGTAGTGGAAACAAATCTGAGTTGCCTTCATTGTCTGAACATCACATGAATTATTTCTGTTCCTCAGGTGTAAAACCCCACCTGTACAGACATCATTCCAGGCTGGGTTCCAGCAGAAATCTGCCCAACCTTGGCCTCCCTGCTGACAGAGGTTGCACTTTGCTTACTGCATGTAATAGGAGGTAAGATGAACTAATCCATGATTATACAGCAACAAGTTTTAATCGTGATCAAACCTGTCAGGCCTAGATTTGAACTGGAAATGCAATTACAAAGAGGCCTGTGACCCAATTACATTATCTTCATGGTATGTGACACTCCAGTGAAACACTGTCACATTTTCAGGAGAAAATGCTCTGATTATTAATTCATAAACTGTTTGGAGTAAAGATTTAGAGGTTTTTTTTTCATTTCATTGTATTAAAAGAGAAACAATTAAGATTTTACTTTCTACTCCCAGAAGTGCTGTTTGAATATACAAGACAAACAACCCTGAACACTGTGAGCAGTGCCAGAGCTCTTAGGGTATGTTAGAGATTTGTTACCATGAAAACAAAATGCTAATGTTGAATTTCATTTTCCTTAAAGTGATGTTGACATATGCAAAGGCCTTGTTTAAATATTGGAAAAAAAGATTGAAACACCAAAATCCATAACTTACTACAGAATAGTTAATTTAAAATCTCAATACCACAGTCAGCACCTGAGCCTTTCCCTCCATATTTATGGGGGTCTGAGCACTTACTTCTTATTTCAATCACATTTCACTAATTTGAAAGAGATTTAGTTTTTCCATGAATAACTTCAGCTGAACTACATTAAAATGGAAAAAACCAAAACAAAAAAACCAAATTAGTATAAAGTTTGGCCTCATTTAAACTACTTTTTTTGTAGATTCATATATTGCCTTTTTAGCCACATTCCTGAACACCAGCTAAGGTTAACTGCTGAATTGTAGACTGCAAATACTTCTGGAAGAATACTCCTTTAAAAATAGTGGTGATTATTTAGCCAGTTCAAACACAATTACCATTCTGAATATTGTGACTTGAAGTTGTGTATCAATTACAAGTAACACTTCTAGGTGTTTTATTAATACCCAAAACCACCAAGCAGATCACTGATTTGTTGTATTGAAAACTAAAACTTTTTATACAGAATTCCAAAATTATTACATCATTCTTCCCAACTCTTGCATCATAAATTTTTCATTATGAAACAGACCTTGAAAAAAAAATAGGGGCATTATAATTTGAAATAGACTTCTGTAGAATTTAGATTTTTTTTTTCCTCTCACACAAGAAAAAGCCCTTCTTAAAAACCATTGATATTTTTCAAGTGAAATTAAGTTTGCACCAATAACAAAACTACTCATGTCTTATGTAGTGCATTCTAGTGCTAGTTAGTGCCTCTCCTTCCTTGAAGGAAATTGAGATCTTGGCAGAAGTTTAACATTCCAAAGAGCATTGGAATTGCAGAGCTAGAGACGTATACCAGCAGAATTCCCTTCAGGGGCTGTAAGCACAAAACATCTGTTAGTGAACTAACAAGAACATCTAAACCATTCTCCTCCTCTTCCCCCCAGAACTCCCAAATGGTTTCCTAGAGAAATGTTAAGGTCTTGACACTTTAATTAAAGAGAAAACAAAGAGTTAGTCCCGAGTTAATGAAATTGCTCAATTATGGTCTCAAAGGCCAGCACTGCTGATGTGACCAAGAGCTGTGCAAGCACCATCCCACCTCCTGCTGGCCCTGTTTTGTAGGGAGCCTCTGGTGCTCCTGGAAAGTCCTCTCTTAACTCAGGCAAAGTCAAATCCTATCCTCCAGCCCCAAGTGAATGAGGGAAAGCATTGCAGGAACCTGAGGGATACAGGAAAGCACAACACAGTCCCTAACTCTCTCCATTTGTCCGTCCTGAGGAAGACAACAACAGCTATTTGTAAAAGTAAAGAAAGCCAAACATTTTAAAGTCTTTATGTCATTTTTTTATATCTGTTACATCTTCTCTGCAAAGAGAACTCAAAAGTTTTTTCTTCAATTAAAAACAGTTTCAGTACATCCCTCTTCCAGGAAATCAAAGCATTTGCATATAAAACCCAGTAATTTTATTATCAGCAGTTTTTGCAAGTGACTATAGCAAGAGTGAGATTCACAGTCTCACTGAAGACAGCCTATCATTCTAAAATCTGCCATTATTGATACTCAGATACAGAAAGAAACATATGAATACGCAAAGCCTATGTACAATTAGAATTAGGATCAAATATTTCTTACTTCCCAACAACTTTCTGTATTGCTTCTCTGTCTTGGGGGCCTGTTACTTTTGTATGCTTGGCAGCATGCAGTGACTCAAATAGCACAAAGCAAACGCTGTGGATGCTCCGTGAGGTAATTTTATGAAGTACCAATGGCTTAAAGAATCAATCTACTACTAAAAATGCAAGGCATTGGATGTCTTGATTTAACAAAGCTGCCAAGGTGGATGGAAAATTATATAATAAGTTGTCTTTTACAATCTGGTCTTGCAACTGTATGAATATTTCCTCTACAGCTTTATTTGTAGCTAACATTCTTAAGCATTTTCTCATTTTCTTCATGTAGGCCTGAAATATTTAAACACATTTGCGAAAATCCTAAAACTAAGGCCATCATCACATTATCTATTACATTACAGAACATGATAAAATTTTTTTTTAAGCATGAATTTCACCTAAAAAGAAGCTTTTTCTTTTTACCATTTTCAAGTCCATAGCAAAAGTGTTTTTAAAAAAATACAGAATTGCCTAACAAAACATGTAATTCTTTTCAATTAAATGCCATCAAAACCAACTAAAGGACACATCTTAGATTACACCCAGTTACTCCTGGATCATACTCTTAACACTGGAGTCATAGAACATTAATTCTGTAAGTAGAAGGAAAGAGGCACCATATTCTAAGGATATACATTTTCTTTGTTCCTTAACACCCACTGTACTCTGTATGATTCTTATTGAATTCCTATTTTATTCCTACTTGTTCTAACAAGTTGTTTTGTAATTTTGGCTTTGCTTTTGGTTTTAATTCTGTTTTTTTAACAGAATTCTTTTCTATTTTAAGGATGGATCCTGTCTCCCCTTAGGGTTCTTTTCTGTAGACTACCCAATTCCACTTTTCACCTTTTCTTTGACAGTTTCATAGACTTCTAATCATTCTTACTACTCTGGTGTAGGTACTCCACTTGTCTCCTGAAGAGCTGTGATCAGACTGCACACAAAACTGCAGCCAAAGCCACATGCCACCTGAAATTACCAAGAGGAATATTCCACATGCTCCAGGCAATATTCTTCGTTTACACTGCAGCACAGTGTTCACCTCTTCCACAATATTATGTGGTTTTCAACTCATGTTAAGCTTGTTTTACACAACATACTCTAGAGCCTAGTCTAATTAAAAGCCAATGATCAACTCTTTCTAATCTTTTTGATCTCTATTTGTACATGGGATCATTTTTTTAAAGGGAGAGTTTTGTACCTCTTCTCACATTGTCTGTTATTTTTTTAGATCAATTCTCCAATAGGTCAGGCTTGGAATTCCACTCCTGTCCTCAGCTACCCTTGCTGTTCCAGCCCCACCAAACCCAGGCCACTTGGTCTGCAAGTTCTGTCAGCTTACTTTCTGTTCCATTTTCCAGATCATTAAGGACAATACCTCCCTGCAAAAAAAGCCTCTTCAGTATATCTGCATGTCTGTAATCTATTTTCCATTAATTTAGAACAAACTATGTCAGGCCAAATTTCCACAGTTGTTCACAGGAATTAATCTGTGAGACAGTATCCAAAGTCTTTTTAAAACCTAGGTGCACTTGTACCTTATCCATGGTACCTCTTATCCCTCTGTGGATGCAATAAAGACTGAATTGAAACATTTTTCCTTGAAAATCCATTTTCCCAGTTACTTCTTTCCCTGGTTTCTTGCAGATATTGAGTAAAATTTCAGTTATACACTGCCAACTTCCTTAGGAATGTAGAGTTATACTGTCTTGTCTATGATTTCTTAGCTTATACTTTTTATCTCATTTGAAACACAGACATTTTATTTTCTTTCCCTTTATCTAGGCTGCAGTCTTATATTTGGGTAACTTATATTAATTTTCTTAGCTCTGTGTCTGGAGTTTTATTATCCCAGGGAAGGACTGTAGAAATAAGCACTCCCAGTATTATCTGTCAGTCAGCCACTCTATTCTGAATATCAAATCAGTGCTTTCTTACCCACATTATTACAAACACAAAGTGATTGTCTGTTTCATTTACCACTCTTCCTAACCACTTTGGGACCATCTTTCCAATTCTGTCCTCAATACACCTGTGCTAATTTATATTCAAACTCAGTAATCTGATTAAGTAATCATTCGGTTTCATCTCCCTTCCTGCTTCAGAGCACAGAAACTGCAGTTCTTGTAAATTTTGTACTCTTTTTTCCATAGAACTGAGGAGAAACTTCAGTGTAATACATGTACCCATGTGATATTTCAATCCAAAGTCTTACTAATTACAAAAGCTATATCTGTATGATCACAGGATTTTACTCCTCTATTTTGATGATACACAATGGTCATAATGGCAAAATCTGCTCTACAGAAACAGATAATTCCTCAATTCCAGAAATGTCCAACACACCTTTAGATAAAGTTTCACACCAAGTGAAACTGCAGAAAATTAAATTGGGTTGTAATATATGTAGAAATATAATTAAGTGAACATAAAGGAGCTGCAATTGTCCAGCTAATAACTTATAAAAGCAATCAAACATAGAATGTACTCTGAAAGGAACCTGAGAGAATAAAAGTAGGAAAGTTTTCAAGAGCATAATGAAATTCACATTATGAAAGTTTCTCTACAATTTAATGACCTGTGAGTGCATTTCAATTAATTTAAATGCTTAAAGTAGTACTCTATGCACATTCTTAATCTAAGACTATTTATGCTACTGACACTGGCTTATTAAGGGCCAGATATGTAAATAGTTTAGACTAATTGTCTGTTACTACAATTAAATTGAGTCTCATAACAAAGACTGTAAAATCAGGATAATGCATTCTCTTAGAAAAAAAATCCAGTCACCTTTTCACTCACTGTTTCAGTGATAAGCTTCAAATCCAAAGGATTCTGTGTTTTAAATTACGTGTCAGCTTTTACAGGATATTGCAATAACACAATATATGTCCTTGAAGTAAATGTTCTAGCTCAGCTATGAGTCATATTTACATCTACTTAAAAGCACAGGCATTTGTTAGATCACTATTTAGCTACCAGACACAGAAGAGATGTTAAATCACTTCCATCACCATAGTTCACTGCTATGTAACAGTACAGTTAATACAAACATTTATAATTTTGTTTCAAGGATACAGTCTCGTGACAGTATAGTGGCTTTTTACTGAATGGGATATAATCCAAGTGCCTGAACTTTTAAATTGGATAATGTGTTCACTCTGAACCATTGTAAGCTTTAAATGTTCATTTACATTTGCTGAAACAGGTTTGACAATACCAGACAGTGAATTTTACCTAGATTTTCCATATCTTCTGTTCTCTTTTTGTCTATTTTGTTGTAAATGCATACACAAATACAGGATTTTAATTGCATTTATTTCTTCTATATATTCCTCACCTGAACTCCATAGAACTGACCAAATTCATGCTCTGACTTCTACTTCCTTCGTGATATAAAGAGAATTTAAATGAATCATAATCTCAATAAGTATTAATAAACATTACCTTTCCCAATAAAACATTTAAAGTGTAATTTTCATTATTGTAAAGGAGAACAAGACTGACTTATGGAACATTTTTAAGTAGATGTTCATGTTCATTCACGTTGGATCACTGAAAGAAAGAATCTAAGTCACATAACACAGAGCAGAATTTAAAAGAGCTTTTGCTATAGGTCAGAGGAGATGAGACACCACACAAACTTGATTCCAAGTATCACAAATTGACTAAGGAAGGCAAGGCTCTCATTTATATCTCATCTTTTGATGAGAACAAATATTTAGACACCCAAACACTTGAATAAGAACACACCATTTTAACTAAATACTTTGAATTAGAACTGTAGCTCAATAAATGTGCACTACAGGACAGAGTTCTGCCTCTTCTGTTTTAAACAGAATTCTGACTCACCTCTTTGCACCTGATACGTTCATCATTCCCTCTGCCATTTATTTCTAACATCCTAAGCAGTAATTCACATACACTATCAAAGTTAGAATCCTTTATTAGGGGAAAGGAAATATTTAAAAATAATAGATCAAGGAAATGTGAAGTGAAAAAGAACTATTGTTCCATTTGGAAGAGATGCTTAATCTCACACCTAAAGTTTTAGATTATTGCTTAGCCATGGGAAATTCTAGTACATTCAAACATGCCCATATTTTCTGATGCCTTACTTCTGGAGGTACTCCAGTTTTCTAATCCATTGATTAAATAAAGACATCAGGGCCCCTGGTGGGACTCATTTGGGAAATATAAGATCTGTAGAAACAGAGATGCTTGCCAGAACCAGTCAACTAACTGGTCATGAATTTCAAAGAACAAGAGCCAGACAGGCACACTACCTGTGCAGAGCTTATATTCTGGGGGTGAAGCATAACTCTGCTGAAGTTTTCCATCAACATCCTGATGACTTCAGTAGAAACAGAAACACAAAAATGATTGTCTCTTGGATTATTTAACTCTATCTGTTCACAAGTCAAAATGAAGAGAGGAGATACCTGTGAGAGTCTAACATGGAGGTTATTAACCACTGAATGAAAAACAGGGAAGGCGGAGCTGGACTGACTGGCACATGCCTCAGATACTAATAGGTGTGGGGACAGCATGGAGAAGTATTTGCTATACATGGTGAGAAATGTTTCAGTAAGCAAGAGAAGAGATACAGACACAGATATAGATTTTTTAATTCAAGGGCTCAGGAGCAGAAAAAAGAATGAAAACAGAACTAAAATGGTATTTTTGTCTGTGGAGAGGTACACAGCCAAAGTCAAACAGAAGAAATGCTCTTGAAAAGCCATATCTGGATTTTACTCCTCTATTTTGATGATACACAATGGCCATAATTGCAAAATCTGCTCCACAGAAACAGATAAGGCCTCAATTCCAGAAACGTCCAACACACCTGTAGATAAAGTTTCACACCAAGCAGAAACCTACAAAAAGTTAACCACCATGGAAATATTTTTGTGGGGACAGGGAGAGGAAAGACTGAAGCTGCTTCTGACTATATCATCATCAAGTAAAGCTTTTTTCCTTCTCAAAAACACAGTTTAAACTCTAACTGTAGTTCTCAAACAAAAATAGACCAGTGTAACAGTTTTAGGAGCTTACGAAATTTTAGATATTACAATGTTCACCCTGATTTGGAACAATAAAAACCAGTGTCATGTAGTCCCAAAATGCAACCTATATAAATAAAACACTTGGAATAAAGTAAACATCCTCTTCCATAATTAAAAAATTCAATCGGAAATTAATTTTTATTTTGCACAACTTCCAAATGAAGCAGTAACACACCTCCAGTATACTCAGGTTTAAAAGCTCTGACTATTATGAAATTACCTGATTTTTCCCCTTAGTCTTGCAGATGTTTTCCCTTTTAGTCCCAGCTGGAACAGTCTGAAATGCTGGGAAAGTTTGTAAGCACCATGGAACAGATTAGGATTTCTCAGGTTATAAAAGAAACACAACAGAGCAAGAAGCAATTACAGCCAGTGCTCCTCCTCTGCTAGGTGATCACACTGAATTCTCAAAAAGCCAGCTTCAATTAATCAAAGTTCCTATAATTCTCTGAAAATTTAATCGTAATAGAAACTTGTATTAAAAATAAAAAGCTTGTTACCTACCTGTCCTATTTACTTCAACTAAGCAGGACTTCTTTTAATCACATTGGACAGGTGTCTTTCACCACAGCTTAGTATAAGGAGGACTGATACTGTACTGGAAAGAACAATGTACCTTTTGATCTCTCTTGCTCTTCTTCTCTTCATCTTTGGCTGGATCACATGAAGAGCTTGCAAAAACAGTGAACTTTTGTTGCCTGGCTTCTCGAAGAGCTTTCTGGGTGGGACCTTCAAAATCTTTCTTCCTTGTACAATCATGGCCTACTATAAAATAAAAACAACAAAAAATACCATCAGAATGCTTTTTATTTACTCTTCTGAAAGCTATCTCCTTACTTAACATTAGTCAGACATGCAAAATTCTCAAAGAAACACCACTTTCAATAAAAATATATTCAGGTGACTGTGCCATCCATATAAAGTATTCCAGGGCTACATGTATCTCTGCTCCACAAATAATTTCATGTTATCTAAAGGGTACCCTAGACTTGGCCCCAAAAATGGAATAATCTTTCAGTACAGAGAGAGTCACAGAGAAATGGATGCATTCTTTCCCATCCCTCAGAACCAGAGGAAACATCAGCTCCCTGAATCCTATCCAGTATCCACCGCCAAAGCAATATTCTGATTTACAGCCCACAATCCTTTTGTTTCCCTGCACTTTCTGCCAACCCACCTTTCAAACAAGGAATTACTGAAGAGTAGGTAACTCAGCAAAGAAATCCTAAGCAGGTAACAGAGCTTTAAATCATCAAAGGTTGAAAGGAATAGGAGGAAGAGTACAGCACACCTGGACTATGGCACAATGCACCTGCCATGACCTGGCAGAAAGGACACTGCTCTCTGACAGCCTTTGTATTGGCAGCTCACACAAATACAAACAAACCCTCTGTGGTCCCTGTATCTTGCTGCAGTGCTCTGTTGCATGTACACAGGTCTGCCTGAAAAAGAATGTAATACTGATTTCCAGCAGAATATGGGCACTTACATCCCTTCAGTTCTTTGAAAAAAAAATCTCTCATTGAAAAAAGCACATTAAACAGCTAAAATCCAGACTGAAGCAAATGTACTTCACATTACCCATTTCTAAATGGTTGCTCTTATAAAATGGTTTTATTAAGATCTTTACACCAAAATGCAAACCTGATGACTTAAAGTAGGGAAAAAAACCCAAACACTCCCTCTACTCTTGAAACGAAAAAAGCAGATCAAGCAAACACAAAACCTTCCTGTATACCTGACCTGAGTAAAACTGGAACTGGAGGAAAGAACTGTGCCTGGATTAAAAAAAAGAAATCAGTATTTTTGTATTCCCACTGTTTTAAAAGTTTACTGTCACAGACATCCTGAATAATAACTTTCTCTGAGGAACAGTAAACAGCAAAATTGGTTTATATGCCTAACACCTTCTACTCAGTAACTGCTATCCACTAGCATGTTGTCACAGAGTATTTGGTTTGTTGGTCCTTTTGAGATACATATACCTATAAAGCAACAGTTGTTACACTTCCAGAGCTTTAAGACAGTAACTATTAAAAAAAGAAAGAACAAGTTCCAAAGAACTGTTGCACTGAGATGTCAACGGCTTAGGTTTAAAGATTTTCCACTCCACCTGCATTGTGCGTGGCATGGGCACAGCCAGGCTCAAGTACTTCAATTGGTGCCTTTTAAATTCCTTTTTACATTACTTCTAACTGCAATCACATCAGATCAAGGAAAGGAAAAGCACAGTTAACAGTCTTAGCAATGAGTTAATTCAACCATGAGTAAAGAAACTCATTGAGTTCAACTTTTGAATATAATTGGGTAATAAATAAGCAGCTGTTGTTTTTAGAAAATATGAGAAGAGTACGAAGCAAGGAGCAGTTTTACAACATGTTTAGAACCAGCTGCTATAGCAGTGTTCACTTAGGCTTAAAAGCAAGCCACAATCAACACTGCTTAATTCCTTCAGGCAAAGGGGTCTTTTTTCAGAGCACACTTAACACTGGGTTTTGATCCGTAAGGAAGGGTACAAGCACTGTTAATATACACCAGTACCCTAAATCAAGTATCATCTCTCTCTCTTTGATAATTAGGTTCATCTATGTATGATCTTGCTAATATCAGGAAAGACCAGATTTAAAACACAACCAGTTTTTAATGTAAATCTCCTTAAAAAAAAAAATCCGTTACTTTTTAAAAAGTACTCTGAACTCAAAATACAATTTTTTTCCAGAACTGATTTCTGAGTGGGCATCAGAGAGAGAGAAGTAGCCCACAGTATGACCAAGTCCTAACAATAATTGCTGAATAGTTCTCAAAAATTTTTTTTTCTCTCCAACTACTACATATCCTTCAGATCAATTTGAAACAAGTAAGGCAAGAATTAGGAAATAAAAACTTAGGTTTCTTTAGGTGTCTTAAAAATTATTAGAAGTTCTTCTCTTGAAGGATTTCTGTACAAAGCTGAACCACAGCCTGACAGTGAGACAGCAAAAAATGCTAGGAAATAAATTACATGCTCTGTCTTGTGGATGCTATCTTCAATTGCTTGAAATGCAGCAGTCTGAAAGCTCCTACATCAAATGCCTGGGTAATAAAGTCCAGAACAGTTGCCCAAAATTAACATTAAGTACTGTTAATTTTTTTTCTACCTAAACATGCTGCCAGATACAAATTTACAATGCAAACTCATGGTGAATGCTAAGTTCCCCTTTGTTCTTTATCGAGCACTATATGACTCAGAGAGAAAAAAAGCAACTCCAGACTAAAAACCAAACCCACAATCACTGAATGGTGCCTTAAATACCACCAAGTTCCACTCCCCTGCTATGGGCAGAGACACCTTCCACCATCCCAGGTTGCTCCAAGCCCTGTCCAACCTAGCCTTGGACACTTCCGGGGATGGAGCAGCCACAGCTTCTCTGCAGCCTGTGCCAGGGCCTCACCACCTTCACAGGGAAGAATTTCTTCCTAATATCTAATTTAAACCTATTCTCTCTCAGCTTGAAGCCATTCCCCCTTGCCCTGTCACTACATGCCCTTGTAAAAAGCTCCTCTCCCAGTTTCTTGGAGTGGATGTGCAGAACATCCCAGTTCAGCAAATCCAAAACTGATTAAAAGCCACTCTCAGTGCCCTCTAGGCAAGCCAGCATTCCAGGTCAAGTCAGGCTGTGGGACAAACATGAAGGGCAGTGAAGGGCAATCTCCTGCTGCTGGGCAGAGCCTTTCCCCTCCTTCAGGCTCTGCACTGCAGTGAAAGCAGACACCTGGGCCAGGAGAGGCAGCTCAGCTTGGCCAAGGATCACTTGCCACTCTGACTGTGCATTGTCTTCTAGTTCAAATATCTCAGTGCACAGAAATCAGCCCAGAAGACTGAAAAGTGCAGCTGGAAGTCTCCTTACAGCCCAGATTTCCAACTCCAACAGCATTGCTAGTGTGGAAGGAACCAATCTCAATTTCAAGAATAATGAAGCAAACGTTTCTCCAGTATCCATGCACTGCTTCTTTCTCAGGGTTGTACTCATAGTTTCTCAGGAATAAGAAATCAAGAGGTAAAGAATATGATCACCTTTCAAGAGGTAGCAGAAAGTATTTGAAAAAAAGACAATATTACTCACTGAGATAGGAGTATGCCCTACAGAGGGCAATAAAAATTATGTAGTTTTAGAGGACAAAGCACTGAAACAAAATGAATTGAAATACTGATTAATTTATGATACCCAAGGTATGAAGCAAATTAAGACTTGTAGAAGCATGTGGGTGGCTGATGAGTTTAATTTGTGTTGGAGACTGACAAGGGGTTTTTTTATATAATTATTTATCAAATGGCTCCCTTACTTGTCAGTTCTTGGTATTACAAAGTGCTCTCACGATTTCTGGAGAATAAACAAGACTGAACAGCCAGAGAATGGTTTTTAGAATCAAACAACAAATGAAGTATGTTTAATACAAAAAGGAGACAGATGGGGCATCCACACCATAAAACACGAGCACAAGGAAGATCCCACACTATACATCTTCAAGCCAGAGTATCTCTTAATAGGAAAGGAAGGCAATGTTTCCTAACCTTTTCACTCAGCTACAAACACAAAAAAAACCCCAAATAAATTTATGTGGCTACTATCCTTATTCTCAGACTTGTGTTTTCTAGAGGAACTTTACACAATGCAAGTAATTCCATGAACATGGGAACTAATGAAGCTTGATTGTCAAAGGCTGGGGAAAGCCAGTGGCTTTTTACCTGGGGTATGTTACCAGTGCCAAAGGAGATTTAGGCTTTAACACTTGTAAAAAAAAAACCAAACAACATAAAGCCCAAAACCACAAAACAAACAGATACTGAAACTGCTATAAATGGAACAAATTAGTCACCTGGAAGTTGTATAATATTTGTAGGGTTCTCTAGTTTCAAGTAAACAGTTATCTCTGATGGGAGTTCTGCACATGACTAAGGCAGGTGCAACATCCCCTTCACATGTGAATAGTCTGCTGTCAGAGGGTGGAGTTCACCATCTCCCTTTTGCACCATCTCACTTATTTTCAAGAGAATTTAAGAAACCTGGTTTCTTTGAAACTTATCTTACTATCACATGTAGCTGCAAGTGAAAAACAGGTTCAAAGTTATTATGGGATTGATGCTCTCAGAGAATGTGATAGCTTGAGCTTCATTTACTCAGGAAAGCCGAGGTGCTAGGGTTTACCTGACAGAGTTAGAAAAAATAATGCAAAAAATAGAGAGGGAAGTAGTGTGATACCATACAGATACTATTCCAGCAGGTATTATATAATGTTAGCAATCTTCTGTAAAAATGAAAGTCTGGATTTCATAATAACAGTGTTTTCAAAAGGTTTCCAGACCACAATGTATGCTTTCTGAAGAGTGAGCTGAGAAAGAACATATGCACACACACAAAAGGGAATATCAGCAGATACAGTAACAAAATCAGTCACAATATAGATTGCTAGGACAAAGCCATTCCAAGTTACTCACATATTCCATATTGCCTGCAGCAGTCTCACTCTGCTTAGTGAATACACTTCAGAATAAAACATTCAAATGATAAAACAGCTGCTCAGACACCAGGTCAGCTGATAAAACATACTGCAAGTATTTTTGATTTACTGTTACACCAGATTTTGAGATGCACACCAACAAAAAAATACATAACCAGTCTGAGCCTGGTGATGGGAATATTTTACCTTTTGTCTCAGGAGTCTGCTTAGTAAATCCGGACTCTAAACTTTCTAATGCAGCCTGCAAACCTGTAACCTAATTTTAAAAAGAAGAAAGAACAAGAGGAAGCAACATGAAAACATCACTTTTGAAGTGTCTGTTTACAACATGCAGCATTCATGCTGGTGTACTTCATAAATTCCATCTATAAATTTTTACTTTTGATTATTGTCTCTAAGTTATGAACATAACTCCTAATTCAAGGTTTTGGAAAGACCCAGAGCAACAATGCAATAAAATGCAAGGCACCCAGAATCTCTCAAAACACTTTTACAACTCTATTAAAACAATGCAGACATTCAGAATAGCAGGGTTCTGACTACACCAGCAACTTTTAGCAACTGCACTGATCTTGTATCTAATGGTACAACATGAGTTACAGCTTCATCGTAACAAAATGTCACAAAATAAAGGTGTCATGCATTACAAAACACCCATTGCTCTGGAATGAGTACAGCTCATAACTGCAGAGGTCCTACATATATATATATATGTCCCTGAAATTTCACAGCATTGGAACTGTTCCATGTTTTGTACTCCTGATGCATCATAATTCCATATGGGCAGTAAACTCCCATTTTCTATAGGGCATTTTGTTTTCTTTATTGAAATTTCAAACATATAATCCTCAGTGTTTTAAAAGTAAGCCCTGAGGTGACCTGAGAAAAACTGGAGGCAAAGGAAAGGAGGAAATGAGAGATGAAGACTATCAGAAGACAGTGTGAGCATGGTAAATTCCTTCCATTTTACCCACATATAATTGATGCTATTGCTGAAATGCATTTGGGTAGGGTTTTTTCTTTCTTCCTACTTCTTTTCTTAAACACGTGCAAGGTAATTTTCTGTGTGTCATCCCTCCTACCTGGGCTCATACTGCTTCCTGTCAAAGGGGCAGAATACCTTGTATACATCAGGTAAGACTAGAGGAGTAAAAATACTATTAAAATATTCCACTCAAGATGGAAAAACTGTCTCTGATCTCTTCATGTGTTTTCTAAACTAGCAGGTCATTCCTGGATATATTTAGGAAAAAATAAAATAATAAACAGTAATAAATGAAGTTAAAATAAGCTATTTCCAAAGGCATAGATGGAAGCATGGGAAATCTGTGTGAATACCACACCCCTCCTTAAGCTAAAGGCACTGAAGGTGTACCAGAGTCTGCACACTGCTGATTCAAGTCAGCACTGAGCAAGTACACACTGACAATGATTACTTTGTGGCACTAAGTTTCACGTACATTCACTGCTAATATTTCACCATGAAACTCACAAAATATTCTGCTTCAGGCTACTGCATAACTGAGTTGCTTTTGCAGAAATATCCTGTAGTTACCAAAGCAAAAACCAGAAGCATTCCTTACAGCTGTGCAAGCTCACCACAGTTTTACCTGCCCCATTGCTTTGTCTCTCTCCAAACTAGTTAACATCTTCTGTGTCAGCGTATTCTGGTATTTCTCTGACAGCTGCTTCAGCACTGGTTCATAGGATGCATAATGTGCCTTCAGCCTGGGAGCAAGAGGAGGAAAAATGATTTCTCACATATGAGTTAAACCAGAGATTTACATCTGCATAACTTTTCCCGTCCCCAAACAAACAAGTAAAATTACCAAAAGGTCAACACAGAGGAGACAGCAAAGGTGTTTAGTATCTAACCAACCAACTAGAATATCACAGGGAAAGGGAATTAAAAAAAAAAGGCAGATGAATGAATGAGAGGATTCACAGCTTAAAACAATCCATCCAGTTATGTCCTGTTCTTAATCCTTCATACACATACTGCACAGTAATTTTGGCTAATTTGTCTTCTTACACATGGATTGTATTTCACTGGAAGAAAGAGAACTACAGCTGTTATCTGACTACCAAATAAGATCCTCATCTGGACAAAACAGTCATAATACGATCATGATTTCTTTTTTCACTACACATTACACTGAGAATACTTAAGCACTTTAATTCTTCCCACAAACTAAGACTCAGCCATGTAATCTCTGCAGAGAAACACCAATGGCTCCAGAACCACTGCATCCTGCAAAATGCTGAGTCACAGAGGACAAATCAGTGCAGAGTGCCCTCTTGCATTAGCATGTCTGCATTCCAAGGATGAGGATGTCGAACACAGAGCTGCTATTACATGCACTGATTGATAACAATACCAACAAAACTCAGGGAATTCATTGGAGCTGCAGATGTAAGCATCTCCTCAGTGTTACTTTAAAACAAGTGCTGGCATAAATATGTGCAAAGAAGAGATTCCAATAGTAGCTCCTTCTTAGAAATTATATTACTGTAACTCAGTAGCAATTAGTTAGAATTAGTTTGGGCTTATTTGCAACCAAAGCAACACAGCAAGTTTCTTACTGGAAGTTTAAGATGACAGAAAATGCCAACTATAAGAATCAAGAATGCAAAGGTTCTCAACTTGGTGTGATACCAGTTACCCTTAAAATGGGCAAAGGTATTCAACAGAAATCACTACCTATTTATAGCAAAATACCTGGGTAAAAAAAAAAAAAATCTCATTATGTTTCCAACAATAAGAAATACTGTGTATTCATTAATGCCACAGTGCATCATGAAAAATCCACCAAAAATAAATAATTGGAAATTCTTTGATCTGTGTGGCATGATGGTCACATGGAGCTGCTGTTTACCAGGACATAACTAATTGCAGCTAGACTCACTTCAGATTCCATAGTGTAACCTCATTATCAGGCAACAATTAAAAACATTAATTTAATGCTATATGTATAGGAACTAAAATTATTTTTACCTTTTCATATCACAAATCAGCCTGTTTTTCTCCTGCACCACTCGCTTATGATGCATTCGATGGAAGTCTCGTTCTCTCTGCATTTTTAGGAGAGCCTCTTCTGTTTTACTGTGTGTAAAAACAGAAAATGCAAGGCACTTGTGTTAGTCTCCTCCTGTGAACTGCACCAAGGTATGCTGAATACCTATAGAATTTATTTTCAGAGATGCCCATGCCTACTGTATCTAAGCTAGAAGCTCTTGGTAGTACAACCTGTGCTGGAGAATATGTATTTTTGAGGTCTTTTTGCTGCCAGCTGAGGTGCAAAACAATGGGTACTCTTCCCTCAGATCCTTTAGACAGAATCCATAAGGATTCTGGTGTTACAAATCTCAGAGTTAAGGTCAACTTTATGTTAAGCACAAGGGGTCTCATGAAGGTACAAAAACCAATCCTCTTGTTTAAAATTCTAGTAAAAGTATACTGATAATACTGATAATATACTGAAAATACTGTTTTTTAAAAAATATTTACATCACATCTATATTGTTGCCTTGCAAATTAATTTGGGCTGCCTTCTGGAAAAAGTTGGGCCAGAAATGTTTTAGGCACTCTTCAGTCATGTTTGTAACTTGTTCCCAGCTGTTCCCTGGATGTGAGAGCAGGCAGCAAAAGGACTCAATTTCAAAATTAATTGTAAACATACTGATAGCCTGTTATGTGTGTAGTGCATTCTACACACAGCCATGGGACACCCTGAGATGCTCTGCTCCATAAACTTAAAAATACTCTGCATATATTCAGGACATTTTCTCCTTTGCCTTTACTGATAAGGGTTTGGCAGGAAGGATTAGTAGATGAATTGTTTAATTGCAAAGGAAGCTTGAAATTACCTTGCACTGAAATTAGATATTTGCTTCTTGCAGAAATAAAGCTCATTTCCTCTGCAACAAGAGCTGAAGAATTAGGTAGAAACAAAATGAAAACGGAGTATGCCAAAATCAGAAGTCCAGGAAGAAGATCCATAACTGCCAGTGCATTATACTTAATTTAAAATACAAATAATTTACTAATACAAATGATTTATAGATGCAAGCCCTATATTTGTTGCCTACACAAACTACCATACTGACACACATACATTTGTATATGACTTGGTGCTTGTAGCAGAGGCCTGAAGGAGAGCCCAGTGAATTACTGCCAGCAGCTCTGGGTGGAAGCTGGCAGGGCCATGGAACCAGGCAGGGCTGCCCCTCCCACAGAGCCCTGAGCACACACACCACACTGTGTGCACAAACACCACGAGCTGGGAAACAGAGGAACTTGGGATATTGGTATGGGATACAAAGCCCACATTAATGATTCTGCTCAGGCTTCTACAAACATTTGAGAGGTAAATGAATCAGTGGTCTCAGGACAGCTCTGGGAAACAACTCCCTCACGACACCATGCTCAAAATCTGACTTGCCATAAAGACCTTGAATGCAAACCATGCCCCTTCAGAACTCAGCAGATGACTTTTTCTGAGCACAGAAAATGTTGCTACAGCCATAGAAAAGCCAATATCCATTTCTTTTAGGGAAGATATATGTCAAAGTCTGCAGGTGTCTCTATTTAAACTTCTCTCAAGCAAGCACTTCTGTTAAAATAGCAGAAGAGGACAGGGTGCAACAAACCCAAGTAGGGATTTTTAGAGGCAAGTTACATGTCCAGATCCCACTGAATTGAAATGGGACTACATTCCCCAAGATGCTGTAAGTTGTAGCCCTAAAATTTTAGTTGAACTAAAGACAGTTTTAGAAAACATGTACTTTCAGGTTTTTAATCTATCTAGTTTACATGGCTCTTAGCAGCAAAGATGCTAAATGCACCATGTAATTAAACAACTGCATTTAAATATGGTGCACAACACAAAAACTGTGCACTTTATTTCTTCCATAGAGTAAGTGGAAAAACATGGGCAGGAGTAGATTTTGGTACAGAAAAAGGAGCTGAACTGAAAATTTTGTTGCTAATGTTGTCACTAACCAAAATAATAAATATAACTTTCAGCATTACTTTATATTTCAACCATTACTTTGGCTGTAAACTGGGTGTATATTTGTGAACATGCTTCTAAAAGGAACAGGAAAGTACCTGCAAATGTTTAGACTTCCTAACTAATGCTGTGAACTCAACTGCAAACCTCAGGAAAAAGCCTGACACAACTTTCATTCCATCTACATAAGAAATTCCTAAACACTGAAAGGGCTTTTAAATCCCACAGTTCACAGTCCCTGTGCCCAACGCAATCTTAAACCTGATACGACACTTGTCTAACTGCAGATGTTTAAATAAATAGGCAACAGACAGAGTCTGGTCTTAGGAAAACACAAAAATATCTGGTATTCAAACTATTTTATATCATCAGAATAGGCAGAGTTTAACATGGCTATGAAATTGCAATCTACTTTCAATTCAGAAAAATGTTACTAGAATATTAACTGAGCCAAAACTACTGAAGATGATGAAGTAGAATTAACTAGTCTTGTTTAACAGTTAACAATTTTAAGTGCTATTTACTCATTTTTCCTGCATATTGGAAGGAAAGCCCATGCTTCCAATTAGGGAAACAATCAGCAGATAACAACACCCCTTAACAATCAACTGGGGCTCAACTGAAGTGTCATTCATGAAATTGATTTAATTGGCTTTTGCATAATTAATTGTTCAAACTTTACAAGTTTAATAGTTTGAAGTGATTGAGAACAGTTGCTTAAGTTGTTGCAAAGGCTGAAAATTACTGTTGTTCTCTGTTATTCCCTGTTGAGAAGTTGTTCAGACTAGTTCTGTTCAGACTCGAACTGGTCCTAGTTATATGTTGATGTTGGTTATGTAATATATATATAAGTGATTTGTGTCAAATGGAATAAAAGAATGAAAGAAACTGTGTTGATTGCAAATATTGCTGTAATATTGTGTAAGACTTGGTAGAGCAGAGAGAAACCAAGTAAGGCACAAGAGGCACAGCTAGAAGTTTGGCTGATGTTAGCAGGATTTAGAGACTTAGTGGTTAGAGGTATTGGTGAAAATAGAAGGTTAATATATAGAATAAGGAACTTGATTTATTGGAAAATGCTTACTTAAGATATATGGTTGGTGCATACATGCAAAAAAATAAGGAACCAATGAAGACAAGGAGAGGTCAGTCTCCTAAGGACCACCAGATGAAGTCCCAAGATCTGGTGTGTCAGTGAGAATAGAACCTGTACAGGCACACTGGAACATGTCAAGTCATCAAAAATAAGATCAATAAAAACCTAGCTGGAATTGTATTTGGTGTGTGTGTTGGTTGGAGCAGTGACTCCCCACGCACCCAGCCTTGGCCTGACCACTCAATGCTGCTTGCTTGCTTGTCTTCTATCGTGAACCTACAATAAAACTTTGATTGACAGCTATTTTGGCTGAATTAGCCTAAATTATTTATAACAGGTACCATTTGTGTTTCTTGATCATCAGTTAAACAACTATGTTAAAAGTTATTGATGATGTTGTGTTTGGTCGGGTCACTCCCAATGTTAAAGTAATTACTAATTACAGGTCTTAATTGTAAGTTCAAATAGGCCTTTGTAAGTGTCCCCCTCTGCAGAAACTTGGAACAGCCTCACAATTAGCACCCCAGGAGCTATTTTTATCCTCCCTCTGAGGGACTGCAGCCTGACTCCATGGCACTGTGCGTATATACGAGGAGCCTTTTCCCGCCACAGGAGAAGATGACATCACCCTCCAGCTGACCTTGGCAGCAACAAGCCATTGGTGGAGGAGGATTACCTCAGACACCACTTGGCCAATCATCCCCAGCCTTGGAGGCTGCCCGTGGATGGGCTGTGGGCGTGCCTGGGAGGGAGCAGAGACTTCAAAGACTCAGCACAAGTTACACACCTGTCTGTTCCCCTCAGACCAGCTGCAGGAGTGTGGCACTGTGATATCACTTGGCACTGTGATACTCTGTCCTAGTCTCTATGCAGAGGCCAAATAAAAATATATTTGGCCTTGGGCTAGCCAGAGCCAATACAGTGCTGTGAGATTCCTGCACCAGCAGCTGTAGCTGGTGCAGCTCAAGTGTTCTTCAATCCCTGCGCCCAGACTTCTACTATAATTTTACACTTTGCTGTAATAAATCACCTCTTTTGGTTCAACAAAAACCAAGAGCTGGTTTTTATAACATGAAGCCATCAAGATAAAGATAAATGTGTTCACATTTGAGGTACCCTTTAACTGGAGTCATATGGCAAACGAATGTAAAATTAGTTTTGTTTTTTATCACCACAGAATGGTCATTTTTAGAAATCATTTAAATAAAAAATTAGTAGTGTATCTAAATCTTAAGGTAATTACTCAGTTTTGGAGTAAAAGGATTATGCCGATATTTATCTTTCAATGTATGCAGAGACATCAAGATGCCTTCAGACATTGCACAAGCTATAAAAAATACATGCTCACTATACAGAGGAAATGTAACTGTAATTTTCTCTTTAAATAATGAAACACCACAGTGAAATCTAACCAACAGCCTGCAATCTACTCAATTTGCCCCCCTGCTTGCATGCAATCATGTAAATTCTATATTAAAATACCCAAAATACAATTACAGTTAGCTTCTAGACACTAAATGTCTTCCACCAATTGCTAAACAACATTAAAGGAGGAGGTAATTGGTTTATAGTCATTTATCCTGGGCCCCCATACTGCCTAAGTCCCAAATAACATCTCTCTTCAAGATGGCCATCAAGAGTACCAGGCTCAGAAATACCAAATGTAATTAAAAGCTTTCTTCAAATACAATTCACAGCACTGTAGCTCTCAATCAATGTTTTCTGCCTAATCCACAGCACAAAATACAGGACTTTCATTGCTCACAAATCCTTGGTTTCTAACCAGCCAAATCAGCATTTCTCCAGTGCTCTCAGGCATTCTGCTTTCTGAGTCATTCTTTCTGAAAACCTGAAAACTCACATTGTCCTCCAGGTAATTTTGGATCCTGCTGGAATATTTACCACAGCAAAGGCAGTGACTCGAGTTATTGAACGTAAGAACAAGAAAAAATGCTGTTAACAGTCACTACACTAAATGGATTTAGCATAGAGTATTATGACCAGGGTTTATACAAAAGACATAAAAGAACACTGGAGCCCACAGTATGTACAGCAAAAATGCTCAATTTCACACATTTCAATTATTTCAGAAGCAGTACTGCTTTAATTCTTAGATTATTCAAAACAATTTACATGAAATGAATGTCACAAATGCTGAACTTTCAACATTAGTATCACTGAAATCTTTTAAAGTTATTTGAAATGAAAAGGCTGAAAAGTAAAGTAACAACAAACTACTGTTGGCACGGATCAAGTTTTACACCTGCCTATAGTGCATTCCAGTAATAGCTGAGAGACTATGGAAATAAAGCTCTCCCTGCAGGTGGACAAAGGGGGGTTCTGGTTTCAGCAATATTTTAACAAGGCACATGCAGAATACCTGCAGTGTGTAACAGGCAATGCCAGTGAACAAGATGTGCTCACACAGAATTTGTGTCTCACAGAAGTGCCCTGAATCTCAGTGCCCTCTCTAGAACACCAAACCAGAGACAGGACCCATTTGTTTGCTACCAGAGTATTGCTACTGTAGGTTCCAACAAACAACAGAAAATGATAAAGCAGAGCCCAGTTAGAGTTTGTGGATTGAACTTGAGTGTTGGGACTTTTTAACAGAGAGCCTGTAGCAACCCAGTATACTGCCACTCTTTTCCCTCTCCTGCTTGCTCCCTGTTGCCAATTATCATATCATCCTTCAGCCTTTTGCCCAGACAGCTGCTATAAAAACTCTTCTGGCACCCCGTGGAGTAAAAATATATTCTTTAGGAAAAAAACCCCACCTCATTCAGACCAAGGTGAAATGAGTTTGAGCTTTATATTGTTAAATAATCATGTAGCAATACAACAAATCCAGAAAAAACTCTTACCAAATCATAATCCACTCAGATTATTTTGTTACAGTATGTTCTGGGAGGGTGAAGAGGGGGAGGAAAAGAAAAAAAAGGTGGGGAAAAAAGAAAATAGAGCTCATTGAAATTACTACTGCCAAGGATAAATTTCATGAGGGCCACATTTTGTCCTTCCTTCTTTTAGTCTGCATTACTGCTTCTTTCTCTCCCCCACTCATATGAGACACAATTTTTGGGTACCCATTGTCCAAAGAAGCTGAAGATTAATAACAGAAATGTTTTCTCTACGGTCTGTCTCCCAGTGCATCATTATATTTAGACTATGCAATATCTGACTTGATTGTTTCCACTGTTTATTAAACTACTTGACTGTGGCCAATTAATTCATTAATTTAAAATGTAATAAATCATTACCATCAGAACATAATTTAATTACCATTATCAGCAGCAATGATTATTTAACATCTGAATAGGGTTTTTTTTCATAGAAAGGAACAACCTAAATGAAAATTAGCAACTTGAGCAATCCTGAGGAAAATCAAAGAGATGGAATTAACTTTACAGCTCCATGTTTTAAAACCACACACTGGCAAATCAGAAGTGAGTGTATCATTAGGCCTCAGAGTACACTCTCAATGAGCACACATATGTGCAAACACACCATTCTCCAGAAAAGGCCATGTGACGTGGGGTTCATTACCACAGCTCTTCATTTTATAGGCTAAATATTTTAACTCTCATGCCTGAAGTAGTGCAGGCTTGTAAAATAAACTACTACAACATACATGTAAGTATAATCAATGATGGTAATTTACACTGACACGCCATTACCACTAGGCCCAGAGTGACAGATTTTTTGTAATAAAATTAATGAAGAATAAATGCATAGTGATTTTTTTCCCTATGTTAAAGGTTGGTGGTAGCTATAATTTATAGTACTGTAATACAAAATGCATGTAACAATTTATTTTTTAGTTCTACCTATCAGAAATCTCACTATTCTCTAATTTGTTATGATTACTGGATAGTGAAAATAATTTTTGGCCTAGTAAATACAAATAAAAGAAATTAAGATTTACATTTCTAAAAGAACTCAGAGAAACTTGAACTTTAATTACAAATGTCACCTAGAATTCTGTGCAGCCAGCATAACAAACAGGAACTTACTAGTTTTCACTAAGTACTTGGGTTTACTTTATCTGGCCCTCTACTGCCATATGTGAAAGTTTCAATAAAACCAAATGACATACGTGACAGAGCGTTTGTAGTTTTCCAGATCTTTCTTCAAGCTCAGGTTCTCAGTCTCAAGTTGCTGGTTGCGGGTGTACACGGTTGGAACCAGCCCAGCATCCTCCACGGTGAGCACACCTCTCTCAATGAGTTCATACCTGGTAGAAAAGAAAGAGATTTATTTCATTTATTTTATTCCATGTTTCCATTTCCTCACTTCACTCATGTTTTCCTTCTCGTGCTACCATTTACCTAAACTAGAATCACTGTGATATTTATCATCTTAAAACATTTAGCTTCTGTGGTCATTAAGAATTCACAGCAGTACTACCTCACCACACTGTTCTATTCTACTGCTTTTCATTCTAAAATGTGTATTGTTCATAACAGTCAAGACATATGACACTGTACTTCACACTAAACAATTGTTTCCCTCCTTTCTTCAAAATAGCTTAAATAAATGACAGAAACAAATATTCTTGTTCAAATAGCATTTATATATACTCACAGTCCTTTTTATCTCACATGCTCAAATATATCAAGATTTTTTTTTTTTTTGAGGACTCAATAAGCTGCAGATGATAAGGCTAAATGATTCTGAGCCATCTTCACCATGGAATACAGAGCTCACCTAGGGAAATTTCTTCATTCCTTCCTGTTTATTTTCCCTCTCCTTATTTAATTATATTTACCAATATTTACCTATTTTACCAGCCCCCGAGAACACTTCATTCCATGATGTAGAAGGCTGAAGGTTGTTTTAGTTAAATACTTGCACAGAGTGACTTGGATTTTAAGAAGTGAATGAATCTGAGGCAGCCTGGAATGCTGGGTAGCATCCCAGGAATCTCTACAGCCCCAGCAACAACATCTGCTCCTTCCATATCCTACTTTAGGAGCATCCATCTTTTGGTAATACATCAGTAAAACCTAAGAATACAGTACAGACAGAAGAGTGAGACCTCAGCCATGACAGCAGCTCACCAGAGGTCAAATGGAGTTGTAACTAACTTACAGTCTTTATCTGACTTAACCCCACAAGCACCTTCCCTGCTGGCAAGATGTTCTGGGCAGGAGCTTCCTAGAAGGCATTATGAACATTATTTGTCTTTTCAAGTGAAAAATACACTGAATCTGTGCATTTTTTTGTTCCCAAGTAATAAGGAAGTATGAAAAGAACAGCAGTAAATAGAAATAAAAATGATACTACACACGATCACCCACACCTGGATACAAGCAGCAAATCTGGAACCTCAAGACAGTAATCACCAATATCATTAATCAGTAATCATGCTGCAGAAACAAAAAGCATTTCTAGAAAAAAAGCAACCTTTACTTAACATCCTCCAAAAATCTTCAGGGGAATGTTAGTACCTCTGTCCACACAATTTCCAACAGTTGCAACATATCTGCATTCTGAGGATGCTTCTTGGAATGCTCATCCCTATGAATTAAGCCATCACATTCACCACCAGTAGGTGAAAGGTTTTTGAAAAATTCATCTGAACATGCCCACAATAAAATTCATTCTAGCACCACTTCATTTTCTTAAGTAAATTACTGTAGGAATGGGCTTTAACACTAAGAAAGAAGCTCATGTGTTGTTTTCCTTTCCTCCAAAGGCTGGCTGATGCCCAGGTACAACTCCTATCAAAAATACTGCAAATAAGGGCACCCTCATGGCAGAAAATCACAACTCTATGTACTCCTTTACTTGCTGGAAGTGTTTCTCCACTGAATGCCCTAACTACACTTCATGGAAACCATCAAATATCTGCACAAAGACTCATCAAACATGGATAATTGATGAACCTCAACTCCAGCAGAGCTACAAACTCTGAAAGACATGAAACACAATTAATACCAGTAAATTCACTACACCTTTTTCCAAGAACAGTACTAAAAATGAACATTTTTGTGCATGTAGTAGAAATGGAAAACCCCACAACAATTTGCACTGAGAAATCTCATTATCTTTCATCAGCCTGGTCATGTAAATCTCACAGACCTCCTCCAGACCAAGCCAACTGCCAAAGAGCTGCTCTTCTCACTTCTTTCATTACAGATGGAAATTAAATTAGTTCCATGCACACACAGGTATTTTACTAAGCTTTTCAGAACTACTGAGTCATAATTCTTAAATCACTATTAAAAATTAACCAAGAATCTGGAAACCCAAGGAACAGATGGTTAACTATGATTTTGTCATCAAAGCCCAGTGCAGACTGACTGAAAATAAAATGCTATTACTATATACTTTATACCTCCTAGAAGCTGGGTTCAAAAGGAATCAAGTTGCACAGAAGCTCTGCAATAAACTGATAGCTTAGGATGACTTGGGCTCTCAGGCATTAGGAGGCAGAGACTGGCAGATGCAGGAACTGACAGCTGATCAGCCTCTGCATTTCATACTTAAAAGTTGTCAATCCAGTCTCTCCAATCGACAACAAAAGTGCTATCAAGTCTTCTATAACAAATGAATTGAAAATTTAATGGAAAATTAGATATTAAAAAAATTAATTTAACTGCAAAGTTCCTTAAAGTATAATTGGAATAAAAAGTTTATGTGCAAAATAACCTACATAATTAAAGGAAAAAACCACTACAACTGCTATAAAATTATTCATTACTTCATTGAAAAATAAGGGTTTTAGCAAAAAATAAACCATAATCAAATCACGGCATTTTATACAGCTGGATAGAATAACAGTGTTTTCCCAAACCCCAAAATAAACACACACAATTTGGCCCAATTTAAGTGACCTTTAGATCTCAGGCAGGCAATAATTTCAAAGCCAGCCTTTTGGTAAATTTTCTCTACGTTAATTAATTTCTCATTTTAAATTCCATTAGTACTTGATCACCACAGCATGAGAGCAAGAGTGTCATCCCAATACATAATGAGGAACCTGAGTAACACTAATCTGCTCTCGCTTTCATTAATATTGTAAATTATCAATTTCAAACCAACATGAAACATTTTGAAATAAGGTATTAATGCAGAAAGTCTCTATAAAGTAAGATTAGATACTCACATGCTGAGCTCATTTGTAAAGCTACAGAAATTAGAAGTATTACTTATAGAGAAAAAATATATGTACAGCTAAGAATTTACAAGATAGTGCAGGATTTAACAGGCCCTTTCTGCTAAAAACCAACTTGAATTTTGCCATTGATATAAATTCAGATTCTAAGTGCTTCAAAGAAAGCTGTAACTTCATAAAAAGGTCACTATTTGTATCTGCCTAGTATTAATTATCTTTTAGCATAAAAACTATTAGACTTCAAACTTAATGCTGTTCATATCAGTTCTTTTGCTGAGAAAGAACACAGAACTATAGTGCTCCTTTTCCAAGGAATCATTTAAGTCCATCGTTATGCTATTAAAAAGATCATTATTAATTCCAAAGGCAATGCCTGATTGATGAGTAAGACCAGAGCCTTGCAAATGACAGCACAGATTCAACACCTGAGAATATTTCTAAGAAAATTTAAAAGCTTCAATGCTTTTGTATGAAAAAATAAGATTTTTCTAACTTTTTCTGATTTTCAAAGTATGCAATTTCAATAGACTTTATTAAAAAAAACCTTCTGAACTTCCCATGTTTAAAACTGAGAACAAGATTAATCAAAAAGAGGTGTTTCCACTTTTCAGAATTTCTCCAACACAACCTGCTTATTCAAAACAAGCCTGTAACTTCATGTATTTCAACAGAACTTTATGGCAAGTGTCATCTTTTGCTCCAATTCAGCTCTCTTCCAAAGCCCTGCAGCATTCCTAACATATAATTTTTACTCAATATTTTAAAAAGTATACATCCTGAAGGATGTGTGAAAGGAGTGGTGTATTTAATCAAAGCTGCACCTTTAAACTTCTGCATAAAGTACAGACAAAATCCTTGCAATCTACAGAAGCTTTGGAAAAGATAGCAACAGCTCAAGAGTTTATTCTTCTGATTACTGTACAAATTAAATCTTAAAAAACAAAAACATTCATATTTATTAACTGCTGTACCAAAAATAAATAATAAGTATTACCAAGTAATAAATATTCTGATTATTCTACTTAAACCAGGGTTTGCATCCACATTGTCACCAGGAATGTATTTGTTTGTTAAAAAACTACATATGTAAGAATGACTTGTACTCAGGAGAGTTTTCTGAAAAAATATCCTGAAACACCAAAACTATTTGAATCCTGAGCACCTAATTCCCAAAGTAACATGGTCACCTAAATTATTTACCATTCAGTCTGGAAGCAGTCAAGGGTTCTAGACATTCCCAATCTGACCAGGAAATTGCAGAAGAAGTCATCCATTGCTTGAGGTGTTTCTAATACTGATTTCTGAGAAGTCAGAATCGACTGCGAAGCCTGAAATTAAATTTTGATAACTGTTAAACTTACAAGAGAAATGTCATTATCATCCTTTCTGTTTCCAAAGTCATCTGAAGTCACAGATCTACTGGAGTACAGCTGAATGATTCCCTTGTCTTTACCAATCAGAAGTGGAGCCTTCTAATGGCAAGGTTTGTGAAAGGTCATAAAGAAATAACTCCAACCCCACCTCATTTAAGCAGGTATTTCAAACCTGAATTCATCAGGTAGAGACTTGAAAGTATTAAAACAGATGGACAATCTTTTGTCACTGACCAGAGAGAAAGATTAATCCTCACCTAATGGAAAATGTAGCAGTCTGAGGTGCCAGTAGAATGGCTTGTATGCTTTTTGCAATGCTGCATGCAAGGGAGGGACAGACAGAGCCTCATCTCCATCACCCGAGCCCTTAGGAATGAATCTCAGGAAGTTTAAGTCCCTTTCCTCTCAACATGCACGGAGGGAAGCTGCCAGACAACACTGCTACAAGTGTTAGCAGAAGGCAGATGGTGCACCAGGGCTTCGTGTGCAGCTCCCCCAGTGCCACCCAGACAGACAGCTCTGCAGGCAAGGTCAGCTCATGGGGCAAGCACATTGCCAAACACAGAATCAACACAGAACAGAGCAATCCTACTACAAATAAAAAAACCCCTTTCACAGCTTTCTGATGCAATGCAAATCTCTTCCCTTCACCCAACCCCATTCTGCCCACTCAGCACACAGCTTAGTGTTTAGCTCTCCTAGAAAGAGTTCAACATGCGAGGAGGTAAAGGGAAAAAAGGAAAATATGACCCAGTCTGAGACTACTCTCCCCACAAAAAGCATTTAAAGACAATGAGATGAGAGACTGCCACAACTCAGCAGCCAAACGGGTGGCCTTATTTCATTCAGATATCATATGGATTGCAGTGACTCAGCATACCTAAATATGAGGGTCTTGGCTTTTGGGAACTCCACATGGGCACAGTGCCACAATGGACCCACTCATCAATGCATGACAAGCTACTGCACTGCACATGCATCTTGGTGAGAGATTGCAAAAATACCACAAAACTGAAAAAAGCCCACTGAGAGATTTATCAAGCCATGCTAAAGGCTGTGACTGCAAATCATTTCCTCCACCCATCTATTAAAGAATCTGAAAAGCCAGGGATTTCTGATAACTCCATTCATTTATGGCTTATTCATGCCCTTAGGGGCAGCTCTCTCACAGCAAGTGCATAAATTACCTGCAGATAAAGGCATTTCTCTGGATGAAATAAAAACACTGGAAAAATCTCTTGGTCATTTTGTATAACACAAAAAATGTTGTCTTCAATCCAAGCAACCTACCTAATATAACCAGAAAGGATTGTACATATCTGATGGAGGCCATGTAACACTGCCTTAGGACTAATACAATATGCCAAGTGCAATGTAATATTTAGCATATTTTCATTACTGGAGCTCCAGTACATCAGGCAGGTCTATTTTCTAACTGTGGTAATACAAGAACCAAAGGGTACACGGGCAGACATGCAGCTGCATCCCTTGGCTTGCTTCTTTCTTTACTCCAAGTGAGGCAAATGTCTAATGTTGTTGCTTGTAGTTTTCCAAACACATCTATAAAGCCAGTCTTCCAAAGAAGTGACACAGCTTGAGTCCCTTAATAAATGGAAATATGATAGGAATTCATTTCATCCATGCAGAAAAGAATTTATTAGCGAGATACCAGCACTGAGCATCATTTCAGGAACCAAAGCTCGAGCAGGGAACAATATAGAGAGGAATAAATTCAGTCTAACAGGCACAGAATCACATCAGGGCCTCAGGAAACCAGAACTGAATTCCCAGCTCTTTCCCAGACTTTGGGAGTGATATTAGGCCCAACCACTTGCTTCAGTTTCCTTGTAACCATGGATGACTACCAACAGAATGGCATAACAAGAATTTTGTTGTATGTATTTGCTTATTTGGAAATGAGGAAAACACAGTCAATTAACATGGTGCAAATAGACATCCTGTAGCAGTTCTATGGACAAAACCATCTTATTAAAAGAGTCTGACCATGGAGCCAAAATAAATTAAGTATTTGCTTTGTTGAATATTTCTTTGTGTCAATTAAAATATTCAAAACATTGTGGCTGTAAAAATTGTAATTAGGGAAAGTAAAAGAAATTACTTTCTAAGAGCTTAACCTTAGGAACTTCCACAAAACTCTGAAGAATTTCCATCCTTGCAAGAATTTCTGTCCAGTGAAGAAACATGAACACCAAATAAATTCATAATTTCTCTGGAAAACAAGGTAAGATGTTTTTGAAAAACTTACTAAATTTAAGAAGAACATAAAAAGGGAATTCAAGGATTTTAACAAAAAAACTGAAAATCAAGCATACATAAATAGCAATATTAATGAATGTCAATGTTACTTCAGATTATCATTTAAGATATTAAGAAGGCAAAGAACCTTGAAGAAAAATCTAACAGCTCTAACTACTGAAGAAAGTTTTTCAGCCAGCTTTCATCTCTGTGTGGCTTTCCAGAAGTTCTGCATCCTTTTCCTATGGTCCCTATCAGCTGGATATTTTCTTCCATATGCAGAATATTTTTTGCTTGTTCTGAAAAATAATTTATATTACTTTAAAATGTCTCAAAAAAGAAGAAAACCAGGGAAAAAAATATGCTTAAGAAGGACAAATGGCGTTATTAAACTTAAAAACTCTGGATAGTTTTAGTATGTGCAATTGGAAAATATCAGTTTGTAGTATTTTTTGTATGATCACTGATCTGTGCCTTTTCTATATCATTTATTCAACATAAAGATTTGTACCTAGCATTGAAATGAAACCTTTAATATGGGATTATGTACACAAGTAAACATCAAGTTGAGCAGCAAATACACACTGTCAATTAAAAGTATCATCCAGGATATGGTTATTACCTAAGGTAATTTATTTTAACCAAGACTACAAGCTAGTAATTTTTAAAAACAGGCCAATTATTTCTTAAATGAAGAAGAAAGCCTTCTACTCTGCTTCCCAGTTCAGAGTTTGGATGCTGATTCAATATTAATTCACAGGAAACAGTGCTTCTAACATGGGTCACCAGAAGCACTTGTTGCAGGGAATAAATATCAAACAATCGAGTCACTGAGCCTCACAAAATACACAGTAAATCATTATAAAAGCTGTCAAGGAACTAGCAAGTGTATTAGAACATTTTTCTATTCATGTCTTTCTGTCAAAAGGCTGAAAACATTACTTCAGTTTCAAAATAATGGAAAAAATGAAGCCTCCAAATAACAAATCAAGCAGAAAGAAGGCAGACGACTCTTCACATAAGCTTAAAATCAAAGAGATAATTTGAGTTTAAGCACACATTCTCTGCTGGTTTTAAGGAAAGGTAGCAGTTTCTTCAGTTTGATTAACTGGAATAGACATTAACATACTGTTTCCTACCACTCTAAGTTCAACAAATCAATGAAGAGGTAAAAGATTATTTAAATACAGCACTGTCAAAAGATCAATAGGTTAAAAAAATTCTCTCTTTTTTCATTTCCTATTTTAACATCAACTCACCCAGTAAAACAATCATAAGCTCAGCTATCCCTAAGGAACATGAAGAATTTCCACTACAGTAGCATTAAGCACTTGCCATCTCAAACACTTCTATGATCTTTCCCTTAATTTTTAGGCCTGTTCAGTTTTAATACACATAAAACTCTGGTATTGTCAGTTTCCACTCAAAGTTTGATCTAAAATACAAAACTGATCCATTGATAAGCACAAGTGCAGAAGAAAATGCACATTTTCTGTCCATTTTGAGGTTAAATATCATTCACATAATTTCATCTTTTCACTATTAACCATTTACTTTTGCAAAACAAGTACCCTTCTGATGAGGCTGCAAGATAGTGGTGATATTGGAAACACAGCAAGGGAAAGCACTTTTCCATTAGATTGTTAGAAACAAGTAATTTCAGGTAAATCCTATTTTGAAAAATGCAATACTACAATCCCATTGTGTAACTCTAAACTATTACACAACTGCTTTGAAATCAAACTGTAAAGTGTCAAAACTAATGGTGTGGAATGATTGATAATTTCATTAATATTTTGAATTACCCTAGTGTAACAGTCCATTCTTTATTTTCAATATATGAACAATCTCTTTTAGCAAAGTATTCAAGTACAGCCTTTTGTGGGTGTTAAGCATATGCAATTTCTTTCCTGTTCCAGGGATCACACTCTCAATTAATCTGCTCAGATAAAGAACAAACTCTAAAATACTGATGCATTGCAATAATATTAATATATTCTAAATAATCTAGGTAAAGGTTTGCTAAGTGTATTTGATATATCGGGTTGTTTACAGAACGCAAAATGAACACAAATTAAACCAAGATGAAACCCAGGAAACATAAGTTGCCTTTTCCACTATAGCATGTGTTTACTCCTAGAAGCTTGTAAGAAAATAAGAGACTATCTTTCCCACACAAATATTTCATAGCTAGTATAAATTATTGTGTGTAAATTTCAAGCCACTAATGCCACCTGAATTAGAGACTCTTAGAATGTTTAGGAGGCTCTTACTAAAATTTGGGCGTCTTCAGTCTGCTCTTCAACAGTCTGCAAAGCTTTGGACAGATCCTCATCATCATCATGAAGACTGAACTCATCATCTGAAACCTACATGAAGTTACATAAAGCTTGATATCAACACATTTTATACATCTTACTTTCACAATACATCTCCCATTACAACTGCTGAAAATAATCCCCTCCTTGTTAAAATACCATTTTGCCATATTTAAAGAGAAAACATATTCCTTAAATATTTTTTATAACTAAGCTGAAATATCCAAATAGATGTTTTATCTAAATAGAAATACATTTTAAAAAGTATTTAATGTTCAAATAAAGGTAATACACAACAATTCAACTAACACTAAATCTTCTCTTGAAAAATAGATATGCCCTCTATCATCACTTTATAAAAGGAGATTCCTGTCATTTCTCCTAGGATGTCTGTGTGACTGACAAAGTGAAAAGAATGAACATGAACACTCTACCAAAATATATCAGAAGATTATCCAATTTAGTTAGTTACCTCTTCAAAGTGATAATCATCTTTACAGTCATCTGTTATACTAATGTCTGTAGGTTTAGTTAAGTCTGAAACAGCTGAAGCATGTGAGGAGTTCCAACTTAGAAAAAAATATCATAAAATAACCATAAAATAACCATCTATGAATCTGTTACCATCACCTCCACCCTTGTTCTTTTTGACTCAAGACTTCCAGCTTTCAAGGTTTCCTTCAGCCTTGAGGTGAACAAGCTCAGTTCTATGCACAAAGACAGAATTTAAGTTTTTACAGCAGGTTTGAACACCACTAAAAACTGACTCATCAGATCTCAGAAGCCAAGCACTATTCCAAATTAAAACAGCAGTTAAATTGTGCTCTCAGCCAATCATCAGTTTGGAGAGGGGTCTTTTTGCACTAGAATTTCCATAACTAGCTTAATGCTCTCAGAAAACAGCATTTTTTAGCAAATTCAGGTGTGTGAGTTCAAACAAGAACACCTGAGGTCAATCCCTGAACACAACAGGGCCACTTACCAGAGCTAATGCAAGTGCCTTAATAATCACAACAGGGTTACAATAAAAAGATGAGGAACTTTCAAAATGCAAAAATTCATTTGGAAATTATCTACAGTCCCTTGAAATGCTTTAGAATCAAACTTTTGATTAAACGTAACTACAAATAGTCTAAAATGAAAGCCAAATAAACATCTTTTCATCCACTAGCCTCACAGCCCATGAAAGAATAATGAAATGGTTTTAGCAGATGCTCTTGATAGTTTCCCTAGGAAATCAGTTAGCCTACAAGTGACCCATGTAAATAAACCAGGAAATAACTTCCAAAGAAAAGAAAAGCTGGCAATTCAGTACTTCACACACAGAGAAGAAGAAAAAAAAAAACCAACATGATTTTCCAAGTTGCCCAAATCGAATTGTTCTCCTAAAAACAGGCTTTTTGCCAGTTTCCACAGTACAATAAGTACATGAAAGTACAAAATATAGGTAAAAGTATCATCTGCATTCAAGACCACAGCATCACAGCATTGGAAAAACTCAGATAAATTGTATCCATCTGGAAGGCTAACAGCTGAACACCATAACTCTCTGATAAGTAATAAACTTTCAAAAACTGGGGATTTTTTTCCTCAATTTTCTATTGACCTGACTGTCCTTGTGAACCACTATGGTCTAAACTAATGTGTCATTGCAAACACTTTGCCCAGACTAAATTATTACTTTAAAAATCCTGGGGCTTTCCTCCCTTTTTTTTTTTTTCAACTAGGTGCACTATAAAACAGAGAAATTAATTTTAAAAACTACAGTATTCCTCAACAGTGTTAAATCTGCCGAGACAGTGATTTTTTTAAGCACATCACACTGAAAACAGCTGTGCAGATTCACTAAGGTAGAAATTGAGGCAAGAGCTGGAAAAGGACGCTCCTCCACATTTTTTAATTGGCTTTATATTGTCTTACAATTTAATTCTAGCAAGGCAGGAAAAACTAAGGTATGGTAGGGTCTATGACACTAAAGTATGATTGTTTAGCCTCTAAAAGCATAAAAGAGCTTCTTGATTTGCAGCTCACAGCTAGAAAAGAGAGCAGGTACAGCTCATCTGACCTAGTGACAAAAGTAGAATTTGGGTCATCTAACCAAAAAATTACACGTTTAAAAGCCATAAACTTCCAACATAATTTGCTACAACTAAAATGTGGAAAGAACTGGGTGGGTTTTTTTGTTCTTAAAGCCACAGCAAAGTTATGTCGACGTTATGTATCACAACCCTTACACTTGGTCATAATGAGCACAAACCAAAATCCATGAATATCCCAGCAGTTATTCTGCAGTGGGAAATTAAATGAGCACCTTTTCCAGCAGCACATTGGGACTGTGAGTCTTAATGACAAACCTCGTCACTCCTCCACAGGTATTTTGCATTTGCTGCTCCATAGCTCACACAGGAGAGGTGACAAGAGCCTGTCATGCCAGGACTTTAACCCCTGGTCAGGCTGCCCCACCAGCAGCGAAGGATTCAATCCCCCCACTTTTCCACGGATTTACTTCAGCCAGGAAAGTAAACACCAGATTGCAGTGAGCAAGACCCCACTGTCTCGGCGAGACAAAAACCCCACATATTCATAGAATTGCTTAGGTTGAAAAAGACCAAGCAGTCAACATAGCACCACACCCATCTTCACCGCTACAGCACATCCTCAAGTGCCATACCCGCACAGGGCTTTTTAACACTTCCAGGGATGGTGTGACCACCGCTTCCCTGGGCGGCCCGTCCCAAATGCCTGGCCACCCATTAAAGGAAGAATTTCTTCCTCGGGCACAGCTTTGAGGCCATTTCCTCTCATCCCTTCTTCCCTGGGAGCAAAGCCTGACCACCCCACCCCGGCTGCCCCCTCATGTCAGGGAGTTGTGCAGAGCCACAAGGTCCCCCCTGAGCCTCCTTTTCGCCAGGCTGAGCCCACCCAGCTGCTCCTGGTGCTCCAGCCCTTTCCCCATGTCCGCTGCCCTCCTCTGGACAGGCCTCAGCCGCTTTTAAGTCTCCAGGGCCAACAACCCACTAAAGGCACCAACAAGCTGGAGGGATTTTTGACTTCCCCCGCCCCTCAATGCTGCCCTGGCCCCACCCGATCCCCGCCTCAGCAGGTGCCGGGGCCACCCAGGCTGAGGCGGGAGGAGAGCTGAAGAGACGGACCCCGACGGCGGGGAACCGGCACCACCAGCAGAGCAGGGGGACGAGGATGGAAGGGGAAACTCTGAGGAGGAAGAAGGATACTCTGCAGGCTGAACACCGCCTTAGAGACCTCCGCCTCCGCCGCCGCCGCTTTTGCCTCCGCCGCCATGGCCGCGGCGTTGCCGGGGGCGACCTCTCGCGAGGAGAGGCGCCCGGGCCGCGGCGGGAAGAGACCCGGGTTTAATTTAACTTAAATTAATTTCGGTTAATTCAATTCAGTTTAATGTAATTCAGCGTTTGTAACTCGAGGCGAAGCTCCGCGCGCATTTGGGAGGGGTGCCGTAAGGAGCGCGATGTAAGGGCGAGGAGCCTCCGGAGGTTTCCAGGGCGTCCCCTCAGGGCCGGCACCCGCAGCCCCTCCGCAAAACACAAACCGGCCTCCCTGAAATGGAAGACAAAGCAGCAGGAAATGAGGGGGGAAACCGCTCCAAAGTCCTAAGAAGGGACTAAGCTCTTCCGCAGATGGAACATTTTGGTAGCTGGAAACTGAGCTAAGGCCTGTGGGACTGATTGCTTAAGTCCCTTCACAACCCGAACTCTGCTGCGATTCTGTATTCACGCTTGAAAGCAGGAGTTTTCCCAGGCAAAAGTTTGGGAGAGCAACTTATATTTGTGGAGAACACACGTCATGGCTCCTAGGAGTTTGAAATAAAGTTGCAGGATTCTACAGAAAAAAAAATTGTTGCTTTTTCGTATTTTAAAATAAGCTTAGAAGTCCCAGTCCTAAATTTCCAGTGAGTTAAGAGGCTTTTCATGCAATACAAACTCAGAATCAGTACTTGAATTGATGTAAAATAACAGAAAATAAGTGCCCAAAGTATCTAGGGGGAGGGGAAAGTAATCAAAATAGTGCTAATAGTGGAGTTGAAAGGAGAAGTGCCAGTTTTGCTTGCAGGGTTAACAAAAAAAAGCTAAGCATTGAAATACAGCCTGAAGATCAGAGAAGATATAAGTGGAGAAAACTCAATTATATAATTCAGTTAAGACTTTAGCCTGAAAAGATACAATCCTGCAAGAGGACCTGCTGCCTGTGAAACTATTGTTTTAACACTTTGTAGAGATTGTCACACAGAATTGCCATTCCTCTCCCGTGGCAGACACATTCTTGAGAAATTACAAGTACTTTGGCACTGTCAAAGTCTCCAAATTGTAATAAACAAACAGTGTTTTGGCACAAGATTGTCACAACACTGTGAAGGTGACAAAAACTGTTGTAATTCCCTCAAATTCTCTCAAACGCTGTTGTTGAGTTTAATACATGTTAGAGCTTGAACTCAGCTGGTTTCAAGAGGTAGAGGGCAAATGCAGACATACCTTTCTTGATCTTTGATGGTTGGGTTTTTTCCCCCTTCAGATTAAACTGATGTGACCAGAACAATGTTCTTTCATCACATCCAACCCAACAGAGGCATCCTGAACTCCAGCAGAGCATCTTAAAAAAGAATAAGCAGAAGTGGCATCATGAAGCACAATGTCCACCAGTAAATACTCCTAAACTGCAGATAAAAAAGTTGATAACACAACTTTTGGGATGGCTGCAAATGAAGGCATCATTCTCTTAGGGAAATTTCCAATTCCACCACAAATCACGGAGTAAGTGTAACTTTTTGTCATACAGGCAAGCACAGCTGATTAATCTAAGTTAATGCCACTCAATTCTCTGAGCAATGTTTGCTGTTAGCCCTTACACAAAGAGTTGAACAAACAAAATACTAAATAATACCCTTCTCTGAATTCTCTGTCTCTGCAGGCCTTACTTCTCCCTACAAATTTTTCAAACTATCTCACTCTATCTCACTAAAACATGGAAATGTATGATACCCACAATTGAAAAAGGCTGACAAAAGCTTAAAAAGGGCTCAAAAGGTGCTTCAGGGAAGATTATGATTAGAAAACAATTAATAGTGAAGGACAAAAGGATCTCAGTCTTCTTGTTTATTAAAGGAATCGTTAAAGAGCTTTGATCAATGTCAGTGGGTAATGGATTTGGTAAGAAAGGCTGTGCAAAGATAGAACCATATCAAGAGAGTAGATCTAGGTTAGATATTAGGAAGAAATTGTTCCCTGTGAGGGGGTGAGGCCCTGGCACAGGTTGCCCAGAGAAGCTGTGGCTGCCCCATCTCTGGAAGCATCCAAGGCCAGGCTGGATATGGCTTGGAACAATCTGGTCTGGTAGAAGGTGTCCCTTCCCAAGACAGGCAGGGTGAGCTTTAAGGTCTCTTCCAACCTAAACAATTATGGGATTCTATAATATCCAATAATATTGAGAATTAACTAAAACTAAGTCATAAATAAAAGCAAAGAGCAATTTTTTTAGCAAATCCAACTGATTTTCAAGTATCCAGAAGCACTTTAAGAACCACAGTGTTCTTTTTTAAAAGTTACATTCCCCATTCAGATATCAGCTAGTTCAGGACTTCCTATGGCTCCCGTTTTCAAAAGTCAGATATGGTCAGTGCACTTTCTGTGGAAAAAAAGCTGAAGCAAAAAGATAACCAATTCTACCATATGTGGAGGTTTGTCAGTATTGTAAAGGACCCATAGAGTTAATTGGATTACTTTTAAATAAAAGTCATTTGGTCAAAGATTGCTATTTCCGAAAGATTTAAAGTTTGTTTGGAAACAGTGTTTGGTTGGCAACTTCTGAACTCTTTATGTCATCCCACTGTGACATATAAATGGCCTCATCATACTGACATTTTCCTTCAAAAGGCATAACAAGCCAACTAGTTTCTCTCTACCTCGTTCAGAGCCACCTGCCATAAATACTTTGTATTTGATTATGGCTAAGCTGAATTCCAAGCACCCAATTCACCCTGGTTTATAGCCTCATAACAGTCTGGGTTATAAATGATTATCATCTCCCACATGGCAGCAACCAGTGCTGTTACTGTTTCCCATTACTTCTCGTGAGAAAGACACCGAAGCAGAGTCTGCTGTAGCTTGAGCATTTCATTAGACAGGCTGTTTGCTTTTCTCACAGAGCAAAGACTGAGGCATGTACCTTGGCCAGATCTACCAGGCAGATAGATCAGCCAGACAAGGTAGAGGATTTGAAAGAGATCATTTATGAAAACTAGACAAACTGGAATGCTCCAAAAGCATTTCCTGTGCTCCCAATCCCCCAGGCCAGGTACTCTTCCCTTTTTACCACCACCTGAAAGATTGAGGCTCTTGCATTCAGAGCAGAATATCCCCTCCTGCTGAATTCAACAATCAAACTGACTACAATTTGACGAGTTGAGTTAAAAAACCAGAACAACCATGTGAGCTATTTTCAATGACTTTCCCTCCCCTGCAGGAACACATCCAAAAGTTTCAGTATATGCACTTCATCACAGCAGACAAGCAGCCAGCAAAGAATTATCTGCCCCACTGACTTTCACACACCCATTTCTAATTGTTCTTCAGCACAGCTTTTGGGGAGAAAGGACAAGGCAATGTCAGCAATTCAGCCTGCTGAATGTGCACAGAGCATGGCCAGGAACACTCTAACAGCAGTATCACGGTGACAGTCAAGAGGCCATTGTCCACACGGTCATGGTGGAGCACGGGACCCCAGCTGGAAGCCAGAATGAGTTGGCAAACATCTTGTTCCAACTTCTGGTGTGCCATCTGGCCTCCAGTGAGGTGACTGACGTTAAATGTATTTTCTCTGTATTACCACCTGGCAGCTGCTTGTACAACAACAGAGTAACATGCAGCATTTGGCTAAGAGTTATCCCAAGAACCACATCAAGGATACTTGTAACACAGACTCTCAAATGGAGAAAAGCTTACAAGGAAGGTTTTGTTAGCTGCAGGCGTCACAGGCACAGAGTATTGCAGGTGGGTAAAAAGGACTGGGAAATTATATATCCTTATGTTTTGCATGTGTTCGTTTTACATAACACATAAACATTATGTGAGAGTTCCTATAAAAGTTTCTACAGGGAAGGAAGGGACATGCATGCAGGTTTACTAAGAACTGGATACAAATTCTGTATCCAGTGAAATGTCTGTTCTCGAGAAGCATCAGCACATTTGCCATGCTGTGGAAACACAATCACTTTCCCAACTTTAGAAAAGCAGGACTGTTTTTTCCTCTGTAGTACTGAATGCCAAAGGTACTTCTGATAAAGGAAGGAGATTTAAGGAATTGATTAGCACAAACACAGTCTCAAAAAGGTGCTACTCTAACAGAAATTTCATCAAAATATGTCAAGATTGCCAAATGCAGTGTAACTACAGTGTAATAATACCTGTAATGGCAGGTCATCTTTATAAAGGTCACATTTGCAAAGCATAGGTGCCATAGTAACCTTGCTGAGCTTTAAATGTAACAGAATAGGGTGCTTCAAAAAACAGAGTAGGATTTTTAATAAATATAATCCCATGACAGTTTAAATCAATCAACTTTTACTCTACCTTCTGCTGTGCACTCCTGCTTTTTTCCTTTCTCCTCTGTTGGTGCTTATAAGGATTCTCAAGTAATTTAAACCTAAAAAAGCTAATCCAGATGAATTAAAAAAAAAAAAAAAAAGGGGGGGGGGGCTGTTAGTTTTTTTCTGTTTGGTTACCTTTTATTTTTTAATGAGGAAAAGTAACAACGAAATGCCAGAGGTTTGGCATTCAGAGTTAAGCTGAAGTTACTAAAAGTATTTTGTCTCTACTCTGTAAGAAGAACATTAAATATAAAAGGCTCTGCTATGTTTCCAGGTATTTCTGTAGAGTAGATGTAGGATACATTAAGTCTCTTAAAAAAGGGTTTGAGTGGAGATCATATGAAAACAAAAAATGTCTGTTTTCCAATGCATCAGCAGTTCTGCTGATGCTCATTCTCCTAAGCATTTTATTGAAGCCCAGTGAGCATTGGGTGGAATACTAGTTACACTATTTACTCACCAAATGCAAAAAACTGCTTTCTTTAATAAATTTCTACGATTCAGTCTGATTTCTGGCTTCAATCTAGCACAGCTCTTTCACAGGAAAGAAAGAGACAATAATCTGCTCAAAACCCAACAATGTAAGTGCAAACAGAAGTTTGAAGAGTTTTGACTGCCCTTAGAGAAGAATTTGACAGTCAACAGTCAAGCATTTTGTCAATAATACAGCAAAGACATCAGTTCAACGTGAGCACAGGGCACAGCTCTGTTGAGTGCAGGTTTCCCACTGCAGAGCCTGGCAGGGAAATGTGTATAGTCCAGTCTGTACACTGTAATGTGTAATAGAATAGTTATTCTCTCCACATCGATGCTGCTCTTGCCAAGAACTACAGCCTCCACATCTCTGGCTGGCATTGCCCTTGAAAATTATCAGGAGCATTGGACAGACCGATTACATTGGCTCTCCCTGTTCTAAATTTGGATGCATTTCTGCATCACAGTTTGAATAAATTGTGCTAAAAGACAAGAGAGGTGCCATATAGTACCTTCTTATTTTACAGGTATAGGCTGAGCAGTTAGAGCAGTTCTCTCTAAACCCCAGTTTTATAAACACAAGTATTTATACAGCTTATAGAGACAATTGATCATCAGTTCCTGATAATAAGAGGCTTTTCACTAAATATGTTTTCCTCCCCTTTGAAATTAAGTTTTGTTAATATGCTCTTCAAGGCAACTGTGACCAAAGTAGCTAATACACTCCTACTACACAGCAAGAAAAAAATTAACTCCATTAATGTGTGGCTGTTGTAAAAGGAAAAGCCACCACGCTTAGCCCAAATGACCACAGAAAACAAAGGGCTATATTTTTTCCTAGTTTGAACTTAGCAAGAGAGGCAAGAATTGAGACACCACCATGTCAGAAAACACAAAAACACAAGCTGAAGGACAAGCAACACAAAAGCTTACAGAAACTGTTCCTTTTTCTTATTTTACCATGCTTGCAAGGGCTTCACTACTTGTTATTCAGGCGATGCATCTTCCCATTGGAAGTCTGTCTCATACTAATAATTAGCACATGCCAGAGTCATTTTAGGTGGTTTCCTGCTCATTTTTTTTGGTTTTTGGAGGTCATGTATGTACATGCTCACATTAAAACCAGACATGACAAAGTTTTCTGTCAAAATCAGATTAATAATTTACATAAAAGAATACATCTACCAAAACGATAAATTATTCAAAATGATTGGGTGCTTCAACAACATTTTTTCCTCGCACTCAATCCTGTCTTTTATCTGTGTCTTAGTAAGATAGAGCACAGTCTCCTTCACTTTTTTTCCTTCTTGTTGCCCCAAAACCACTTGCCTGCTCTTTGGTGCTTTCTTTGCTTGGACTCTTTCCTTTTTTTGCTCTAGCTTTTCCTATTCTGACCAACCATCTCCATTTCTGTTTTTAGCAACTTTGACAACTCTTGGCTATTTCTTCAACCTGTGTTTTCAGAGATAGGCCTAGAATAAACTTTTTATTCTTGTTCTAAAAGAACCAGAAAATTATACCCAAAAAATGGTCCGAGAGGTCACAGAATTTGATGCAAAATGGATGAAGAGTAGCAGGGGACTTGTAGCCAAAAGCAACATTTGCTAGCAGAGCTTTTAGCCAAGCCTTTCCTCACCTGCTTAAAGCTTGTTGCCTTGATGGAGACCAAGCATGGAATTTTAAGTTCTTCTAGCATTTTGGGGTTTTTTATTACAGTGTCATTTTTTTCACATACAGAATATGAAAATATAAATATTTCAAATTGTCCACCTCCAATCTGTCTTAGCTCAGCTGAGGGTGCCAGTGTATACTGATTTCTCTAGATTAATATACAACGAGGACTGCACTGTCTTTATGTCAATCTCTTTGCTTTGTTATTATTAATAGAAATATAGAACTTTGGGCAACAATTCTATAAAAATGCACCATTTTGAATAAATTTTTTAGAAAGACCAAAACTCTTCTGTACCCAATACTAATAGCCAGTTGTGATGTGAATGAAGCATTCCATGGCTTTTGTTTTCACATGCCTCTGATGAAAGCAATAGTACAATATTGGCACCGTATCACTAAATGTCAAAGCTTTGCTTTGTGAGGTTTTTAATATTTTGTTTAAATATTGAAGTGCCACAAAATTGAAATCTGGAAATGCTATGTTTAAGTTCTTTCCTTTTACCTTCATACTGCTTATAGCACAGCCATAACTTTTGCTATCAAGCCATTTGCTCATTTTTGTATAGAATAGAGTGAGCAAATATTGGTAATTCAGCTTCTCAAACTAACCCTCAATCTTGGGTACCCTACATTGCTTTTGAAGATGCCCAAAGTGGTTTTAAATGGACTAGCTCACACTCCATTAATTTACCTTAATATAAATTTCTCTTATACTTCAAATATGTTCCCAGTAACTTAGAGCCAAATCCTTAAAATAAGATGAGAATCTAAAGAGGCCTGCAGGGACACAGGAACCTAAACCCAAGAGGCTTTCACTGACTCCAAATCCTTAAAATTGGCTCTGCCAACTTGTCCCCTTTCTGAAAATGGCTACTGCAGTGTCTGTGTCCAGGAGAGACTTTCTGCATCTGGGCCCCCACTGGTCTCCAGTCCACCTCCTGAAACCAGGGCTGAGGGACCCAAGCCCCCAGGCAGGATGTCCTTTCAGATAAACTCTTTCCAGTGCTGTTTTGAGCAGAGGAGGCAGCTCCTTGCTCCATGTTGATTTCTATCCTCCCCTCCTGAGGCTGTGAGCTGTCCAAAACAGGCATTTACAAGGCAGTCTGATGGCTGCTGATTCCTCTCCACTGGTCAGGCACAGAGAGAAATGTAGCCTTACTTTTAATAGCAGCTTACTCCACTGGAAGTTAAGATGATATAGATATTTAAAGAATACAAAATTTATCCATTTAAATTAACCTGACTTTAAAACAAATACCTTCCTGTAAAGGCATTTCTGACCCTTCAGAATATACAGCTGAGTTCAGAAAAGAAAATTCAGAATTTCCCAATTCTCACCTAAATTCACCTTTAAACTTCTGAACACAAATTCCAACTTTACTGGGACATAATGTGAGTATCTTCACAGGCCAGCATGAACATCTGTTTGACTATCTTTTCCTTCACACAAGAACCTCAGCTCACCTTGCTGGGCTTTGTAGGGTTGATCGCTCTAGGAATGGTTCTGTTCAGAAGTGGCTGTTCAATGCCAGCTAGGTAAGGTGTGGTTCCCTATCTAGTGCCCTTCCCCAAATCAAACCCCACATCAAAGTGTAGCTCCTTATAGTCCATTTATTTTGGCAATGAGAAATCTAAAACAAAGCATGGAATGAAAAGCAAAGTATGTGGGAGTAACCCATCCATATCCCTTCTGACATTTCCATCACAGATCTGCAATTTTCACATTTTTTTATCAAGTTTTTTAAAGCAGAGCCAGCATTAAACATTTACAAGCTAGGGATTGCAAATCAGTTATGTCTAAACATATGACAAGTGGCTACAGTTGCAATTTCCACGATGTTTTGTTTAAATTAACTCTTTTTTTCCCTTTCCAGTCTAAGTAACATTACTATGTTATTTTTCTGTGGTTTCTAAACTAAGGCCCACAAAACCCTGCAGGGTGACTGTCCCAGAGCTGGTCCTTGGGTTGCACCAGGCTGTAGATTCAGAAGACCCCCCATGAGCTGATATGAAGCTTTCTGTCCCTCTGCCACAAGCTTGACAAGTTAGATGTGTACCCCAGCACATGCCAGCCCTGTCGCTGCTTAACACTTCCACACACACCAAAATTAAAGCAGATTTGGCAACATCTTACCCAGTGTGTTCTTGTCCTCAAAGGGATACAGCCTTGTCAGTGTTTTGCAAAGAAATAGTCCTAAGGCATGGCCTTAGGAGAAAGAAGTATTTAATTGGTTTAGAAAGAGCTAAAACCTGCTCCCATAGCAATCAGATGAGGTTTGGCCATCATTTTATGAAGTTGGAAGAGACTCTGAGCATCCTGTGATGGCTGCTTNGATGGGATGGGATGGGATGGGGAGTACAGGTGCAATTCCAGCCCATGGGATGGAAGAGATGTATCAGACCTCTCCCTCTCTCCATGGCTCTGCTCAGGGGGGAGCACAAAGCAAAGTACATGTGTGTCTTCAGCTTTCCTGGGAGACTTCACATGATGTCAGACCCCTGGTGAGCCATCAGCTGGAGCGCTTCTGAGCCTGGACAGCCTTTCTTTTACACTTCAGTTGGCAAGGCAGAGCATCTTGCCAAGCCTTCACCCTCCTTAGCCCATGCTGGGTGATTTCACAGTGAGCCAGCAATTACTCAAACTGGCGTGTGGTCAGGTCATGTGTCAGATACATTTATCTCATTTACAAGCAGAAGATTCTCCAATGAATAATTCAGAAAGAAATAATCACCTTCATGGTCCATTTTCCCAACCCCAGGCTCTGTCTCTAACAAGCACCCACTGAACCTAGCGAGACATGTCAGCTACAGAAGGAGCAATATAAAAGTCATTGTGTGCGCACGCAGACATGATCACTTGATTTTACTTACTGCTAAAAGCAAACAGCAATCTGTTGGCCCAACCCTCAGTGAAATCACATAAGGTTTTCCTATCAACTCAAAGTGGAGCGGGACTGAATCTAATAAGCTGAAGCCATAAAGTCCATCGTTCACAAGCTCTCATCATCACAGGTAAAATGATCTGCCTTTTGGAAGCTAGTTGTTATTTTCTACTCACCAGCCTCAGGGCACACTGGTTTCCACAAAGCATATAAAAATAGCAATAGCTACACTGTGATATTGCCCAGCAAATCTAAGGCTAAAGGAGGTAAAGTTATGTCAGCAATGTTTCCTTGATCCCTCCTTTTTTAAATGAGATTTGCCATACTTCATAAATCCATGGCTAAGTCTGTTTTCTCCTCATTGGTGCACGAATCTCAATTATAAAACTATTTAAATGGATCAGAGACCCTATTTCTTCATCTATATAATATCCCATGGGTTACCTTACTTCATGCAAACAAATCAGCAGAAATTTTGCTAATTAGATTACACAGGATAAAGATAATTTTTGCTAAATAGCAACTCTGATGAAAGTGTTAAAACATAACCCATTCCCCCAGTCTGCTTTTTCATGCTGAGAATGGCTGGTGAGATCAGTGTAATTGTGATGTCTAGCCCTAATCCCAGAATCTGAAGGAAGATGTGTAGGAGCAAACACCAGTCCATTTTTTTCCTAACTACATCAGTTCGTCCAGTTCAAAAATATTATCATTCCTCCAAAATGTGCCTGAAGAACAGCAATTTTAAACACAGGAGGGATGCAGGAATAACCTCTAAACTTCGTCCACTAAATTATGTCGCAAACAAAATAGACCTAGAGATTTTGCCTTTACTTCAGGAGGCACAACAGAGGATTGGTTTTCTGTTTGATTCTAACTGGGTATTTTCAGACTTGACATCTCACTTTCTTCAATTTCCAGAATCCATCACAAGACTCCCTGAAGGAGATTGGGGTCAGAGCAGGATGGCACCTGAACTGGACAAAATCTGCCGGCATCTCCAGCTGCAACCCTGTCCATAACCTCATTCACCTGTGAGAGGAAGGTGAGTGCCCTCCAGCCAACTGGAGCTATTCCCAGTAAGTCCAAGTGAAGAGTTCAGTCTGTATATGAAAAGTCTTGTGATCATTAAACACTTTGCCTGTTAAACCATTACACAGAACACAATGATTAATGAGATTTTTATTATCTCTCCCATTACTGTAAATTAAAATTAACAAGTAGCAATGATTCTCAGTATTGATGAAATTGGTCCTCTTATCTGGGTCTGATAACAGTACCCATATACACTGACCGAAAGCCTCACTGTGAAAATCCTGAGTGAACTGGCACTGGGAGTTGGAAAACAGCTCTGGGTCCAGGTTCATACATGGACTTTGTAAAGTCATCTCTCAATGTCTGAGTGTTTATTCTTGCACATGTATGTAAATGTAGCTCTCAGTTCAGCAGTTTTAGTCCACCTTGGAGTTACCAAGCATGATGTCATTTCATTGCCAATATAGTTTGATAGAGACACTGGTTGTTAGGATACAGCTTTGTTCACCACAGTTAACCATACTGTCTCAATTCATCATGCAACCACCAGACCATAAACCTGCTAATTGAAGAGAGACATCTCCAGCTACACTATTTGGACAGTGCCTTCCTCCCAGGCATGGATTCAGTGATGTTTCTCTCACTGCACTGTGTCAGCTTGATGCTGTCAATGGTCACAGCTAATTAGGACTGAGTGAGCTGTGCTATTGTAGCTCTAAAATGCTGATGTTACAAGCAGCTCATACGCAACACAGGAGGCTGAGAGGAGCCTCCTGAAGGCACAGCAGTCTCCATAGCAGCCTCCCTGACCACAGTCACTGCTTTATAGATCCCCATTAGAGTTGTCCAGGAGGAAGGACAAAGCACAGTTTGGACCAGGCTCAGCTGGTTTCAGTTCCAAGACTCATACCCACCTGCTGCAAAGTGCAGTGGATCAGATATGAAAACTTGGTAGGACAGGAGGTCTCTAGCTGAACCTTACAGAAAGAGCCATTTGACTTGGTCACCATCAAGCCATGTGCTATTATCAATGCTGAAATTGCCCATAATGCCCATAATGCCATCTTTGCCCATAAAAGTTCCCTGCTTTTCTGTAATTATGTTAGTGATAATAAGAGCCCTTAATGGGGATATTTATAATCTTTGTCCGATCCATCCTCTTTACTCCTTAGCCATTACCACATAACGATCTTTACTTCTGCACAGGGAATTTATATTCCAACCATGTCAATTCCTCAGTTTTAGTGCATTGTCTGATGCTTTATTAGAGGGAAGATTCAAGATTTGTTAAATTCATGGACAAGATCCTATGGGTGTCAATACTCTTTGTATTAGGACCACATGAAAACTTTTTCCTCCTGACAAAGCAGAGTAAATTTCCACAGACCAAGCATTATTAAGGCAACGTGTTAATGCTGAAAAATCAAACATTTACAATTCCTTCCCATCTTCTCAGGTGTTGGTACATGAACTTGTCCCCTGTGACACTGATACACCCTGGCATGAAGAACATAAGCCTGTTGTCCACAGCTGAATGAGAGAGTGATCCTTTTACAAAAGTCAGGTCATTTCAAAACTTCTCCAGGCATCCCAGCATGTCCTCTTATTGAGCAAAGAAAAAAAATTCTTCTTTAATATTTGAAAACTTTTAATCTACAAAGCACTTTTACATTATCAGATATTTGGGCCTTAAGTGTGAGGCCACTTGCAGCTCACACCTTGCATTCATTGTGGTGTTTCCCCAAAGATGTGTTGTGTTATCCAGTTTCTCCCCCAACCAGCAATTTCACAAATTGACAAACTATAATAAGGGCTTATTCTATAGAAGAAAGAATCAATAACTGTCTACTTGGATAGCCTCAAAAAGTGCTTAACTTTTAATTGAATGCTGGAAAAGAAAATGCAAAGCACAAGAGCTCAAAACAGCATGAAGCCTGCATAATTATCTTTCTCCTTGCAGTTCCTCCTGTGGGCTGGAGACTAATTAAACACATGTGCAGGCTACAAAATGATTTTCATGGATATATTTTTTGTCAGTTTGCAAGGGGACGTAAGCAGAAGGAAAGTAGCAGCAAGGAGCAGGAGCCACAGCCAGGTGTCTGATACTGTCTTTTTCACTGGTACCTTTGCTTGAACTTCAACCATCTAAAGCCAAGACAAATTAGATTTTGCATCTGCTTTGCAAAGAGACAAATAAAGTTCAAGACAACGGTGAACTCAGGCTTCTAAAGTGGTATAAACACACACACAGGAGTTTTAAAGCATTTTGATGCTGACTTCATGCAGTATACAAATATATTTTTATTGTAAAGCTACCTGCCCTAACACGAGCTATTATATTACAGAGAAATAAATTAAAATTAGCATTTTTGTTCCTTCTGGTGCAGAAACACAAAACCAAGTAAAGCTTTTAATCTTAAAATCCCTTCTTTACCATTTATCATGTTAACAAACATGATACAAAAACCAAAACAAACAAAAAACCACATCTGTTTTTAATGTAATACTTTTTAATGGAATACTTTTGTAAGGTATTTCTCCATCATACATCTCCTATCTCCCTCTTCTCCCTCCTTTCCAGAAGAAAAAATGTTTCAGCCTGTTCACCAGGGCCTTAAATCATGTCTTTTTTAACATCCAAAGTAAAAGCACCTGCCCAGGCTGGCTGTCAGCTGGCAGGATTGAATTAGAGCCCAGCAACCATTGTCGTAATAGAAGGCAATATTATTAACTTTAATTCATCCACATCAGCATTGATAAGAAGCAGTTACTGAGTACCAGGAAGACACTGGGATGTCAGTGCATGGCACTCAAGGCCAGTGTAATTACCACAGTAATGAAGGATGCTGTGATCAGTCCAAACAATTGTGTGTAATTATAATGGAGCGTTCTGATCTTCTGTGGATTTCACCCCACGTGCACTGTATGAAGGCTCTCACATCCAAAGGCTTGTGGTTTCTGTGAGTCTGTAGTCCCCAAAAAATTGTCAGCTACTCTGTAAACTGTAGCTGGCAAGTACATTTTTAAGGTGATGATGAAAATCTTCAAATTATATTTCTCACCAGTGAAGCACTGCGGGGCAAGAGAAAGGTGACAGCACTGCTCATAAATGGTGCTGATCCAGGGTGTGCAAACTAAAATGAAACTTTCAGATATGGCAGAGTGTGGCTCTGGCAGAGAAGTTCGATGCCCCATTTGGATTCCAAGAGCTCTGGAGGAGCAAGACTGGAAGACTTTGGATGTGTCAGTCTCTCTAAAAGCCATTAAACTTTTAGATACCCAAAAGTCTAAAATTCCCCAAGCAGCGGGATACCTTCCTGAAAATGTTTGCTGTGAGAGGGGCTGTGGTAGAAGTTGGGATGGGTGAAATCTTCCAAGATAAATGATCTTTTCTCATCTTTACCAGCATTTGCGCTCCATCATCATTTTAAAACCTCCAATGTAAGTAAATGCACTGAATCCTGTCTCCTGTTCTCCTTCATTTCGCTGCTCCTCTTCTTCTGCCGGACATTCCCTTTCTCTCTCCGTGCCTGGGGAAGCACAGGATGGGCTGTGGGAACACAGCATAGGTGGTTGACTAGTTTCTTTTGCTCTCACTTAAATGCTCTCTGGATGAAGCTCCTGTCATCACCATCACTGCCCCACACCCCAACAGGAACTTTCTGTCTCCAAACTCCCTCTCTCCCCTTTCCAAGCCACTGAAAGCAGGAGGGGGCAGCGGTGACAAGAGGGCTGGCTGCTCACACGTCTCCTCACCGTGGCAAACACCACGCTCACATTCAGCTCAGTGAATACCAGCTGAATACATGAGAGCTGCCTGGGGCCACTTCAGGCCATTAACTATTCCAGAGCTGTCCGGGAGTAGTTCTGATTTCAGGTGTCCCTGAGAGGTCCCTGCTTGCCCAACCCTTATAGCTCGGCTCCCATGGGATGCACAGCTCCTGCGAGCGCATCAGGGGCCGCCAGTCCCCATAGTGCGGCCAATGCTGCCACCCGAATGCAAAGCAAAGAATAAGCTACACCAGGCAGGAGGGAAGAGCCTCTGTCCCCGTCCCTGCACTGAGTGCCCACAGGGAGCCAGGCTGAAGGCATGGCTGGAGGGTGTTTTGTCCTCTCGTTTGCAGAGATTTAAGAATAGGCATCAGCAGCCTCCTGCAAGGCACGGGAGTTTCGCGGAGAGGCATCCCAGGCTGGGAAAAGGGATGCACCCTGCTAGAGGTACAGCCCTGGCTGACGGGGAGCAGGGAGAAGAGACGCCCCTCGCCCTTCTCAGCCCGAGTGGTCAAACAAAGAATTATTAATTTCTCATATGCTCTTTTTCACAGTCATATGGTGTGAAAAATCGTTGAAGCTAAACCTTCAAATCATATCTTGGCAGAGCGTTAAACTGCTGGGAAAAGACCACTGTCATTTTTATCCATCCTAAATCATTAGGTAACATAATTTTTTTTGTTAAAAAAAAGAAGGAAAAAAAAAACCTAGAAATATGCAGAATAGCTGAAGTAAATGCTGCTGCCTATTAGTTGAATATTTTGTCTCTGTGAGTGTCTCGGTAATTAGTGCCCGGAGCAGCGGGGAGGCACAAGGCAATGCTGACATCTACTGTCGGCAGCCAAGAACCGCCCGCATCTCCCGCCCGCAGCCGCAGCAGCTCCGGGGAATCCCGGCTCTAGCTGGGGCCGAGCACACGCATCAACAAACCAAGGAAATACAACCCCGGCCACGATGTTACAATCCCAGAGAACGAATGATCTGAAGAGCAAATATTTATAGAAGGGTATATTGCACTGCTCTCAATCTTGTTACTGGGCTAAGGCACCTTCAAAGTACATATTCTCAGAGCAGGTAAACATTTGCTTTCTTTAGGACACCCACAGGACTTTGGTGCATTAATTCACTCCCTGTTCTGGATTTATTTTCTCTATTAAGTTTTACACTGTTCCTTTCATCCAATTAGTACTAAAATCTTCCCTTTTTTACATCATGGTGCAGATAGAAAGCATGTTTTGTTCCCTGCAGCAAGAAAGAATAAACTGCCAAAAAAAACCCCTTGAAGATTACAAATGAAGCTGGTAAAGGTGTTTGCATTTCTACAACAGTGCTCAAACGCTGTGTCTGTAATAACAAGTGACATCCAGGAATCCCTTGTATTGTACCTTACAGGAACCACCAATGGGGGGAGGAATAAACCTTGGAGCTGCAAACCAACTGCAATACTGAGAGGCACTGGGAATTAATAGAAGCAGAGAAATTGTGTATGTCTGTGCATCTATTAGGGAGAATAAGCAGCATCCACCCCTTCCATGCACAGCAAAGCAGGCAAAGTGGCTTTCAGCTATGTGTCAAAAGGTTGTAAAAGTTTATTGCAAAATGAGCTATTTCTCTTCTATCTTAGTGGAGCAGTCTAATTAGAAGCAATTAATTTACTTACAAAGTGGTATTACAACCATTCCTGCTGGCATCTCCTTGACTCACTGCACAGCTAGCAGCTATTGTTGCGAAGTAGGACAGACATGGGAAAAGATCCTCCTATTGCTGGCATATCCCATCAAAAGTCACTTGAAAATAAAACAGGCTTTGGGCTTGTCTTTCCTCTCCCATCTTTATCTGTATTCTGTGTGGCATGCACGAGGCCCAGCTGGGGTGCATTTGCACAAAACTCTGTAAGATCAACACCCTGCAAGCATTTTAACTAAAATACAAGGTGTCTTTGAACAGGGGAGGTGGCTTTACTGTGACTCTGGGGAGGAGAGCTGGGCTGGTCAGAATTTATCTGATGGAAGAGCTCATCAAGAGAAACTCCTCTTTTCTCAGACAGGCTGGTAACGGTGGTGGGGTTCTCTGGTATGCTGGAAAGCTTGAGCTAACCCCCTTCTGTTGCTCAGTTTGGGCTCAAGTCTCTTTCCTACTTCCTCTTGTGTTGGTTAATTTAGAGGAGTTGCATTTTCTCCCTGCTTCGACAATGTTGTGTTCCCTTGAATAAGAAAGGGAGGAACCTTGGAAAAAAGCTCCCCTTTTTCAAGAGGAAGAGTGGAATCTAGCTACACTCTTCTTTTTCCTCGTGTTTATGTTCTGACACCATCTGCCTCTTGCAATGTGTTTGCTGTACACGTGTGCTGTAAAGAGTTGTTTGGTGGATGAGTGGGGTTATGGTGCTGTCAGTATCCCAGCTGTATCTTCCTGGTAGCTTCTGATTATCTCCTTGCAGGAGCTCACAGGTTCCCTCTGCACTGGAGTAAAATGGCTTCTGTGTTGATGCTTGTTTTTATTAAGAAAACATTCGCAGAGCCTCAGTAGGGAGCAGAACTTTGTATTGTGAGCACTGAGCACAAATCACTCCCATGTAGGTTGGAGGGAGGAGGAGGAAGGACTGCACGAGCCAGCAAGGTGAGGGACAGGAGTCTGTGGGACCCTGGTGGCCACAGACCACCCTCTGCCACCCCTCAGCAATGGGGACCTGAGCTGACACCTTGTCATCTTGGCAGAAGTACTCTGGGGATAAAAGGGGTCTGAATGGTCCCCAGGAAGCTCGAGCCCTTTCCCTGCAGCACAGGAGGTCCCACCTGCAACCCCTAAGTTGGGGGAGGCTATGGTCTATGTGGAAAGGAGTTTTCTCCCTGTTGTGAGGAAGATGCTGTGCTTTTTAGTAACAAAACAAAGCAAAACATCTCTGTGTCTAGAGGGAAAGAAGAAAGCACTGTTCTTGTGCCCTGGCTCAGAGCATTCAGCCCTACCTGCATGCCAGGGCACTAAAACCAGCAGAGCAGACACCAGGGCTGGCTCTGGGGCAGGGACCCCCTTGGGCTTTGGGGGGTGCTCACATCTGGCACCTTCCAGCTTAAGAAGAGTTGGAAGGAACTATTTTGAAGCAATAATATAATCCCACTCCCTTTTTTTCAGTGTATGAGGTAATGAACATCTTTAGTGCTTAAAGGTGCTGTGACAAGCTGCAGGGCATGTGTGAATGCCAACATTTTATGGAAGGGGTTGGTTTTACTGCCAGCAGACTTTAAAAAAAGTCCCTGCAGTTTATATTAATAAGACTGGATGTTATTACGTGTCAGGAGTTATTGTGATTTATAAAGTACTTCTTACGTGGCATGTAATGAAAACCCTTGGCTTTCGGTCCCAGTCACTAGCGGGAGATGATAGTAGCTTTATCTGCAATAGCCAACTTGACCTGGAACCTTCTATCACTTTTAATGATGCTTTAGTGCTGCCTTTTGCTTTCACCTGAGTTTAGGGTAGTGTCAACTTTCATAAAGTGAAAAAATAGCAGAATCCTTTTAGAAAAGGAAAACTGTTAAGGGGGAGAACTGCACTGCTTGGTGTTAATGTCCCAAACAGCCCCACTCTGTAAGTGCAGGCCCTCATTGTGCAATGCTGCAGAGTTGGTCCTTTAATAACATGCTCTGTCTGCTCTTCCCAAGCCTCTCATTCTCATGTCACTCTTCCCTTGAGAATTTCATACATCTTTGAGATGACAAAAACATGACAGGGGGAAAAGGGGTGGAGATGAGTGTAAGTAGATGGGTGGGTTCACAGCTAGAAAATTGTTTGAGCGTGCTTCTTGAAAAACAAAAAGAACCTGTATTAACCCCCCCCAAACCTGTATTTAACACCAAAAGTGTATTGCTGTGAGTGGAGGAGACTCTTTCAGAAGGGGATTCCTAAGGACCACGCTGTATTATTCTTTGCCCCAAAAGCATGTGTGTATATATATGAATTTTAAGAAGCAACAGGCATAGGGCTCCTTTGCTACTTCTGTTGTCCTTTAAAGGATTAGGTAAGGTGTGGGTACAGGTTGATAAGTGGTCATCACCATCCTGTCATAACACAACCCAGTACAGAACTCCTGACCTGGGCATCATCTCTGCAACATGAGCTGTTTATTTATAGTCCCATGGCATCCCCGGCGCTGGAGCAAGTGGGAATTCCTGGAAAAGCAAAGAGCTTGGCAAACTCCCTGTGTGGGGAAAGGTGTCAGAAACGGCTCCAGCCTGAACAAAGCCCGGGACACACTAACACTGCTCTGGCTCCATAGGGCAGCAGGGGGAGTTGAATAACTGATTGTATTAATCCAAGCAACTTATGTATCCTGCTGGTCTAAATGCAACAGAGTTTCTGGGAATCTCCCTGCAGAGCTGCATTTTTTCACCGTGCATGCTGCATGTGGATGTAGGGCTGCAGGCACAGCAGAATCCCTGCCTTTGCCTCTCCCAAGTCCACTGGAGCAGCCTGTGAGCTGGCTGCTGGAAAGAAGTGCAATAGCACTCTCTTCCAGGGATAAGGAAAAGAGCTTCCCACCTAGGAGGCTGAAAAAATTCTCATACATACCCAGAAATGTGGTCATTTTTGGCAGTGGAGATGGGTGATGTCACTTGATCTGGTTTGGACCTTTTGTCACCAAGCAGGGCTGGTCCCATCCTGCCTCACTGGGCATGGAAAAAGTTCCTATCAAGCTCTTGCTGGATTTTCACACCTACAAAATCCCATGAGGTGTTTTGCTGGCAGCTGGGACATGTGGGAGGGCTGGAAAAACCTGTCTGAAAGGAATTGCTACTGGATAAATGGTAATTGTACTTGGCAATCCAGTCTTTTAGGTTGTGCTTTCATTATAACTAAACACAAGAATAGGTCCAAAGCAGAAATATTATGTAAAAGGAAAATAAAGATAAAACACACTTAACTTTGGGTGATGAATGCCAACCTCCTTTGAGATGCAAAGGCACATCAGGAATATGACAAGGAATAGGCTTCTATAAGAATCAGTGTAGCAGCCACCAGAGCCAAGTACAGAGGATTGTACAATTGCTTTAGAGAATGGCAAATATTTTACAGAGAGCCTTCCTCTGAAATGCAGGTGGAGAATGACCACAGATGCTTCCAAGAGACTTAATTGTCCTTGCCAGCAAGGCTCATTATCCATACATAAACATATGTGTTGCCTCTCAACAGCAAAGTGCAGTTTTTTCAAGAGAGTATTTTAAATCTGAACTGCTTGAGTGTCAAATTGGTTCAGTCTGGCTTCATTTTAATTACAGCAACCATTGGCTCATGCTGGGGGATGAGGGAAGATGAGGCTGCTTCTGTAGGCAAAGGAAGATATGTTTGCAAAATTGCTGCCTGTAAAACATTTCTCTGCCTTTCAGCGTCACCATGAGAGTGAGGTTGGAGGTCAGAAGTGAGCCTTAGTGCCTGTTCCAATGGGGTTTTGCTCTGGGCCTCAGCCAGGGTTACCTTCTTAAGGGAACGCTGCCTCTTGTTGATGGAACCTACAGAAAGTGAGAGCTGGACTTCAGGCCTGTTGCCCTACAACACCTGCAGACCCTGGTACCAGAGCAGGCACATGGAAAACACAGCCAGGTTAGACCAATAATAGTGTTTAATCCTCATTCTGCATTTGTGTGAGGCACTGGAGAGCAGAGCCCTAGGGAAGCAGGCAATTTCCTGCAGGTATTTAACAAGGTGTGGCAGGAAAATGAGGAGAGGGCAGTACCTCTGGAGGCAGAATTAGCAATGAAGGGGTTTTCTCCCCTCAGGCCCCATTTATATCCACCTCACTGGTGATGAAGGTGAGGCCCAGGTACTTCAAAGCATGTGTAATGTTGGGAGCAGGCTCAGAAAGATCTGCCTTTTAAGTGTGAGTTGAGAACAGTGGGTTGGGCATGGGACAAGAGGGGTGTCCTGACAAGTGGAACAATTTGGGTCGAAGGAGGGAGAGGATTTTTTTTTTCTAAGCTATTGTATCAGTGCTAACCAGGAGACCTGTTCCCATCTCCTCAGCTTGGCCAGACTTCTCAAATAACAGGTAACTGTGGCAGCAGTCAAACTAGCAGGTGAAGTAGAACTGAAAGGTGCAAGGACAGAGGTGCTGTCAGATGGTGCTGGATGAGAAGGAGGATTAAAATAGGCTGGTGTTTACTCTCCTGGGAAAGAACCATGGGCAGGAGTGAACCAAACCCGTTTCAGCAAGCTGGGCTTGGATGGGGCACAGTACACCCAGCTTTCAGAGCTCAGCAATCCTGCTTTTCACAGAAACTGAAATAAAATCACTGTGGTTACTTTACAGGTACCTGAGCCCTGGGCAAAGGACCCTGGGGGTGCCACCACTGCAGCTCAGCAGCATGAAGGGACACTGCTGGCACACAACCTCTGCTGTCTCCCCAAAGCCTGAGCAATGCCTGTGAGTTTTATTTATTTTTATTTCCTAGGTCTGAAACAGGACAGCACAGATGCCTGTCACTGTGAGATGCATCCTTGCATGGGCTTCTATATGAGCAGGATTGCTGACTTTACAAACATTATTGTTGGGGTGTGTTCCTTCTTCAAACAGCCAACTCGTTACATTGGAATGTAAGTTTTTGGGGATGCTGAAAGCCTTTTAGAAGTCCCTCAGTCCTTGTACTGTAAATTTAACAGCAAAACCTTTGAGTGAAGGAATGGAAACTCAGTGCCTGCAGCAATTCTCTGTAAGCTCATACTATTTGTGAATAAAGGTTAATAATGTTGAAACTCTTAAAACTCAGTTCAGTCTACCATCCTTAGGCAAAACAAAACAAACCACTATCAAAAAAAACAATGCACCCTGTAAATACTAATTCAGGACATCAAGTAGCAGGTTTTGTCCCATCCACTATCAAGAACAGCAAACTAAAGTGTACAACCCAGCCCAGGCATTAAAACTATAACTGACAAAGCCAAGTTATAACTGACCAAGCAGTAACATTACAAACAAGAAGACCTGACAGTCCATCCTCATCCCCAACTCTCTTCTTGTCAGTGTCACAGTGTTTAGGGCTCTCATTCTTGCTGTTTCCAGCTAAAGGTGCTCAGCTTCCACTTTTTTCTACCTCCCCAATACCATGAGTTTTACTCACAAGACAGGAGTTTTCTAACTCCAGTGGCACATTTAGAAAACAAGGTGTTTTTCCAGATGGAGGCTGAGGTCCCAAACACAAGCAATGGTAATACATTGAACCCACTGAGGACAAAACAATCACAAAAACACCCAACATGTTTCTAGCTCACTCCTCATTAGTGAGACCTGAAAAACAACACAAACCCACAAAAAGAGTCCTTGGTACCAGGCAAGGAATATCTGAGCCCTGCTGGCTAATTCCTGCTCTTATGGATGAGTGATGACTGCAGCCTCACTGCACAGCTGTAGCTGAAAAGAGTTTGGGGGGGCAAGAGGGGATGTGGGACTAGAGGAGCACCGAGGTTGAGGGGTGCTGCCAATGTCTTGCCCTTGTTTGGATTCCAAAACTCACAGTATACAGGCTTTTGCCCTGTATTCAAAATTTATGAGCCAAATCTCACATAAACTAAGTCAGTGGTTTTAAGGAAAAATCACCCCAAACTGAGACTTTTCATTGATCTGTTTGTTTTCCCTCTGGGTCTTTGAGCCTGCTGAGTGTTGCTGAACCAGGGTTTTCCATAACCATGAGAGGTGCACATTTGCCTCTAAAAAAAGCCTCTGAAAGCAGTTGGGATGCTGACAAAATGCCTCATCTTGGAGAGGCTTTGGGATTTGGCTGCAGCTGAAGGTGGTTGCATTAACAGCTTTCAAATACCATCAGCTGCAACCTGAGGGTTTGTTGGGGTTTGTTAAGAGAGCAGTGGCTTTGGTTTAAGAGGTCCCTGTACCCTGCTTTGGCATGTCCTGAGTGAAGGAGGGAGAAGTTTGAGTTCTTGGCTGTGTGTGGCTGTGGAGATGTCTGATGGGTTCTGATCCTTTGGGGAGTTTGGAGGTCTGTTCTCCTGAGTTGGAGTTGCAAGCCTGGCACTGAGTATAACAGGGGGCTGCTGCCCACAGCATGTGGGGTCTGTCTCTTACAATGTTCCCGAGTCCTAACTTCATCCTCTAGGAGTGAATAGTGTGTAAATAAGGACAATAAGACTCCTTGTTTGGGATTGTTTGGCTTTTCCTCTTGCCTTGCTTGTTTCTAAAGAGACAGCACTGTGGTTATGATTGCACAGACCTGTCCCCTGTGCTCAGCTTTCTGCAGCAGAACACTTGCAGAGCCCAATCTCAGAGCAGTCCCAGTCCTGGTAGGAAAGCCTCACTTGTGTTAATAAGGTCATTAAAGATCATAAACCTTCCCCAGCCTTGTGCTGGGGTGATTGATCTTCTGAGGAGTTCACTTTGAGCCTCTGAAATGACTTGAGTCTCCCACTGTGTGTAGATGAAAGGGAGAAGCTCTCTGTGGTGAGGTAGGGTCTATCAGGATGTCAACAAGTAAGTTGGATGGTTGGCCAAACTGTAGAGCTTGTGCCAGAGCTCTGGTGGGTGACTACTAGGCACTGCTATCATTATGGAAAACATCAATCTGAGATTATATCCCCCTGGCCGTGTTCCCCCAGGTGCTGTACACACCAAAAGTATCTACTTGGAGGCTCTTTCTGCTTAAGCAAGGCTATGTGAGGAAGAAGGGAATTGCTTCAGGTGATATGACAACCCAGGGCAGAGCTATGCCTGGGCATGGGTTATGCCAGTTGTCCTAGTAGAGCTTGTGTGCAGCTCCTGTAACAGAAGCAGCCGTAAAAATAACCTACAGTTTCTCTTTTCACATCTTCTTTGTCACTTTTCCATTTCCCAGGGGACTTAGGTTGCCCAGAGAAGCTGTGGCTGCCCCATCCCTGGAAGTGTCCAAGGCAAGGTTGGAGAGGGCTTAGTGCAGCCTGGGATAGTGGAAGGTGGAACAAGATGGGCCTTCAGGTCCCTTCCAACCCAAACCATTCTGGGATTCTCTGATACCCCCTGAACATACCAATTCTCTGGTGTTACTGCAGGTGGGGCAAGCTGGCTCCAACGTTTGGTTCTCATCCCTCCCTGTGTTCCTGCTGCTTCCCTGCTCCCCTCCCACACACCTTCCTGGGGAGCACAGACTGCAGCCTCCTCCAGGTGTGCTGCCTGAAAGGCCTTTGCCCATGTCTTGCATACAAATTGCTGCCATTGAGGGGTATTTTTTCCCCTTAGCTGAATTATTGTGAGAATTTCAATTTAGTAAGAGAAGAGCCTCAAAAGTGTTAGCTTATGTGTCCAGGGAGATGCTGCTTTTAAGGTTTTCCTGAAAGGTGCAGGGGGCAGAAGGAAAGCCCATGCAGCTGAGGCCAGCAGCTGGCACAGCAGCCTCCTGCTTGGCTCCTTTCTGCCATTTTTGAGATGCTCAGGTGCTGTTTCAGGGCACACCAACAAATTTTTCACTGCCAGCAAGCCTGCAAGGAAAGGCTGCTCTGCGTGGGTGATTATTTTATTTTCTTGCCTTTTTTTTCTCTTTCCCACCCCAGCCAGAGCCTTGGCACAACTTCTGGCTCTCCTACGTTGCCATCTGACGGCAGCATACGCCTTGTGTGGTGCTTGGCACCCGCAGAAGGGCACCTCGGGCACAGCTTTGGGTGAGGAATGGTGAATGAAGCCTCTGCCCTGCCTTAGGGATGCAGCAGTCCTGGATTCATTTGTGATATCCTGCCTGGGGCTTCTTCCCCCTGGGCCCTAATCAGGAGCTCCTCTCTGCAGAGCAGAGAGCAGGAAAAGGAAAACCAAAATTCAGGTTTCTGCAAGATGCACTGTGCATGCACTAGCTTGCTTTCAGTGGCTGCAGAGGGATACTGGCATTGTTTTACCTCTTATTTTTGAGACCAGGCAGAACTCACTCCTTATTTGTCATTGCAAATGCATAACATCCAGCTCTTCCCCTCTTCCCTTAAAAAATTGCTTTAAAAATAATCTGCTTTTTTCTTTTCTTTTTAACTGACAGAGGCTCTTTTGTCACTCAAACATACTCGTTTGTTAGCTGCATGCATGTGTACTTCTGAATTTGCTTAGAGGGCTGTGATAATCCTTAAATCTCCTTTTAAGCCAGCCTGGTCTCCCCATCCTGTCTGCTGTGGGCAGCTTGTGGCAGCCTGGAGTTTAAATGGCTGGGATGGGCCATTACCACATTTAAATGTTTCTCCTAAATGCTAGGAAAGGCCTCAGCAAGGGGGAAAAAATATTTGCATGCTTAATTCACTGACCAAGATAATTAATACATGCCCAACTCAAGGCCTGCAGGGAGGGTACTGGAGTCAATGGATCCAGCTGTTATTTAACAGTGCAAAAGCTTTACTGCTTTAGTGAGGTTAGCCATGTAGTGGGATAATGTCTCTGAGAGCTGAAATATTTGGAAAAAAACATCCCAACTCTGTTAGAGCATCAGGAATCAGTGGATTTTTGACTCCTGGCCAGAGGAGGTTGCCTGCACAAATGGCTGCTTGTTCCTGCCTGGCCCCACATGCCTGGGGCAGTGGATGGAGATGCTGAGCTTCTCCAGGTGCCTTTAGGAAGGTGCTGCTGGCTCAGAATCTGCCAAGCCTCCCCTGTGGGTAGACTGGAGGTGAAAAACAAGCAGGTTTGTTCCATGCTGAACATGCCCACGTCTTGTCACACAAATGTGCAGCACGGATGAAAACAAAAAACAAGCTACAGATGGACACTGGCAACCTGTCGCTAAGCACAAGGCTCTAAATTCAAAATAAACATAATGCAGCAGCTCAGTGTGGTCTCAATGGGATCCACGAATCTCCATGATGGGTATTGTAGAGTCTTGATCCTTGTTTGTACCTGGCACTTGATTTCAATTCAGATTTCATTGTCATGTGAAATGAATTCCTGAATGGGCCATAAAGTCTTGTATTGGTTATTGGCTCCGTAGGGGAGTGTCTGAGTGCTGAGGAGGTAGAAGGCCCCTGGGAGTCCCTGGAAGCTTGGCCAGAATTGGCTCCTGAGGGTGCCTGGATCTGTCCTGAGACTTGCAGATGCTGCTTAGGTCTTTCAAGAGAAGTTTCTTCAGTCTTAGTAGACATTTATAACAGACATCACAACTTCAAGGGCCTTCAAATGGATTATTCCCATGCCTGTGTCCCCCTGCTATTCAGCAGTTTTTCCTTAATGCCTCTCCTTGGCCTCTGTTGCTGCAGGTGGCACCTCCTGCTTGCCCTGTCCCACAAGCAAGCCCAGAGAGGAGGCAGCTCTGCCCAGAAGGTCTGACAGGCTTCACACAACAGAAATAGCCAAAGGAAACCAGGCAAATGTTTTCCTTATTTCTGGAGGGCAGGAGCTGAGGCAGCAAAGGCATTTCTCTAGAGCTGCAGCTCCTCTGGCCTGCCTCCCATGCAAAAATTTTTCTGGAGGCACTTAAGATTTAATTTCAGGTGCCAAGGCTTTCTTCTCCTACCCAAGGAGATAAGAGCAGCTGCACTTGGCCAGACCCAAGCTCCCTCTTGCCTGGTATTTTGTCTTTGGCTGAGATCAGAGGTGGCTGAGGAGGCAAAAACAGGCATGTTTCCTCACCTGATCTCCCCATCAGCCCGTGGCTGCCAGAGCACCAAAAAACCCAGTGCCCTCTCCTTGGAAAGGGCTCCCAAATGGGCACAGGAAATTCAAGGGCCAAATAGCTGTGGTGGAGGCCCTGTGAAGCTCGCTGGGCTCTGAGTAATTCCTTGTGTGGCACATGGATCTGTGTGTGTGCCCGGAGTAATGAACTGAAGTGAAGCACGTGCTCTTCTGGTCTATCGTGCTGTGCTTGAGACAGAAGTGAACAAATGAAGATGACCATCAAAATGAATTATTTCTGTATTAGCAAGGCTCAGGGACATCTCTCTCAGCTGTGAAATTAATTTTAATTATGAGTGAGTGACTCCTGTCAGGGCTTCAACTGAGATGCTGCATCTCTCTCCCACAAGGAAGACCATAACTACTCCTGTATAGGAAGGTCTGTGGAGAGTGAAGATTTTTTCCTTTCATGTTTGAAAATTTTCCAGCTGATTGAAATAGAGAAGCTCCTGCTGAGAATGTCCCTCTTCACTGAGGGACTGAACATCAGCGAGGGGCAGAATGTCTTGTACTTGGGTTTGCACAACAAGAGACATAAAACAGAATTAATGTTCTGGTCCCACAGAGTTTTTTTTTTCTCAAAGGCCATGATGACACCTGAGACAGGAGGAACTTGTAGATGTCCACACTTCTTCACATGCACCTCACTTGGCTCAGCTGGGTTTATTCCCCTAACTCTGCTCCTTTAGGCGATGTGTAGCCTCCAGCTACGCCTGGAGTCTCTTGAGTACAGTAACATATGCACAGAGAGCAAGTTACAGCAGAGGGGGGAGCAGGGGCCACAGAAGGACCTTACTCTGTTCTTCTTACTGCCATGAAGTTGCTGAAATTCCTGGATAAAGACACCAGCAGATGGATGGCTTTCCCTGCCACTAGAAAATGCATCGTTTCTGGTCTCGCCAGCATCACCAGGGATGCTCGGAGGTCTTCATCAGGTGAGTTATCCATGGCTAAGCCTAGTGAAGATGTTCACGTGAGTGCAGCACAGCTGCACATGGAGTCAGGGAATGCCAGGATGGGAAACTTGCAGCAAGGCAGGTCCTGCACTCTTTGTCAAGGAGGTAAAACTTACTGTGTGACACACAATTTTTAGCTATTTGCATAGTAATTTAACTTAAAATGTGTTTAAGAGGTTGACATGCTAAAGCACAAAGACTTATAAAGTATAACCTTTATAATTACCCTTATGGAGAAAATATTTACACTGTCTTAGCTTTCGTTTGCTGCTGAAATACTTTCTAGTGGCATGGAAAAAACACCAAAAACCAAACCCAAACTATGCTATGTTTTAATTGCAGCCTGGCTTTTGATCAGATGTGTATTTTGAAGGGGAAAAAAAAAAAAAAGAGGAGGGGAGAGAAAAATGTGGCTTTGTGTGTATTCTGTGTTACATTATTATTCAGTAAGCCTTAAACCACAAAAGCTCCTACGGGAAGATTCATTATCGCATTAAGTACGAGATAGGGAGGGGATGCCTTGCTGGCAGCCGCAGACAAAATGTTGCTTTTTTACTTTGTTTGGGTTGATCCCCCCTCCCCTCTGGGGGCTGCGTGCTCGAGGGAAACAGTTTAAGACGTAGTTGGATGGAAAAAAAAAGAAAGAAAAACCCAAACCAAAAAACTAACGCAACCAAAAAAAAAGAAGAAAGGCAGACGGAGGCAAGTGACCGCAGTGCAAAGCGCTGCTTCGGCAGGCTGGAGGTGTCTAACAACTCCTTCCGTCTCCAAGCACCTCCCCAGCCTCCAGAGAGCCCTCGTCCTGCGGCTTCCAGCCCGACAAGCACTGCCCGAGAGAGACCCCGCGGGGCCGGCATCCCCCGCGGGTATCCCCCGTTCCCCGGAGCTGAGCTCTCCAGCCCCGCTCCGGCCATCCCCGCTCTCTCTACTCCTTTGCAATGTTGTTTTCTCTCCCCTGGCGCTCTCCTCTCGTGGCCTCTGAAAGCTTCCCTTTCTTCCCCCGGGGAGCCGCGGGGTGACAGGGATGGCAGTGGTCCAGCTCTGCCAGGGAAAGGACCTTCTGGAAACAACCGAAAATATTTGCGGAGCGCCCAGATCTCCTAGTTGCAAGAAATGGGGAAATAAGTGTTTTCCTCTCTTAATCCCTGATTTACAGTGGCTCAGCTTGTGGGTGACCGATCTGAGCCAGCAGTGGGGAAAAAAAGAGCGGAGATTTTGGAAAAAGCTCAACACCTGTCTCCTGACAGGAGGCAGGTTTCAGGCATATCTTATGGGATGCTCACTAATGAATAGCATGGCAAGCAAGGTTTCTTTTTAAATAACAGTGTAGGCCATCTTCTCGTAGTGATGATACACTTAAAAAAGAAGATATTAAAGCCCAGTTATTCTGCTTTGAAAACTAAAATCCTTGCGACAGAGGCCCGGCTTGGATTGTTCTTTTGGTTAAAAATCCCATTCGTCCTGCAAGGGAATTCTGCAGTTTCAAGACTGACTGCTTCTCTAATTTGTGTCTTTAAAAAAAAAACAAAACCAAAGATACACCACTTGCGCATTATATTTTATTGATGTTACTGTAAAATACATATTTGCTTGCATTCCTAATTGGGGAAGCACAGATGGCACTGGCTTCTGCTGGAGTGATACGCTCTTTAAAATATCTGGTAACATTACAACAAAGTGTAGTCATTAAAATAAGTGTCTGTGTGTGCTGCAGGATTTTCGTCCTTAGGAGCAAGGCTCTCCCCTTGTTTTAAGGAGGGAAGGCTCAGTTTAACCCATGCCTGGGCTGGTACATGGAATGGTGGAATAAATGCAGCATGGAGGGATAAATTCAGCATGGTTCACCTGACCATGGTGCTACCAACACTGCTTCTTTGAGGGCAAATTTATTCTTTCTGCATGAAGGTGTTCATAAGGATCTGAAGTTGGTAGAAGTCATAGATACATTTTTTTTGTGTGTCATGTGTGCAACAGAAGGGTAGCTGAGGAGCAGCCTCTGCCTCTTGGAAAATGCACTGGTGTTTAGGGTGTCAAGGGCTTGGCCCTTGGAAAGATACTGCTGCTCTGGAAGGAAAAAAAAGAAAAATTAAGGTTTAAAAAAAAAGGTAGCATTGGATAAAGGCTGTTCATCTTCAGAAGACTATTTTAATTTTCTTATCCAAATCAAACTGTCGTGAGCAACCACAGAGCAAGTGAGCAGCATTTTCCAGAGCACTTGCAATGTGTTGGCAGCAAGCAGTGAGCACGGGTGGGGAGGAAGGGAGGGAGAAGCTCTTTCAGTCGTTTCATTTTACAAGCAGCTTTGTGGCGAAGCCACCACCATCAGGTGTCCTCTGTGCTTTGACATGCTCTTCTCCCCTGCTGCAGCTCTGCCACTCACACCTCAGCCCCTTTGCCTTGGGGACACCTCTGCAGCATCACTTGTGGACCACACCAGTGCCCTGACGCCTTCCCTTGTGTTAGGAGGGTTACAATGCCAACAGCTCAGGGGGAACTGGGGTTTCCTTAGCTCTGTTTTCAAAGGCTGCACTCCAGCCATGCATTCCTGGGTGTTCCTGGTGTTACAAGTTTTGCAGTCTCTGCAGAGGCTCCATCCTGTGCCTGGATTCCCATTGCAGCAGCCTCATCGTGCTCGGCCACACACTCGGAGCCATCAGCTCCTTTGCTGTTAATTAGCAGCCTTAACTACCCAGCTCACAGAGCCCTGGGGTTACCAAGGCCTCCCTGTTGTGGTTTGCTATGGAAATTAAGCTTGGCTGTAAAAACCCAGGCCTTTTGCACAAGAGGGAGTGAGCAACATGATAGGAAGGTATGGAAACCATACATCACTTACCTCCCTTGCCTGCTCTGCTCCCCATTGCTGGAGGGAAAATGTTTCCATGAGATGGTGTAGGATGGCTATAGGGTCATTGTGTGCCCTCTCATGGCAAGCTCTCCCTTTGTTCGGTTCTAGCAGGATTGAATAAGCCATAGGGAATGCCATGGATGTAAATATGTCTCATTGTTTACCACAAAGTGTGATTTGCTGAGGAGTGATTTTGGGTTTTTCCCCCTTCCATTTGTGTGCAGGTGTGTGAGGAGGGAGAGAGAAAGGCAGGCAGGTGAAGCCCAGGGGAGGGGTTTCCCTTATGGCATTTCCCTTTATCCATTCATAAGGGGTTTCTCTTATGAATGGATAAAGAGCAACCTGGGGCTGTGCTGGGTGAGAGGCTGGACATGAGCTGGCCATGTGCACTCACAGCCCAGAAACCAAACATGTTCTGGGCTCATCCCACAGCATGGGCAGCAGGGGAGGGGAGATTCTGCCCCTTTGCCCTCCTCAGAGAGGGGGAGAGACCTCACCTGCAGAGCTGCCTCCAGCCCTGGGGCCCAGCACAGGAAGAACATGGAGCTGTTGGAGCCAGTCCAGAGGAGGCCACTGAGGTGATCAGAGGGATGGAGCAGCTCTGCTGGGAAGAAAGGCTGAGAGAACTGGGATTGTTCAGCCTGGAAAAGGGAAGCTTCCAGTTGATCTAATTTTAGCTTTCCAGTACCTGAAGGCAGCCTGCAAGAAAGATGGAAAGAGAATATTTACAAGGGCCTGGAGGGCCTCACAGGACGAGGGGGAATGGCTTCAAACTGACAGAGAGTAGGTTTACATTAGATATTAGGAAAAATTGTTCCCTGTGAGGGTGGTGAGACCCTGGCACAGGTTGCCCAGAGAAGCTGTGGCTGCCCCTGGATCCCTGGCAGTGTCCAAGGCCAGGATGGACAGGGCTCGGAAGAGCCTGGGATAGTGGAAGGTGTCCTGCCCATGGCAGTGGGTGGAAATAGATGGTCTTCAAAGTCTCTTCCAACCCAGGCCATTCTATAATTCCATGTTCACATTTTGGAGCAGGATGAGTTTCCAATACCTGGGCATGAGAAAGGTGGGACAGCTGACCCACTCTACGCTTCGAGCAGGCTGTCGATGTGCTGCTAAGAAAGAGTCAGTCAGGGAAGAAGATTTCCCTGGGACAACAGGGAAGGATGGGGTGTTTTCGGGAAGCGCTCTGGCAGCGGTACCGTGTCTTCCAAATGGAGCAGGTCAGCAGTGCTGGCTCTAAGGTATCAATGTGCCTCCAGCCAGAGCAGGCGCTGGGGGAGGAGGCTGGGAGGGAAGAGGGGGGGTGAGGTACCAGATGCATTATTAAGCCTGATCCCAAACCCTTTGAAGTCAACAGAAAAATTATCCTCGACTTTGATACACTTTGGATTGCGCCTTTTAAGTCATGAGAAAGACATTCCTGTTATTAAACCAGCAGCAGAACGCTACTGTTGGTTACATATGCTTTTATTTTTTAATGGCAATGCTAGGTTTAGCCTTGGGCACTATCTGAGACTCATAAATAACCCATGTCAAGTGTAACACACCTACTGAACAGCCACAGAAGACAGAGGACTTGGCTGTTTATCTCCCTGCATTTTTCAGTAACAAGCCACTTGTACGTTAGGAGGGGTAGATGTCCTCTAGCATTCATTAATAAAGCATCCCTAAACAGCCAGGCTTCTCCTTGATCATGCAGGGCTAATGCGATAAATATCTTCTTTCCACACTCTCCTGACAACTGAAAGGCAGGAATGCAGCCTAACTTACAATGTCAGTTGGGCAGGAATATGACAGGGCTCATTTCTTGTTCACATCTGTCATGTCGAGGTCTGGCACCCACTCGCTGCTGGGACAGCGAAAGCAGAGCAGGGAGACTTTCTGGGAAAGCATTCCCAGTAAAGCACTGGAGTCACCTCTCGTGGTTATGGGATAGGTGAAACCCCGTGGGAAAAACGTCCAAGTCACAGTGGATGGGGCTTGGAACAATCTGGTCTATTGGAGGCTGTCCCTGTCCATGGCAGGGAATGGAAAGAGATAAGCTTTAAGGTCCCTTCCAAACAGATCTGTTCTAAGATTCTATGATAAATTCAGGATCACTTCAAAATATTGTCTCGTAGGCACCCACAGGGATCTGTATGCAAGCCCCAGCCAGCTCGGGCAGCAAGGGGCAATTGTTGAAGGTCAGATGCCACCATCAGAATAGCTTGGGGACCACCAATTGCTCTCGGGAGCCAAGACAGGCCTAAAGCATCTGAATTTGCTCCTCTCTGCTTTTATACATTGTTTTGGTTTTTTTCCCCAGTGGCTTGTTCTAGCTGGAAGGCCTTATGTGAATAAACATTACTGAGATATATATATATAAAGTGTGTGTGTGTGTGTGTAAGTTTATATTACTGAGATATAATATATATGTAAATATATACTGATAATGTGTAGATACCAGCCATGCAGCCATTCACGTATGGCAGCAGCGTGTCCCACAGCAGCCATGGAGAGCCACTGGTTTAATTCAGGGAGCAGAGAATTGCACCGTGGACTTCAGTTAGACCCTTGCATCACTTGCAACACAGCAGTCCTTGAAAGGCCTGGATGTGTGTGAGTTTGTATCTGGGTTTTTGCTCAGCTAACATGTCCCACCTCTTTCCCAGCATGCAGGTAACTCACCTGAGCCCTCCTGTTTTTGGAGGGGACTGGACAGACTCCCCTGCCATGAATGCTGTGTACAGGGTTTTTTTTTTTCTCTCCCCCAGCTCCGTGTTGTTACTTGTTCTCTTCCTTCTCACCTCTGCCTCCTGCTATTGACCAGAGAAGGGTGAATTCCTGAATGGCCTGGCTGCTCCAAGGCTGACACAGGTAAGGTCAGCTCTCTCCCCCCATTTTATTGTGCTGATTTAACTGCATGGCAAAGCTGGGACATCCTGCTCAGGAAGTTTGAGATGTTTCATGGGGAACAGATCTGTGATGGGCTGTGTTTGCACAGCAGGATTGCTGGGGATGCCTGGTCTAGAGCAGCCTCAAACACTGAGCCAAAGCCAGCTTGCTTCTAAGCCATTTAACCCTTTAAAAGGAGAAAAAAGAAATAAAGGAGGTCAACCATGAAAGAGAATTTAATAATTGCAGCTCATACATAAATATTTGCTGCATCTCCCAAGTGCATGATTCTTCTAGTTTCTCTTGTTAAAGAGGACTACCCATGGGATACTTGGTTTAAAAATATCTCTGTTTCCAAAGCCTTTTAAGGACCTTATATAGTCTGTATTGCTGTGGGGGAAGGTCAGGGAGAGGGGCCAGAAGGGGCCTGGATATGCAGAAGCAGCTCTTTAACATGTCCTCTGTTCCCTGGGTCAGGGTGCAGAGGAGACCCTCCCCTCCCTACTTCCCCTCCCTGCCCTCTGGCCTGGCAGGAGCCAGAGCAGCATGCCAAGGTCTGTAGGTTTTTTTCCCCTTCCCAAGCAGCTTTCTCCTGGCAGCAGCCCCGTGCCATCCTCAGGGCAGCGAAATTCACAGAGGAGCACAGTGAAATAGCATCCTCGGAACTGGGAGCGTATTTCCAGGCAGCCCTGCTGCAGCAAGGGCAGGCTGAAGGACAGAGCTCAGGCTACAGTTCTTTCCTTGTGTATGAACTGGGAGGCGAAACAGGAGGGAGCAGACAGGGCTTTGGGCAGGAAGCTGCTTTAGGGGAGTGTGGATTAATCCCCTTCTTTAACCCCTCTTTAAATGATCACAGGCTGGAGGGTATTTTAAAAGAAGCTAAAAAGAAGACACTTCACTGCTTTATCCCCATGGCTTTGGATTTTCAAAGGAATTTGAGAATCCAGAAAGATTTTTACTCTGCACAGGCCATGCATTCTCAGCAGTCTGCTTTTCTTATGCCATCTTTTCATCTCCCTGATCTCTTTCTCCCCATTGCTGAGCCACATCTGGCTTTCCTGAAAGCAAAGCCACAAAGAAACCCCATACAGTTTAAGCATTCAACCTATTCCAGCACTCATTTTCCCTCACAGAGATTCGGACGTGCAAGGACAGCCCTCTGCAGCAGAAACCTTAAAAAGTGTTAATTGCTGAAGGTTTGGGGTTTGGTTTGGCTAACCACAAGTGCAAGTGGAAACAGCCTCATAGGATACAGTTGCGCTGAAAGCTGGCAGGTGTTAAATAGCACACCCAGGGCTCCAGCATCCTCCGGCTGCTCGGCTTTGTGGTGGTTTCTGACTAATAGGTGCCAGCTTCACTTCTACCTTTGAGGAGCCTTGGCAGATACTCACTGAACCACCCCCAGGGCTCAAGTCATGCTAAGTTAAAACCTTATTCAAACCCCGGGAGGCGCAGTCCATCCCACAAACATGTATCAAATGGGGCTGCTCCAACGTCTTAAAAGCAGCTTTCCCCGCTCTTGCATGTGGGCAGAAACCCCAAATCCTTATAACATCTGTATGAAACTGCCTCTTTCATGTTGAGCAGTTTCCATCCAAGATATTGAACTGAAATTTTATTTTGATGTACCAAGTGTACCTGAGGTTGGGTTCTTTCAGGGCAGGAGGTGGCTGAACAAAGGCATCAAGAAGCAACCATGAGTTGGTTGTCTCCCCTTTCAGAAAACAGGTCTTTCTCAGACTATTTAAACATCTTCCTTCTTCCCCCAGCCTCCTCTTCCCACATCCCAATCTTTTTCATGGGTAGGAACAGAAGCCTTTTTGAAATGCAGCCTTGCTGTATTTCTAGCACCAGGAGCCCCTGTGGGACACCTGCACCTGTAGTGGTTGGGAGAGCCAAAGCCTGGCCCTGCTCTAGTTTTACAGGACAGGGTTGCTGGCTCCAGCACACACCTGATCCTGTGCCTAAGCTTTGCACATTGTGATCTGTCTGTGCAACAGGGCTTTCTTAATACAAGTTGGTTATTGGGCCTTTGAAAATCAGTAGTGTTTCAAGTTTCCCTTTTAACTTCTAAAAAAAATATGGGACAGCTGGGAAGTTCCTGGTTTTCCCAAATATCAAGCATTTACTTATATGAAGAGGGTTTGAAATGAGAGCTTTTTCCAGCCCTTGTGCTTCCAGCTGGAGGGCCAAGTGTGGTGTGTGCCAGGAGCCCAAACTGGAAGGGTAGCAAGGGCCACAAACTGAGGATGGATTTTCAGGTGGATTCAGGGAGTACCAGCCCTCCCAGCCCTGACAGCACTGCTCCAAAGGCAATGAAACCAGCATTAAATCTGGGACAGCTCTCTCAGGTAGAGATCCCCATTCCCCTGGCACGCTGCAGAGGAGATGAGGCCGTGGCTCTCCCAATGCCTACACACTGGCCATGGTGCCATGGGCAAGGAAGTGGCTGTGTGCTCCTTCTGCTTGTCTTGGATACAAACCCAATTCCTTCAGTGCAGCTTTCCCCACCAGTGCCTGCCCTGCTTATCTCCTCTCCCGCACACCTGCCTCTCTCTCTTGTGGCTTGGCTTCCTTGCTCTGCCCACAGGAAGGGCTCAGGGGACATCCCAGCCATGTGGCATCTCCCCTTCCCTCTCTCCCCCAGCTCCCACCCACCTGGGTGCTCTGGCAGCGTTTTGGCTGAGGGGTAACCACTGTCAGAACAAGCAGCACCCTCGGTTTCCATGACTGGGAGCACGTGGGGAGAGGGGAGGCACCCGCAGGTGGGGTTTGCTCCCCACCAGCACATCTGGAGCCACAGCTGTGGCTGTGGAGTTGGCTCAAACAGAGGTGGCTCTTCCTTGCAGAGAAAGGTTTTTTGGGGTGAGAGAGTGAGAAATGAGGGAAGTGCGAGAAATGCACAGGGGCTGGGAGATGGTGACAGGGTGTGCAGCTGGAGCAGGGCAGGAGGTGCAGCCAACACCTCCCATTTCTGTGCAGCCCTCTGCAGCCAGGCTGGCTGGCCCTGAGCTCTGGGGTAACTGGTAGCTCACCCAGCCCTCTGCTTTCGAAGGACCCCTTGAGATCTGGTGTTCGTGCCCAGTATGCTCCTCCAGACTGGTGTTGGGCAAACATACTGCAGGATGTGACACAGCCAGTTCTCCTGCAGTAACCTTTCCCAAACCTTGGCAGCACACTTCCCTCCTCCCTCTGCCGGCCCTTGGTTGTGCCCCTTTGATGCTGCAGCACTCAAACTCTTCCTTGGGATGTTGGAGCCTGAATCCCATAGGAATTCTGGGCTGTGCATGTCAGAGCCCTTCCCCGTGGCCTTGCCCAGACAGTGGGGATGTGCAGTACATCCCATGGGAACTTGTACTTTGGTCCAGCAGCAGGTGATTCAGCATCAGTGCTGCACGGCCCAGCCAAACTCATCTTCTAAACAAAATGAGACTCTTAAAATGCCATGGGAGGGGTAGAAGGGATTCTTTTCCAGGAGCTGTTAATACAGCATTTTTGCATTGGTGTATTTTATTTTTTTTTAATATAAAACTATCATCTGAGGACTGGGTTTTATCAGAATGTCCCTTATTGCACACCTGGCAAGAGGGAGGAAAAGAGATTTATTTATTTTTTTAACCGGCAGAACATAAAGGAACTAAAACATCCCTGCAGATCTTAAAATCCTTGATACTTTTGCATTCCCTCAGAAGCTGAAAATGAGCAGGGTTTAATTTTAAAGCCCTCATTCTGTGCCTTTGAAACAAATGTTCTCTTCCTTCTGATAAATGATTAAAGTACCAGCAATTTATTTTTTAAAGGAAAAGACCACAGGAATTTCTGAGCTCCACACCCCAGCTCAGGTATAAATTTGTCCTTGCTGGGATGATGTTCCTGTACTTTACTCACCATACACTTCCCACCCTAGTAGCACAGGGAACAAAAAGTTGTTGCCCCAAAATAATAAATGCAATGACAAAAAAATTGTGGCTTTAGTAAAGCTATGCTTGATATGCTACTTTCCAATGGTGATGTTCTGATGCTGAATTTAGTAACAGGGAATTTGGTTTTTCAGGGGTTTTTTTGTAAGTGTTTATGCGCACTTTGGCTTTTAAAAAGGTTATTACAACCAATGTTATGGACAAACTTGAAGGTGTAAGATTTTATTCTTTCTCTGCCACCACGGATAATGAAGTTTTATCAACTCCCTTTTATTATAGTAATCTAAAACTGTATCCTGTAATAGGGTCATAAACATTTAATGGAACAGAAAGCTGTATGAATAAAAAAAGGAGAGAAAAACAGGCATTAGGGTGGACAAATGGAGAACAAAAGGGAACCCAAGTAGCTCCTCTAGTCCAGAGACTCAGTGATCAATGCTTCTCCATCCTCATACTGGGCCAATGTATAGCCTGGGCATCTCTTGCTTCATTCCCTTCAGTGGGATTTTCCCCTGGGTTTAAACTTTACCATGCCCAAAGTGAGGTGCTGAAATGCTGCCCTGATCTTTATGATTTCTCTATTTTTCCCCTGCTTCTATTTTAACCCTTTCTGGTGTGTTCTGCGGTGACTTTTAAAGAATTGTTTCATTGTGTAACTAAATCGAGGGGCTGTTAATTCCTGTGACTCCATGAGCAGCACAAACGCTGCCCAGCTGCCACCCCCGGGGCTTTCAAAGAGCAGCTGAACAGAGCTGTGCCATGGCAGTTACAATCACTCTGCAGTGACAATAGGAAAAACTGATAATAAACATCAAACTCGTCTGCCTTTTACCACAGACAACAGAAAGTTCAAGTGTGGTGGAAAGTTTTGGGGTTGTTGTGTAAATTACCCCTCGCTTGCTGGCTCTGTAACCTTTACTGGGGAAAGTTTGCAGGCTGGGGAAGAGGGCAGGCATCCCACGCCTCCCCAGGTTTGAGAGAGGAGCTTGGGACCCTGTCTGGGGGTTTTGAGGATGGTGAAGAGCTTGGGAGGGATGGATGCCATACACAGGGGATCTGGAAAGCACTGGGAGCTGAGGTAGTGGAAAGACACGGAGTGTGTTTTGCCCTGGTAGGGCTCCAAGAGATCCCCTGCAAACAAATGCAACTGCACAGGCAACTTCTGCAGTTCATCATCTGCTCCTGGGCCTTCAAAAAAGCACACCTAAAAATATCCATCATTAAATTTGGGTAGCCAGCCTCGCCAAGGTGTATATGTGGAAATGTTAAGGTGTATCCCCTTGCTGAGGAGTAGCTGATATTACACAAAATAATAACAACCTGTCCTGTTATTAAAGCATGATAAGGTGGCCTTTGCCATGCCAAAATTGGCTTACAGCACCCTAAAACAAATAGGCATAGGTAGGCAAACAAAAAAATGGTAGAAATATTGTAATTCCTTGTGTACAAGGGCCACTTGTTGGGAACTGCTCATGCTCAGCCATGGGAACCTGAGTTTTGTGGGGGGGGGGAAATATGGAGAGAAAAGATGATCTGGAACACCCTGGTGTTTATGAGTAGCCTTGATTTCATTTCGTAAATACTGTGGTTTAAAAATCCCTGATTGTTGGAAACTTGACCAGGGTAAGCAAATGATATTATTCCATAGTTATTCTCCACATGTTGTCCTTTCAGAGAGCTTTGGCTGGGTACTTCTTGTTTCTGTCCTCTCTTCCCTCTGTTGCCATGCCTGCACCTATGGATTAACAGCAAGAATAAAGTTTATAACTAGCTGAAAATTTTTAGTAATTTTTTTAATATAAAATTTGAATTTTTCAAAAAAGCCAGTTCACTAATTGCCATGCACCAACCTGTTTTGTTTTTTTTTTTCTTGAGAACACTGAAGACCCAAAATAATGAAATATATTTCCAAAAGTAGCAAACTTGAGTTCATGTGGACATTTTTCAAGTTTGACTGGCAGAAATTAAAATGGAGGAAAAAAAATCCCAACAGTTCAGGGTTTTGATGGAAAAGATTCTCCCAAATTGCACATTTGTCTATCTGTCAAGGTATATTGTAAAGGACATGCCTGTACTTCAGTAAACTTGCAGACCTGGTTGGTTTTCTTCTGTTTCTCCTACTCAGGACTAATGCTTATGACAACTTTGTAGTAGTTCATACTAAATTGTAACTTTTCCCTTTTTTTATCTTAGTGGAGTAAGTTGTGGCCCAAAAGGACTACTGTGATGTAGAGAGTGATGTGATTGAAATTTTATTCTTCATCTACACAGGTTTTCCTTTAGGTCAGTTGTAGGTGGGCTTTTTGTTCCCCTTGCTTTGCCTTAGTGAAAATGGGGAACATCAGTGTGGAAAGAGAAGCTTTGAAAATAACACAGGATCTGGGAGCTGCCTAACATAAAGTACATAAATTATCAGAGCCAGCTTTCAAAATGTGCCTGTGCAAGTGTTATACTCAGACACATTTCCAAAAGTAAACTGGAGTGGTTGTAAGATAAATGGTGCCCCAGAGAAAAGCAATAAATAGCCCAGCCACATGCTCGCTGCACCTCAGCTCTGTGCTCCCATTATTTATGAAGAAGTAGAACTTGAGCTGCAGCTCCAGAAAACCCTTGGATCAGCATATTTATTTTTCTAATAACCTTTAAAAACAATATTAAACCACCCAAAACACAAGAGTCATTGCAAGATTGGAAATTGGCAATGGATTTTAAATATACATGAAGGGCAAAAAATTGGGATGAGTGCAGCTTCCCTTGAAGTCTCTCCCTGATAGCTGTGATACTACAAAAAATTCTCAGACCACTAGAAACCAGCTCCTTTCTACACTTTTTATTGCTTTTTCTTCTCTGTCCTTGCTTCTTGTATATGTGGATTATAACAACTTTCAGCCCTTCTGTGATGGTCATGGGAGACTTTTGCAGGTAGTATTAAGTACTGTAACTATTAATATTCGTGGGAAGGTTAATTTAAACTGGAGGAGGCAGTTATGGACCTTATTCAACTTCTGGATGAAAAAAAGGGCTAAATTCAAATGAAGATATTGGTTTAAGTACTCTGTTGTATTGAGACCTAAACATGAAAATTGAAAGGAAAAAGTCTATGTATTTCATGCCACCAAAAGGAACACTGAAAGAACAGGATAAAAAACCCCAGCCACATCTGCAGTACTTAGTTATCAAAGTGAAAGACAAGCCTTTGTCTCACAACAGAGACAAAGCTGGTAGAATGATGGAAATTCTACTTGTGAGTCTATAAACAAGGTGGCATTAAAACCACAGTTAACACTGGCTCCTGGGATTTTCTTTCTGAATTCATATCACTTATAGAAAATATCTGGATTGTACTGCATGTCTGGATCTCTGTGTAGATTTTGAGCTATCCCAGTAAAGGTGTGGGAAGTCAGCAGGGCTGAACCCTCAAACACACAGTAACCCATGGGATATCGGATTAGTCTTTACCCAGCAGCACTGACTCGCTAGAGACTTTCCATGCAGGTGTGATCCCAGTGCAATACATGGATAGGTGACTTTGGATGGTCTCCATGTTGTCCCTCTCTGAGGGACTTCTCAGCATCCAAACCTTCGGATGTGTTGACGTCAGTTTGGTGAGGGCTCCTGCATGCATGTCCCAAGTGGAGCAAATAATCCCTCTTTGTGGACTTCAAATAAGCAAATACTCAGGAGGGTGATAGGGTGGGTAGTTTTTCAGAAATTGCTTTGAGAAGTGAAATTTGAAAGCGAAACAGCATGAGGTTCATCTATATAAACAATTCTCTCCCCCAGGAATCCCACTATATTGAGACAAATTTAGTCTGAATAAGGAAAAGAATTTTCAAACAGAAGTCAGCAGAGAAAGTGCATCATTTGTGTGGGCATGTATCAGGGTGGAGACTTACCTATAGTCTCACAACCCCATGATTACCTTCAGGCATAGCCTGAAAATTCCAGAACTCTATGGAACATCTTTTTTTTCCCCTTCCCTGCTTAACATAAAGAGCAATTTACAGACAAATCGTGCTGATGTTATGCGTTTTTGCATGCCTGAAATCACGGCTAAGCTTTAAACAGGGAAAATCAATAAATGATGCGTTGCTGTCAGCCATTTATACGGCAGCTTGGTATTATTTTAATGTGTTATTGCTGCAGAAAGAAGGCAGGGGGGCCATGGCTGCTGCTGCAGTTTAAGCAGTTACCCCCTCTCTGGACAGAGCACAGGGAGCCCAGTTCCCCCCAGGGTGGCTACAGGGCATCCCCTGTGTCCCACCAGTGGCCACCACCCCTGGGCAATGGTGACATTGGGGGATGAATGGGCACCTTGTTTTCAAAGGAACCACCTCAACCTCTGGCCATGAGGCCAGCATGTTGCAGTTTGGGAGAAACTGGAATTCAGGCAAGACCAGAAACTGAAGTGAGATGCAATAAGGAAATATTTGTACTGTGAAGGACAGGTTGGCACTTTCTGTAATAACTCAGCTGAAGCCGGCAACCCTTCCTGCTATGTCTGAGCTTGGATGGGACTGTCCCTCCCACTCCTTCCTCACTGCTCCTAAATGCTGGAGAGGCTCACAAAGAGCACCACATAGCCCTGGGCCAAGGAGTTTTGTCTTGCTCATCCCTCAGGGACCCCTGCGAAAGGTTAATGCTTCAGACCCAGGCCTTAGGAAGTCAGGGTGGGATCTTCCTCCCTTGTAATAGTGATGCTGCATACATGACAATGAGTGTTCCTAAAGTCTTTGGGTGGCTCCTCCTGATGGCACTGTCCAGGGATGTTTGTGCTCTCCCTAAGGACTCCCAGCCTCCATGCAGTCTGTCCTGAAGTCAGGCTGTGGCCGAGAGGAGTTTGTTGAAGCTGAAGTGGATATATACAGCTCCAGGGAAATACAGATCAACACTGTGCCTCTCGCTTAGAGAGGTAGCTGTCATATGTTCCCTTCAACTTATTAATTAACCCACTATGAAACATCATCAAATAAACTTGTAACTTCATCAAATTCCTCTAAGACAATGAATGGAGCTGTTTTGCTTGCCTGGAGAAGTTAAAAGCTAAAAGGAGGATTGTAAAATCAAGTTAGAATATTAATTCCTGCGAGGCATTTAAAAATAATTAAAATATTAGAGTAGCTTGGGATGATCTGAAAGTGTTCAAAAAGAGAGAGCACAATTTACCCCAGTTTCCTTTTTCCCTTGAGGTCGATCCAGCTCCTGCACAGGCAGGAAGAGTGTGCATGGATGAAGCTGCTCAGTGTTGAAAAAACCTCTTCCCTGTTTAACACTGTAAGTTACTCTACACTGTCTGGAAGTTGTGATAAGAAACAGGACAGTGCTGTCGAGATACCATGCTTTAAATTTTGAATAATGTACTACCAGGATGTTTAAAATAGCTAAAGTGCAAACTGATCACGAAGGCATAAAAGCAGCGCTGGTTACATAAAATATAATAATGTACCCTTCAGCTCAGTGACATGTTCCATGTAGGATACTATGTACTATATGAAATCAGTAACACATAAGAGAGTGGAGAAGAATTTCAAAGCCCAGACAAGGGCAAGGAGTAATAGCAGAGAGTAGAACATGATGATATATGACATGAGGAGGAAATAAGAATTAGATTGAATCTTGGGCAAAATTGAAGTTCTCCATGAGAAAATAAATATAATCTAAAACAAAGATATTTGATAGGAAGGAGCTACTTAAAAGGTAATCCCATTGGAAGTGCCTAAGTGGATAGCAAATCAGATATGAACATGGGATGCAATTGAAAAATAGATGTCTAAATGCCAGTGCAGTTCTGGCCTGTGCTGTGACAGGGAGGCAGGAGGAGACACTCCCTCACACAACACACAGGTGACAGCACTTGGTAGGAAACATCTTTGGGAGCCTTAAAAATAGCACTCCAGTGACTGGAGTGTGGGGAGGAGAGAGGATTCTGCAGAGATATTTGGGATGCACTAGAGACAGACCTGTGCCACAGCAGAATTGAGCGAGTCTGGCCGAGTGGCCACCAGCACATGGATGGGCGCTTGCAAAGAGCTGATGCAGGCAAGTGTGGTGGACCGTGGGCACAGCAAGTCTGACACTGATCAAACGAAACGTCCACTTGTATTTCAGGGGAAAATATGGTCAGTTAAAATATGGCCAGCTTCGAGCAGAAAGGGATGGCAGCCCTGACATTTGTCATGTAAAAGGAGTTTTTACAACTGATTCGCTAAGGAGCCAAAGGAGCCCGAGTGTACCATCATGTGTCTTCCCACTTTGTGGCAGTGGGGCTTTGGGGCTACCACTGACAAAGCTAAGGTCATGCACTGTAAGGAAGAAGGCCTGAGATGAGCCGGGAGGTCGTTCCACCTCTCCTTTGTCCTGCTTTGCCCTGAAGCCAGGACTGCTCAATAGCTCAAAATGTTTCAAGTACTGGGGGTGGCCAGTGGGTGTCAGTTTTGCTCTATGAAGCAGCTGATGGAGCTTCCCTTATCTAAAGTAAGAAACCACCTTTTAAAGGAGGCTGTGGAAAAAACCATTCCCATGGAGAAATATGAGGTCGGTCCCACAGCCTGACATTCTGTTTTTTCATAGCTCTGTCTACTTTAAGAGCAGTCACAGACAATAATTCTTAGACAAGTCAGTTTTCCTCTTTCAGTATCTCTGATTTTAGGGCAATGACAACGAAATGAGTGTTTTCAACAGAGCTCTTTTGTCTTACAAAAGAGGAAGCCACCACCTACAGCCAAATGCTTAATTTTAAAGGGTCATATGTGTAAATGTGCAAAAGTCTCGCATGAGCCTTCTTGGATAACCTCACTGGAGGGCTGTGATTTTGTTGCCAGCAAATTAAGCCAACTCAGTATAGTGCAGAAATCACTTAAAGATCAATTCAACATTAAGGACCTATAGCTAGTTTAGATAAAATTTCCATAGAAAACATTGTCTGATTTTAAGGATCTTTTTCAACAGCTATTTTTAACGAAACTTCAGGGCCGAATGTAAAATTATACCTTTGTTGAATTACAAACCAGCCAAACAAACCAGCAGCAAGCTGCTAGGAAAAGCATTTGCCTTTGTAATGCAAGGATTAAGCTGGGACCTTGGGCTTCTATAGGACTTCATAATCCACTCTGTGAGTGTTTGGCATGAGGAAGTCTTGTTCTGAGAATAACACTCTTTAGTAGTGTATGGATGCAATAAACCAGCAAAAGCAACGAGGAGAATAGTTTTGAAAACAAAGATGATGATAATATCTGAAAAAGTTTTCTATTTGTGTCCTCGTTCATAATGCTGAAAATATGAATCCTGTATTTTTTACTTTTGTAGGTTTTAGACAGTCTTTTCAGCTGAGGTCAGTAGGAGAAATCTGTTAATGTTAGTGGTGTAAACTCAGGCCTGTGCATTGAAGAAAAGATACCTGATAAAAAGATGTCTTCTTTAGCCATCATTCCACCACCCAAAATTTTATTTGGAAGAATCCCTTACATTACTAATAAATAGAAACATTTCTTCTTCTACATCTCAGAAGTAAACAATCACATACATAGCCAGGAGCAAAAGATTGTCTCTTTAATACAGAGACCAAATGATGTGTTCAATGATTTAAATCCCCAAAGAACTAAAAAATAGGAATGCCTCCCCCTTAAAAACAAAAAAAAAAAATAAACAGGAAAAAGGAGGCATTTTCAAACCTCAAGAATGAAGTTATGTTTTCTTTGCTTGCACAGTTATGTGTGGGTAATGTCTGGATGTAGAGAAATGTTATTCCTTTCCTGAAGTAAAATAAGAATAATAAATAAAACTTTGGAAAATGAAGAGGTCTTATACCACTAAAAGAATCAGTCTCCTAAAAAGGGCTGTGGAGCACTCAGTCAGCTCTGCTACTGGAGCGAGACAGAGCAAAGCTTTGCAATAAAAATTAACATGCAGCTTTAAAAGGCTGTGGTCACACGTTGTTTCATGCAGTGCTAAGAGGAGCATAAAAAGATGCAAATGTTTTATTTTTATGATCTAAATTGTTATTTGCGGTTAATCAAAGTTAACCTAGCTCTGCTTTAAAGCTGATTATGTGGCCAGTTAATTTCAGGTGTCTCTTTTCATAATCAAGCCCCAGGACACTTCTAGGATGACACTTTGCTTACAGGCACAAAGGAGGCCTATAAACCCCTTTTTAAAATATCCCTCTTGCCCACTGGCATGGCTCCACCACAGCTGCATCCAAGTCCCTGCCTCTGCCCCTGAGGTGTTGCTGATTCTCTACACCATTGACAGAGGAGAAGCAGTACCATCAGCTTTATTTTCTCAGTGAAGAACAGGGATATTCACCTACTGTAAGGAACTAATTTAGCCAGCTGGTATCTGCAGCCTCCCTCTGTAGTCACCAGAGAAAGAAATGCTCCTCTGGAGAGTGACTACAAGCAGGAATCTAATTTTGATGCTTGGAGCTGCAAAATGGACACATCAGTCTTTTCCATGAACTCTAGAAGCAGATGAGGAGTAGGAGGCTAAGCAAGGTGCCTATGTCAGAATAGCCTTTGTAAATGGAGGGGGAAATTAATATCCTCCTCCAAAGTACGGCATTGAAAGCCAGTCACCCAGAATCCAGACTGGGGCCTAGGCCCCAGGCTGTCCTTCACCTCTAAGACAGCAGTGTCAGCCTTTGGCTCAGCTGTGCCACTTCTGGAAGTGGAGGACTGGGCGTTTTTGTTTTCTCAGACTATTCTATGTTCTGACTTCATGACCCATGAGACTCGTGACACACCGTTTCTGCAAGGATCTAAAAACTGGTTTGTATGACAGCTTTTCACTCCCAGCACTAAATGCAGGTGTGATCCTTCACACTGCACTGCTCCCTCTTAGTCCCTGCCTGGTGCTGAACACCTTGGAGGGGACTGACCAATCCCTGACCTGGTACTGCCGCGCCTACCCCCTGGATCAGGTCGTGTCGCAGAGCCACACACCTGCAGGAGTTGTTGCCAGGCTGAAAGATGCTTTACCTGTTCAGTCCCTGACATCCACAGTAACCAGCTTGAGCAAACCAGCCTCTTTCTGGCTCTCTACAAGCACTGGCCTGATGCTGGAAAAGCAGAGAAGAAAGAGGAGCAAGAACTAATGAGGGTAAAGTACATTGCCATAGATTTGTGCCGACTTTTCTGTAGCTATGCACACTGAACAGGGGTGGTGTTGTTTTTGGAAATGTGGTGAGTGAGGACTGAAATGATTAAACAGGACATCCTTCAGGTGCTTTGAAGAAAGGCCCTGCAACCACCCAAGTAGAATCAGGGAAAACAGCCTGTTTGGCTTGCAGGGAGATCTGCAAGCTCTTGCAAAGTAAGGTGTGTTGTGAGCTCAACACACCAGTTACGCCCCTCATGCACAGCACTGCTCTTCCAGCAAAGGAAGAGAGGGACACCTAACTAATAGAGCTGTGGCACTTGGGGACATGGGTTGGTGGTGGGCCTGGTGGTGGTGGGTCTGGCAGTGCTGGGGCAACAGTTGGACTCGATGATCTTAGAGGTCTCTTGCAACAAAAACAATTCAATGATTCTGTACCAGCCCCTGGAAGCAAGAGTGTGCACAGTCAGTGAGGCTACCTCATTTCATGGTAAGGTCAACTATTACTTTCCTTCGTCCATATTGTTCAGAGTTCAGACTGGGTTGGCACTAACAGACCTACACAACCCTGATCAGCCTCAGCTGGGGCCTTCATCCATGCTCCTACCATGGGTCAGGAGCTCATTTAAGCTCAGCCCCAGAGTCTGGGCTTTGTTTGAGGAGGGCTGGTCTCCTGCATGGCCATAGCCACGGACCATGCTGATCCCGACCGGCAGACTGACTTTTCAGCTTGACCTCTGAGCTGCCTCATTGGCACAGCTTTGCCTGAAGATCAGGGTTCTTGGTTAGATGGGCTATCATCTCTGGCCTGCGGGCTGTGGGATGGACCCTGGGCTGCTAATGCTCCTGCCAGGCGGGCCCAGGGCACCCCTGTGGCTCCTGGGCCCTGGGAAGCCACTGGCCAGTGCAGTTACAGGCAGGCTGGATTCAATGAGAAAATGTCCTTATTCCTCAATTCTTTGCCAGCTTTAAAGAACTGTAGTAGAAACTCTTTTCACATACAGAAATGTATGTGTTGGGGGCTGTATCTAGTCTGTATTTCACCCAGCACGAATACAGCAGGCTGAACCCAGCAGACCAGTGTTGGAAGCCTTACAGGACCTGCTCCCACAATGTTCACAGCCTAATTTGGTAGGAGTCTTCTGTGTTGTAGAAGCCTTTCCAAAACCAAATGGCAACTTTTGACCTTTCAATATTCAACCTCCATGGTAATCCTGTCACGGAGAAGTGGAAGAACTCCATTTCCACCAAATTTTCAGCTGCTGCAAAGCTGTGAGCCTAGTCGTTTGTCACTGAATGTTCCCTGGTACTTTGCAATACTCAACATAATTGACACCTGTAATTCTGCCAAGTTTTAGCTTGAGTAACAACTGTCTATCTGCCTATATACCTCCAGCAGCTCCAGTAATTTAAATAGATCCAGCACACTTCTGTATTGGCTGCTTCATGAGCTTCATAATTCTGTGGTGTTCTCTGTGCAGTATGGGATGTATATAACTCTGTTGGTACTGTGTTTTCCAGCCATAAGCAGAGAAAGAGTTAATTCTTATTTTTGTTGAAGTACTAAGTGGGAAGCTAGGTCATGCATAAATCCTCATTGTGCTAGGTGCTGTACAAGCAACGAATAAAAATGATCCCAGGCTCAAGGATTCTCTGTTAGTAGCTTGTGTCATAATTAAATTTTGTTAGGACACTTTAGAATTTCCCTTCCTCATAAATGAAATATCCATATACATTTATATCTCTATAATAAAAGACAAAATCTGTACACTTTTATTGTGTATGATAAAAAAGAAAATATAATACTATTTTCCAAGTAACTTGGATATAGCAATTGGAATATGTGGGGGTGGGGGAAAAGACCTGTTTCCTGTATATGTCTGGATTATATACACCTAAAGTTGTCCACTTTATAGAGAAAGGAAGAAGTATTTGCTGTGAAAATAGTCTCACACAGAGCACACTGAATTCAGGTAGAGAGCACAGAGCAGGGGCTGGTGCCCTTTTAAGAATCAAATATTGTGTCTTCATGAATAAAGCTCTGACAGTAAAGATAAGAGAAGAAAATACAGCAACCATGTGATATATTAGCAGAATGTTTTACAAAGTCCCCCACAAAGCATCCGCTGCACTTGAAAAGCCTAACCAGCCCAAGTGAGAAACTACTCACAAATTTAGTATTCAGATTACATACTCTGCCTTTTCAACTGCTCTCTGTACAATGAATGCCTGTACAACTACAGTAACAGACACAGATCTACAGTTTCTGTGGCCTTTGAGCTATTATGAGTATTATGCCTCTCCATAAATTACATCTGCATGTCCTGAAAATACCAACTGTTTTAATAGGAATTAATTTACAGGCTTTTATCTTGGTGAAATACAAGGGATACAGTATGCTGCGTCCCTTTTAAAATTAATAGAGTATCTGAAGGTATTCAAGGATGTTCATTATTTTCTTTACAGGTCTATTTATTGATACATATAAGCATAAAACAGTGCTTCATTGTAAGGAAGAGGAGGAGATGGAATAACGAATAGATTACTGCTTATATGGTTTTTAGATTGCCCAACGCGCAGTTAAGTAAAGAAAGGTCTGTATTTGTCCTCTTCAAAGTATATTGGGACGGGATCCAGTTTGTCTTCAAAGTGCCCCTTCTGTGGGAAGGGAAGAGAGGGCTGAGTTTAACAGCAAGAGAGCCGATGCAGGGGTCTGCTGCTCCGCCGTGTTCAGTTGCTGTCCGAGGCAACAGTGTGGCACTTAAGTCTTGTTTAATTTGCTAAGTATACGTAAGTCTGGAGCTTATGCTGTGCTGAGCTACTTTTTACGTGAATACCCAATAGAAGGTTTTGGGAGTGAATTTCTGGAGCACCTTGGGCTTATACAGGCAAATAAAAAAGAGGAATTAGAAAGTTTAAACCCAAATTTACACAAAAAGCATGATGGTGGTTTTGAATAATAATTCTCACACATGTGCATGTTCATAAACACACATATACATGGGTTAAATTTTTAAATATTTAGCTGAAAACAGGCTGAGCCCATCAAACTTATCAAAGCACATTGCTGTCAGACAAAGAGAAATTAGACTCTCCTGTGAGACCGGGGAGCTCTGTTATCTCTGGCACACAGGAGGGGAACTAAGGCTTAGAGAGACTGAGCAAGTGCCAAGGAGGACATCATAGCTCTTGAGTAGGTGGCTGTTGGCACAGCCTGTGATCCCGGGGACAGCAGGACTTGTGTGGCAGGACACCGTCCCATGGCAGGCAGGGCTGAGGTCCTGTGGGTGGCAATGGAACGGGGCTCCCAGGAGCTCCAGGAATGGCTCTTTCAGAGGTGTGCCAGAGTGACCTCTGTAGTGTGGCAGAGCTCCCTGGCAAAGCTGAGACACTTCTCTGCAGAAGAAACTCTCTCATTGCGTTAATTGCTGTGTTTTAGAAATGCAGAACTGAAACACAGGGCAATGATGGCTCGGCCAAAATCATGCGGAGGACCTCTGGTCGTTGTTGGATGTGAATCCTACTCTCTTGATCCCCAAGCCATCACTTGGCCCTCCAGATCACCACAGCAGCTTGGCTGAGTTGGTCGATGTAAATCACTGTGAAGCTCTTGCTACAGCCCAGAGCCAAGTTCTGCCTTGAAACCAGTGATTCAGCCCCATGTTGCTGTAGTGAGGATGTGCTCATCTCTGCAGCCCTTGTAGTCAGGCAAGCTGATTTATAAAGCCAAGTCCTGTCCCTTTATCCCCTGCCCCTTACTTTTCCCTTGGTCACTCCTTTCCACAGCTTCATTTGGTTTCGAAAGCTTGCGGAGCAGCAGGATTAGAAAATCAGAAAATATTTATTGTAGAGGATGGGTCTGGCTTTTCCCATCAGCTTCCATGGCTCAAGCAGGTTCCAGCAGCTTTGGGAGAAAAGCTGTTAGCTATTAAGTTATTACCTGTAAGGAGAGCCAGCTGGAAGCTTTCAGTTTTCAACATTTTGATGAAAAGCACCATAAAAATCTTGACAACAAGACTTGTAGCATTTCAATGACATGTTTTGCATTTGTCCCTGCTTTTAATGGTCTGTAAAAGTGATCAAAGGCTCAAAAATGCTGCCGAGACCCACATCTCAGGAATTTTGACCCCCCAAAATGAAGAGGGGAAGGGGGCTGGAGGGGAAAGACAAATCTCAAAGTGTGTGCTGTTGAGTGAATTAATTTGGACAGCTTTTGGGAAGTCACTTTCCATCTGAAGGAGAGTGTCCACAAGGAGAGTTATTCCGGCATAAACTGTTATGGTATAATTACCCAACTCCAGCTATGCCAGTCTATTTTCTGGTGTAGGCAAGCCAAGTCTAGTTGTTGATACGTAGGCGTGGGAAACATGAAGTCTGCTTTCTAGGCTCAGCTCTGAGTGCTCTCTCTGTCCAGTCCCTTGACCTTTCTGCCTCCTTCCTATGCAAAATAAGAGTGAAGTTAAACCCACTTCAGAGATGTGGCATAATGACTAACTGGCTCAAATTTGTGGTGCTGGAGAGAAAGCTGTCGATTAACTTCAGTGTCTTGGGCTGGCTGAATCATTTAGAGTCTTTTCCAAAGTGGGGTTTGTCTCCCTCTCTCAGGTGTGGGTGGCTCTGCTGCTATTCTATAAAGCAGAATCTCATTTGATGTAAGGTGGCAGTGCTAATAAAACCTGGGGTTCACCTTGTCTCTAACAACAGTATTGTGTTTGTGTGTAGTGAGAGCAAGAGTTAAGGCTTTTGCTTCAAGATTTTGTAGTTAAGATTTTGCCTCAAAGGAAATTTTTCCAGTACTTTGAGCCTTTAATACACAAAGAATGTGGGTGTATGGTGATAGAGGTACTTCCATCAGTGCATGTCTGAAACTCAGTGGCAAAATGCACGTTACTCTCCTCTGGTACCATTGAAAAATCAAGGATAGCTCTTCCATTATTGCCATTAGTTGCTCTGTTGGTCAAAAGGCTTCAGGGTATATGGGCAGCCTGAATCCCAATACTTTCTAGTGCTTGCTTGCTTAATTTTGCCAATTGAAATTTCATGTCCTTGCATATCATGTGCGACAGAGAGAACCTCAGCTTCTTAATGAGCCGTGTACTCTGGTGCCTAATGATGGCATTACCAGGGTCACCAGCGCCCAGCAGTTCAAAGAGAAGAGAGCAGGACAACGCTTTTGCACCTGATCCGGGAGCTGTGGAAAGGGAAAACTTCTGTGAGGAAGCACATCAAATATTCACGCTCAGACAAGTGTGGGGGTTTTGGATCAAGCTCCTGAGTAGGTCTGTGGGGATGGTTCCTCTCTGTGGGCGTGTCGCCTCAGTGTGGGGATGTCCCCTCGCTGTGAGAAATACCTGGGGCTGTTGCTTCAGCCTTGGCTGTAGGGCAGCGCGAGGATTTTCCTCAGGACAATAATGCCGATTTTTCCACTTTTCCCAGCACACCGACTTCTCAGGACGGGGGTGGGATAGCACATAGAGGTTTTGCTTGCACCCGGGCTGTCTATAAGCAGAAACTCCGCTCATATAGGATGTGAATGTTTAATTAAGTAACAAGCCCGGCCGCCCCCCGGCCGGTTATAAATAGATGTGCTGAATCATTACTCCGCCGGGNNCGGCCCCGCGGGGGCTGAGGCGCCGCGGGGCGGGAAGGGGTCTGAAGGGGGGAAGGAGTGCGTGTGTGAGGGACCGAGTGTCTGTGGGATGGAGTGTGAAAGTGTGTATGTGTGTGTGGGACTGAGTGTTGAGTGTGTGAGGGACTGAGCGTCCGTGGGAGTGAGTGTGTGTGTGTGTGTGTGAGGCACTGAGTGCGAGTGAGGGAGCGAGTGTGTCCGTGTGAGGGAGTGAATGAATGCGGGTGTGTGTGAAGGACTGGGCGTGAATGAGGGAGTGAGAATGTGTGAGGGGCTGGCTGTGAGTGAGGGAGACAGTGTGAGTCCGTGTGAGGGGGGAACTGAGTGTGAGGGAGTGAATGAGTGCGTGTGGGTGTGAGCCTGAGGGGGGGAGAATGTGTGTCTGAGGGAGTGTGTGAAGGAGGAGGCGTGTATGCGTGTGAGGGAGGGAGAGTGTGTGAGGGAGTGTGCGTATCTGCGAGGGAGGGTGTGTGTGTGTGAAGGAGTGCGAGTATCTGTGTGTGAGGGAGGGAAGGGAGTGTGTGAGGAGGGAGCGAATGAGTGTGTGTCTGTGTGTGTGTCTATGGGAAGGAGGGAGGGAGGGAGAGCGGCTGCCGCCGCCGCCGCCGGATCGGTTTCTCGGGGTTTGACCAGCTGTCCCAGGCTAACCCTCTGCTCTCTGAAGATGGAGGAAGTAAAAACAGGATTACCCTTAGCTACGGCTCCTCCGCCGCCTTAGTCCCCCCACAGCCAACTGCCGTGCACAAACACACCTCCACTGGGCAGAGGGAGCCGACACTAATAAATACACAAACAAAAGGGGGATGGAACTGACTCACTGCCTGCGCGGCTGAGGTAAATCTGCGCCTGGCTTCTTATTATTTCTTTCTTTTTCTTTCTCCCCTCCCTTCCTCCCCTCCTTTCCTCTCCCTCCCCGGTCCCCATTTCCCCGGCGGGAGGAGGGACAGCTCCGTTCCGGGGCCGGCGGGACGCGGGGCTCGGTCCGTCCGTGCGGGTCTGTGTGCGCGGAGGGTGCCCGAGCCGAGCGCGGCTGTGCAGCATCCCCGCGGGCGCCGATGACTTGTTGCTGTTAGCCCGAAATATAAAAAATAATTAAAAAAAACCCCAACAAAACAAAAAACCTCCCACAAAGACCAAAAAAAGCAGGGGCCGAAGCCGCGGCGGGTCTCGCCGGTCCGTTACCCAGCCCGGCCCCGCTGCCATTTCCCTCAGCGCCCGCCGCCACCTGCGCGCCCCCGGGGGGCTGCGGCCTGCGGCGGGGGGAAGGGGGGGAAGGGAATTAAATGACACGCGAGGCAGGACTTCCATGACTTTGACAGGGTGTGGCAGGGGGGGGG
>VZTN01005687.1:292927-479345 GCA_013400515.1 Erpornis zantholeuca | reverse complement strand
TGGTTCTTCATCTTCCTTCAAAGTATGTGCCATTCCTGAGCGAGTTTCCCCGCCGGCTCATCCCGGGGCTTCCCGGCTCTGCATGCCCCACCTGTAAGTGCCGGGGGCGGATTTCTGTCCCTTATCCCTTTCCTTCTCCCCGTCTCTCTTTTCACCCTCTTCTCCCCACGTCTTTAAAAAAACATTTTTTAAAACTTTCTCCATCTTTCTGTGTCTTCAGCTCGAGCAAAACTCTCCCTCCATTCGTTGTGGAGGGAGGTTCAGCATCTGGGATTTGCCATCACCAGCTTAAAAATGGTGACCAAACTTTTTCTTTTCCCTCGCTTCTTTCTCCTCCTCTCTTCTTTGAAGAAATAAAAAAAAAAAAAAAAAAATCATCCCGTGTTTTAATTTAGGTTATGGATGTTTCTGTGTTTCTTTTTGTCTTCCTTTCTCTTCCTCCTCCCTTCCTCCCCTTTCTTTCCTTCCACTTCATTGGCTGGAATAATCTTTCCCTGTTGCTTCTGATGTTTCTTTCTTTTTCTCAGTGTGTGCCTGCCTACCTGGACTAGGGGGAAGATAAGGTAATTTTGAAGGGCTTGAGGAAGTGGCTTGCCTGTTCTGGAAACTTTTTTGGGTTTTTTTTTGTTTTTTTTTTTTTGAGATATCTTTTAAGAGTTGTGAAAATCAGCAATTGAAGAGAGTTTGGTAGCAGCTGGGCAGTTTGAAATTTAAGTGTTATGTGCTGAATGCCTTGGGAATTTGATCTGCTTTATACGAAAGAAGAGCACAGAGAAAAGTATTTATTTATTGGGGAAAGGCGGGGAGTGGGGCGGAGGGGGAGGAAAGAGGGTTAAGGGAGGGGGAGGGAAGTGGTTTTGGAGACAAGAAGTGAAGCTGCCTGTTTTCCAGTAAGTAATGGAGAAATTCCAGGAGCCAGGGCTAAATATACTTGGCGATCAATACAGAAATGGCTCATTGTGAATAATTTAGCTGCCTGGTGCAGTGAGAGTTTTGAAACTAAAGGCAAAAAAGAGGCCATGGAGGGAGAGAGGAAATAAAATTCTCCTCTGGTCATGTCAGATTCTTAACTTTTCCACTTAAAAGAACATAGTTATGATTATTGATCTTTCCTTTTTTTTTTTTTTTTCCCACAATATATATCAAATGATAGCTAGGGGGTGTCATTCTATACAGTTACTTGGGTTTCGGGAAAGTAATAGCTTGTTCTGTGTCAGCAAAGTGCTTCCAGAAACTTTAGGATTGCTTCACACCACAAAATGATCTGGGAGTGTGAAATGTGATGTTTGGCCCTGTGCTGTGGTGGATAAATAGGGTTAGAGTGAACAGGTGTGTGTACAGGTGTGTATGTGTGTGCACAGAAGTGTGAGACAGAGCTGGAACAACTCTGTCCAAGGGGAATGGACATGGGAGGGTTTATATTGTTCAGACCAGGAGGGAGTCTCTTGTAGTGCATGTGAAAGGAGCAATTGTTAGTAGTATTCATATCCCCAAAATCTGTTGTGGCTGCAGATAGAGTAGATAACTGATAAAGCATTACCACTCCAGCTTGAACAAACAAGCAGAAAGTCAGGGAAAAACTCTCAGAAGCAAAAATGTGAGTGGGGCACAGAGGGAGAGGTATGGTCAGACCAGGATGATCCAGGTGCCACCTGCCCAGGAGGCAGCTGCATGTCTACTCACATAATTTACAGGAAGAGTTCAGTGATTTGCAAACAAGCACATGCAGTGCAGTTGTGTGTTTCTCTAAGCAGTGGTTGCAACAGCAATAAAATGGGCAACTACTTAGGGCTTTAAGTTTAATCGTTTAATGGTTGATACTGACGGGCGTCTTGAGGGTGTACTTTTCTGCCTTGCAGCACTGCACTTTGACTATGGAAGCAGAGGCTGTTGATGGATATATTACATGTAAGTAGTCATTTCGTTTGATTATTCTGAATTACTTCTCTTTTCCTACTCTCCTTCGTTTAATGCAGACACCTGAAAGTTTAGCTTCCTTGGGTACTGTGTTGGCATTGACAGTGAATTTGTAGCATTTAAATATAAACTCTCTGTATGACTGAGAAATGCATAGGGATGGGTGCATGGGTGAATATCTCTAGGTTTAAATATTTGCTGAGGGTGAATGAACTTTGCAAATGAGAGAGAGTTAGTATCCAGAAATTCAAACTGCAGCAAAAAACTTTTTGTGCGTTTCCCTATGTATTTCTTTTGTTTTCTGTGTGGGGGGTTGTAAGGGCTTTCTGTATAAGGGCTGTGTTTAGCTGTGAGTTCACCCAGAGCTTTGGGGGGAAGGTGTGTATGGTGAATTACTATTCCAGTCTTCCCCTGCCCAGCCTGGATTCTCCCTGTCTGCTAATGAAAAAGTAATCCTAACTTACTTAAAACCAAATAGCTGGGACAAGGTTTGCCACAGGAGTGTGTGTAAAAGACTGGTGACAGTAGGTTTGAGGGGGCTCTGAAAATCAGCCAAATGTTTGCTTGGGGCCACAGTGTCCAGACTTTACAGGCTCTGGAAGACCCCACCAGTAAAGGAGGGAAGGGCAGGGGTGAAGGGAGTGAACGGGTTGTGGTTCTTAATCTTTGTATATCTCTACTGAAGAAGGGGATAAAAACTTACGGGGCACCTGTGTTGTGCTCACAGGTGACAATGACTATTCGCCTGAAAGGGAGCACTGCGGCATGGCCATCGACCTCACCTCCAGCACTCCCAACGGGCAGCACACCTCCCCCTGTCACATGGCAGGCAGTAAGTCTCCTCTTAAGCCTGTTTCTCTCTAGCTGAGGGCTGGGTTGGTCTTGTCCTCCTGGTCCTTGGTTTGCTTATCAAGTCTTAGCCCTTGCTGTTGGCATTGCTAATAACAGAGGAGGACAGGCGATTTTCTTTTTTTTTTGGTTCTTGTTCGTGCTGGTGTCTCATCTAAATATGAACGGGATTACTAGTCTGAACTATCCCAAGGTGGCATTTGAGAGCTGGTCCTTACCTGCTCCAGGTAGGAAAACACTAGGCTTGACGTGTGTTGGTTTTGTTTCCTCAGGTTTTGAAATCCAAATAGAAATTGTTGTTGTTATTATTACTTAGTTTACTTCTCGAAACAACTTGAAGTAACTTTATTTGAAAGCAAAACAAATTTTATTTACAAAACTATAGTTGACTATAACAAACTGAAAGGATTTCGGTTTAGAATGTCAGGTAGAAACTGAGAGTTTTGTGAGTCTCCACAGTGAGAGTGTCAAGAGCTGATAATATTTATAGAATTATTCTCCTGTTATATATGAAGGTGGATAAATGTAGTTAACGCAACTTCGTAAAGGCAACAACATTCATTCTCTGTGTGAGTGCCCTACCTTGTTTAAGTTTTGGTTACAGTGTTACATCAAGATATTTACCTTAATGTAACCTCTGTACTTATAGTCCAGAAAAAATGTAATGTGCTTTGCTTCTGATACACTTACAAGAGTGTTCATCTCTGTGTGATACTAATTTTCTTTCTGGTTTGTGTGTACTACAGGTACATATTTATCCATTTAAGCCGAGGGTTAGTATAATGCCCTACCGAAATCTGTGAAAGAAAAAGAGAGCTTTTAGGGCTGCTTGCTTAAAAATGCACGGTGTATTGCCTTCATAGTCTTTCTGAGAAAAAGATGTTACTTTCCTTTAAGAATCCTTTCCTCTTTCAAATTACGGGTAAAGCACAGTTTTATGAGCCTTTAAACTGAGGGTTATTATGAAGATCTCTCAATTATATACATGTTGCTGGAGAATATGATTTCTAATACCGTGGACTGAACTTTATATGACAACGACCCATAATTCAGCATCTTTAGACAATTCCAATTGTGTGCTGCACTGGGATTCTGATATACTTTATTATGTAGTAAAAGTTTTACTACTCACTTTCTTCATTTTCTTTGTTTCCTTTTTATTAATGGGAAGGCTTCATTGGAAGGGAAAAAATATCTGTGTTTTAAATCTTCTTTATAATCTAGACTGAAAACCAAAGTCAAATTAGGAATAAAAAGATCTGGAGTGAAGTCATGCAAAATGCTTTAACACACTCAGTATTTTCATGTTCATTGTGTTAACATTTTCAATGGTTTTTAAGTTTCATTAGTTCTTTGCAACACATATGTATCTGCAGCCTTGGTGAATATCTTATTTTTTTAGGGGTGTTTTTTGGTCTCTCACAGGTGTCTCAAATGCTTTCATCAATGCTGCTCTGTGTTAAAGACGTGCTGCTGTTGAAAAATCAAGGGCTCTGCCTGGGTTTCCCAAGCCATACAAAACTCAAGCTTCTTAAATTTATTGTAATTTATTTACTCTTTGCAGGCTTAAGATTGTTTTGCAGAGAGGTGGCTTGTGCTGCCTTAAACATGGAAGATATTGATCAGAGGTTGTCGGCTTTTGTGGCAGCTGTTACATTGGTTCATTTAAGGCTTTTGGCCAAATCTTGAATCTGGCATGTGTAGGCTAAATCACCAGGCTGTGCTTTAGAGCCTTCCACCTGTTTTGTGGGGCACAGGAAATCCTTTTAAAGGTTTGGTTACTCAGGGGCCTGCACCTCTTTTTATTTTTATTTTTTTAACTTTTCTGGCTTTTTTGGTATTTTAAAAGCAAAGATGGAGGTGGAATAGCTGTTTGAAATATTTTGTATTAATTTGGTAACTCCCAGTGGATTGATCCATCATGCATTGTTTTAAATAGAGGCAGTGGCTCTGTTTTATTTCAGATTGGTTTGATTTCCATTGGGTTGCTGGAAATTAAGTGATGTTGGCTGCCATTATAGCAAAGCCCAGGCCTTGTCATTCTGGCTGAGTAGGAGTTGGGAATGGAGGAGGTTATACAGGGAGCAGACCCCAGGTATTTCACTTCCAGATTGGCTGGCAGTCATTGCCAGAAATGCATGGCACTCTTCGGCTGTGTGCTCTGGATGTGCACCTGCAAGTAGAGATTGAAGTTTTGACCTTTGTTCTTGCATTCCGTTGAATTATTTTGAACCGTGCTCTTAATTTAGTCAGAATTTGTGTCTGGCTCAAAAGGAGAAACACCGAAAGAAAGAAATTTCTTGGATCTGTGCTGAAATGACTGAGTAGTGCTCTCCCAGCAACAGCAAAATTATGTGCTGGGTAAAGAGTGTTCTATGTTCATTAGCCCCTGGCAATCTATGTTAGTGGTTCTGTCTGGATTACCGATGTTTTCAGGTTCTATTCCAAAAGGGTTTGGGTTGACTATTTTGGCTACTGCATCCTTTAACCTTTTATCAATTTCAAGTATCTAGATGGTATTTGTAGGTTATGGATGTGGATGACACTCAATTTTCCTTGTGAATGAGATGATTCTGAAAGATGAATCACACTAAATCACCTGTCATAGCTAAATGATGATCTTACATATACCTGCCTTTAGCAGAACACTGCATGTGTGTTGACAGATGCTCTGTTCTAAAATACTTCATTGTAGTTTTATGTAAGCAGAGATTTAAAATACATGTAAATAGTCAAACCAAATAGATTGATAGATCATCTCACTTTTCTCTACAGCAAAAGATACATTAGTGTTGCACCTGCTGAGTACAGATGATATATTTACATAGCCCCAAATCTGGAAGTCCAGATTTTCTTTTGATCTTCTGTAGGAAAGCTCTTACAAAGGCTGACACCCAGAGCTGGGTGTCAAAGGCTTACTCAATTAACTTTGTGTTGGTACTAGAGAGTTCCCTGCGTGGCCCTAAGCCCCCCCATAGACCCCACCGAGTTCAAGAGGGTCTGTCTTGTTCTTGTCTGTGAATGTTCAACTGGGCTATAAGTGATCAGAAACCTCCGAATAGGAACTGGCATGCTAATTAAAGGCTAATGGGGAATCCTTATAAAAGAGGCTTTAAAAAGAAATAATTCCTAGTCACCTCCCCATAATACCACACTGAGTTCTTACTACAGTTATTAGAGATATTTTTCCCTGTAGGTTAAAATGGACTTAGAGGAATGTCTGCTTTAGAAACTGCAGGGGCACAGTTGTTCAATTAGTTGACTCAATCATTGCTTTGTATAGGATGAAGGACACTTCTCTAAGATCACTGGCCTGGTATCATAGAAAAAATAGTAGCCGCAGCTATTAGCATCTGACAGTCAGCAACAAAGGCAATTTCCCCTTAAATTAGAGACATGACAGTGGGTGTCCCAGTTAACTTTCTTATCTCTGCTTTCATAGACAAAAGGAGCCCTTAAATGAAACAGAGTCAAAACAATCATAAATATCAAACCCAACATCTGATGTTTGAAACCGATTAAAATTGTGGTACACTTTTAAGAGGTGTTTATAGTAGCTTGAGGTGTTAGTAAGTTATGAGAATTAATTCATTAAGAGAATAAGCCATGTCGGCTGACTCTGTGAAAATAATGAGGCAATTGCGTTTTTTCCATGGTGGGGAATGATCGTGCTGTCTGACAAGATCACTAATTGGGACAGCAGCTCTAAGTGGGAATGATTTCAGCAGTGGTGTTTAAAGAGAACTTGGTGAGGTTTTGTTATAATGTAGCCAATACTATATTCCCAGTGATCAGGTTGGACTATCAGTTGCACTTTTTTTGTGGCATCAAAGCCCTAAATCTTTTCGTGATCACTTTCATTTTTCAAGCCTTTTTTTTTTGTGTTGTCATACAACTCCTGTTTTGTCACAGTTGTGTTGTCCTGAGCAGAGAGTTACATGTACTGCAGCTGTATTAGCACATCTGTAGGGATAAAAATATATTATTTTGGAGCCTGACTGTTGGCATGAAACCCTGTAAAGTTAAAGTTGCTCCATGCCTCAGCCCCGTGGCAAACAAGCCTTGTCACCAACAGAATTTACTGCCAGGCATGTGAGGCTGAACCTTGCACTGGGATTCTTTCCTGGCTCAGTATGTGTTGTGGGCTTTTTAGTAGGATGAGGTGATGGAGGCTGAACCTCTGCAGGAGGCTTTTCTTTAGGAATGGTAGTTGAAGATGGCCAGGCTGGGCTGCAGAGGGGAACTGAATTAGTGCTTTGAGGCAGTCACTCCCCTGATGTGTGCACGGGGGCATGAAGAATTCTGGCAGCCAAACTGCTGTGCTTTGAACTGAGGATCCAGGTCTCCATTTCTTCCAAATATCTTGGAAAGTGCTAAAAACTCAGACCTGATCACCTCAAGATGCTGAGGAATCTTCTTTCCTCAGCAGCCTTTAAGGAGTATGGTAGGCAGCATTTATTGGTCTGGGTATCTCCCTCCTCAGTGCAGTCACTTGAGATGTCCTCCAGTCCTTCGTGCCTGACTTTGCAGTCTTGATGCTTTGGCTTTTTAGAGCTCAGCTATGTAATTGTACGATGATGCCCAATACAGATGTACCTGTGGTTTTGCAGGTTGAAGGACGGTGAGGATGGACTTGGCCAAGGTGAGCTCAGACATGAGGGATGAGCTCAATAAAGTGTGGCAGGGAACTATAAGAAGTGAGTTCCTTTGACACAAGAGCACGGTCTTTGCTTCAGTCTTTTATCCTCAGACTTCCTGAGAATTGGCAGGGCAGTAGTTGTTATCAGAGTTTTAGCCAATGCATTTAGCTTTCTTGGAGTTTGAGAAGAAAAAATATTAAATGGAAAGGTGATCATCAGGATTTTAACAGAAATAGAGGGGGTTTTCCACACCTAAGAAACCAAAGCTCTGTAAAGTAGTGTTACACTGTGTTTCTTGAAAAAAACCCAACCCAAACAGAAGAAAGGGTTACCTGGAAATTAAGCGTTTCCTGGGATGTACCTTGAATTGTTGTAGCTTTATCCGCATCAGCTCAGATTTTTCACACTGGTGTGGTTAAAATCATTAAATAGTTCCTCTGATACAAACTCTTTATGTAAACCAACACAGAGTAGCCACTGAAATGAGTTGGTGTTTGAGTATCTGTTGCTCACACTGCCATGGTGAAGTGTGATTTTTTGTATTTTTCCTGTCTTCTGTCACAGTCATGGCATTCCCTATGGAGTCGTATACTTGGCTGCAAAAACATTCCTCCCTCTCAGTGAGTGTTATAACGAGGGTGGAGTGAAATGATCAGTTAATCTCATTAAGGAGGTTTTTATCCATTCTGATGGAAGTCTCTTGAGAGGTCATCTGCTAGGGCTTTGTTGCAGCACACACCTTTCTTAGGGAGCTTCTGTTATTCTCTTGGACTGTCAGGTTCAGTTAACTTTCCCTGGTACACACCCTGTTACAACACTGTGCTCTTGCTAGCTTTGTAGTCAGCAAGTTTTCAGTGTTTGCTTCTGGAATTTCAGTTACTTTTCAGACATGCCAACAAAAAGAGCAATCCTCATCTTCCATGAAATAGGACACTTTGATAGCAGCTGGATGGCAAGATCTCGGTTGGAGAGTGTTTTGTCTTTCCCATCCCTGAATCTGGGAGAAGGTGCTACTCCTGTTGAAATCAATGGGTATCTTCTCCCACAAAATTGGGTCAAAGGCTTGTTTCCAGTTCCTGTGGGCCACAGGCTCTGTCGAGTCTTTCAGCTAAGTGATGGCTTGCAGGCTGGCAGGACTAAGTTTTACAGGTGGAAATGCAGTGTTACCTTTGTGCAGTACTGACAGTGAGTAGTGCTTGTCCTTCCAGTGCTAAGAGGGCATCTTGAAGGAGCGATGCTCTTCTATCTGGGAGGAAAAGGCAGAGCTTCCTTTTCTGCTTTTTGTCTCAGTAATCTCAGTGAATGAAACTTCTTGGAGAACTCACCTTGAAACAGGTCTGTAGAAAATTGAAGAGAAGCCTGAGCCGCTGCTCTGTGTAGTAACAAGACCTGTTGCCAGCTCAGGTGAGGAGCCTGTGCTACAGCATGCTGTCCCTTGTCTAGGGTGGTGGACACTTGTTTGGAGTCCAGGTAGCTGACTACTGCATCGCAATGGAAGGAAGCAAAGCTGGATTATCACTGAGAAGCAATGAACATGACAGATACAGCTCTGGGCTAGGTGACCAGTGGCCCAGTTTTTCTCCAAACTTTAGTCCTTGTTGGGGAATCCCTCCATGTTTCTGTGTGCTTTTTTTTCCCCTCTTGCCTTTTATTTTCTGAATCACAGAAGCTGTAGATCACTTAGGATGGAGGCTTGGATGGTACATGTTAGCCTTTGTCAAAAGTAGGACTTTTTTACAATGTCTTCTTTGCTTAGGGGTTATCTTCCATTTAATTTTTGCAGTCCCACAATGAGACGCATTCAGAAGTACCTTAATACCAGTGCAGCTTATTTCCTGTCCTGCACAGGAATAATTGTGTGGATCCTAAAGTACCCTGCTATGGTGTGATTACATTAGAGCAACCATGGAATTTTAACTCTTCCCACACCACTGAGCATTGCCAGGTCTGTGTGGACAAGCCCCTATTCACACTGCCCAGCAAAATGTGCCTTTGATCTGGAGCCAGGTCTACATTACCGGCTTCTGCTGGCACTGCTGTGTCAGCCTGTGGCTTTGAAGAACTGTAATCCCTCACAGGCAGATAGATGCTGGCAGAAGCTCCTGCTCTGAGCATAGGCTGGCAGGGTCACCTGCAATTGCTGTTACAGGTGTTACATTGGAAAGTACCGTAAAACAGCAGACACTGTTACTGGAAAAGCATGGGGTTGATTGAGCCCCTCATTTCTGTGCTGATAGGTCATGTCAACTTCTGTGAATTAGAATGTCTTTTTTGGGTTTTTTAACTGACTTTTGCTTTCTCTCTACCTTATATTTTTAAAAAAATCTTTCCAGTTTGGGGTTTATTCCTGTAACGCTGTGTGGCCAAGGCATTGCACCACAGAGGTAGTGGGCTCTGTGTGCATTGTATGAGCTCCTTCAGCTCATGGTTGCTATGTGTTTGTCCTGTCCAGGGAGGTCACAGGGCTCTTGGTCTTCGCTTTGTGAAGCTCAGGTTGGTGGTCAGACCCCTGTGTCCTCTCAGGTATGGGGGGGAGGTCAGTCCTAGGGCCAAACCATGCTTCCACCCTCCGTGTGGATGGTGTGAATATCTGTCTACCAGCTGGTAGTCGATGAAAAAGACAGCGGAGTTTAAGTGCATCATTCTCCTACACAGGTAGGAGCCCCTCTCCTTAGCAGACTGTGGGTTTTACACAAGGCATGAGCCAAGGAATCTGATTCACTGCAGACCTGTCTCTGCTCTCCCCACCATGGTTTCATGTTACTTGGAGAAGCTGCACAAACTGGTTTTTTCCAGCCTCTTTTCCTGCTGTGGTATTGGTACCACCTGGGAGGTTGCTCTGGGCACAGGTGTAGTCACTGCAGTAGGGGAGAGAGAAGGAGAAGTTTAGTGTGAGTATTCAAGTCCTAGCCCTGTCTCTGGCCTGGAGAAGGCCTTTGGAGGACTTGGTGCTACTGTCTACCCTGAAACTTTATGCAGTGGGGATAGAAGACCAGCCACAGCTTGGTGCTGCTGTTTTCAGGCCCTTTGTCCCGAGGGCTGGACATCTCAAATGTTTTTCAAAGGAGGTAGGACATCCTGAAGTACAGAAAATTCATTCACCTTGTTGCCTGTCCCACCTATCATCTTTTTTTCTTATGAATCTTCTCATGTAAAGAGGTAGGGTAGGCTGTGTTTCCTCTCCAGCTAATGGAGGATTTGGGCAGGGCTTACAAGAGAGATGCTCTGTTGGCAGTTAAACCGCATACATGACAAAGCTTGACATTCCGATGGGCGGATTTTCTTGTTTATCCCCTCTGTTCCTCCACTTGAACAAAACAAGTGTTAGACTAAAGATATCTGTGCTGTGACCTTCAGCATCAGGCTGGAGTTTTCTCAGCTTCTTTTTAGTGATGTTTTCCTTGCATTTCCCAACAGCCTCTAAAACCTCCCAATTCCATCAAAAGAAAATGATGTTGTCCTGTTTTTTCTCAAGGGGTATGTGTTCCCTCAGTTCATCAAAATCATGTTGGTGAGTGGCACATAAAGCTGGCTCAAGAACCCTGTGATATGCTCAAGTCCATGGTAATTTTTTTCATAATTACTCTTTGATTTGGGAATACCTGTGTGCAGTTCTATGAGAATTCACACCTAATCTTTCCTAGATGTCAGCTCAGCTTTTGGACATTATATGATTCCCTTTGCAAGCAAAGTTGCTCTTTTAGGTAACGATCTAGCCATAAAACACGAACTGAGAGAGTTTATGGTAACTCTGTGTATCGTTTAAACTTCAGCAGTGTGAATTAAACACCCGCTGTAGTCCAAGGAGCAGCAAACAGGATGGTGTGAATTCCCTTCTTTTGAAAATGAAAGAAGTTGCTTCTTTCTGTATGAAAAAAGCAAGTCTTTTTACACAGAAGAGGTATGAGGTCTATTCATTTGAGGAAGAATAGATGTTCCCTTAAAGTTGTGGATAGTTTAAAAGTTTCCAGGAAAGAGGAGCAGTAGACTGAAGACCTTGTTCTGGTTAGCAGCCAGGTCTGTGATAGAGGGATACAGTTCAGGGAAAAGAATAAAATGGCGTTTGGTTTTTAATCTTATTTCTTGAGAAATTGATATCCTGCAGGGTTTGCCTCATCGAGATAACGGCCCCTGAAGGAGAATAAATTTTATTAATTAGCAGTTTTGCATACTGCTTTTAATTGTCCGTTCCTAGGTACAGGCTTTGGATTGCACATGCGCTGTTGTAGTGAGAGGCCTCTCTCCTGCATCCCTGGAGAGTCTGCAGGGATCTGGCACCACTGCAGAGTCTGCCTGAGTACAGAAGTATTTCAGAATACACCATTGGGCCTTAAATTTACTCAGTGCCTTAATCCTCATCACCTTTCAGATTTAGGCATGTCCTAAATGTAGTTGTGAGTAATAGTTTTACAGTTTAATCTCCCAAAATTGGGTCAACCTTACCAGTTGTTTTGACCTTGTTACCAGCACAGGTAGTTCCTGGGTGAGTCTAATACATCTCCATGCAGCTGTGTGAAAAAATCTGGGGCATCAGCTTTACTTGAAACCCCCTGTTTAGCTTAAATACATGGGCCTCTCTATCACTGTGGGATATTACCCTTTGGGTAATCTATTCTTCTAGAGAGTAATATAACAATATCTCCTTGTTGTATTGTGCTTTTTCAGTTTTAAGAGCTTCACAAAGGATACCAGTTGAAGAGTGGATACAAATGAGTGGATAAAATTTTGGGCTGAAGAGGTGGAGGAAGTAGGAAAGTAGGGAAATTAACCTTAGTAAGAACTGAGCTTATAGGTGGGAGGCAGCTTCATAATTTATGTATGTGACTAGAAATTGTCAGAGTATAGGTGTCTCTCAAGAGTTCAAAAGAATGATGTGCTGATTGTGTATTTAGGGGTCAAGTAGTATACGATGTTAGCAGACTGTGAGAACTCTATGAGTTTATTCTTGGCCTTCTTTTAAATTTGTATTCTACAAATGGCACAATTTATTTTGCCAAAATCCAGTGTACTTACATGTGAATCCCAGAGTGTTCTCATAGTCTAAATGCTATGACCCATCAGCTGCCCCTAAATTACCTAATATCAAGTACAGAAGGATGGCAGCCAAAGAAAAGGATAGGAAAATGTGTCCAGCCCTGGTTTCTGACAAGCCTGTACATGTGCAGTGCAGTAATACAACTGGAAGGCACTTAGAGTGGTACAACAGAGAGGTACAGGTTTGAAAAATACTAGGAAAGTGCAATTCTTATGAAATGAGGAAGCCAGAAAGAGGAGAGAGAGGTATGTGCATTGTGCCTTAGCTGAAGGAAAAACTATTAAGCGCCGCCCTTTTCAAATGTCAAATGCATGGGGAAAAGTTGTTGGAAGCCAGTCTGTTCTAAGTTTGCTGCTTGCAAAACCTACTTTTTTGTGAGATGTTTGTGCAAAATCACTTCTCTGGTGTGCCTGGGAGACCAGACGTGACTCAGGCTATCAGCATGTAACATGGTTTCAGGTTGCTATCTTACTGCTCTTGCTCTAAAATGCTGTAAAGAAGTGTTTGCTTTTTTTCTCACTTTTAAAGTGCTTCATTCATTTAATGTCATTAGCGCTATTGTTACTTAAATTTACCTTCTGACTGGTTACCATTAAATATTTATAGAGAAATCGATAGTAGTGAGATTTTTGCTCGAGTAAATATATATCACATATGTACTCAAAACCAAAGCAAACTGCAGTGCATTCCAGGAAATAATCTATAGTGCTGCTCTGTAATGTTCTTCCTCATCTTCATGTCAGGATGTTTTATCTGTGTCCCAGCTCAGCCATTCCTGCCCCAGAACCCTGGCTGTTCTTTTTAACAGCCTAGAACAACAGAGCCTTAGGAAAAGAGTAGAAGTGTTTTCACTGTAGAAATGTGAATGATAATTGCTGTATAATTATCCAAGGTTCCTTAATGACTGGATACCAGGAGATCCTGAGGTTTGATATTGTGTCTGGTAGACAGCACCCCAGTCAGAGACTGCTGTGCTGGAAGAGAATGGCACTGGCTGGAGGCAAACCCAGCCCTTCCCAGCATTCGGCAAGGGGAAAGTATTTTTGAGAGAAGGTAGTGGTGTGGCAATGGAAGATGATGGTTTAAAACCATTTAAAAGCAATGCCCAATTTACAAAAAATAGGACTGGGCTTAAAATGGCTTTGGAGCCAGCTCATTGGAGGGGAATAGACAAAGGTATGAGATAGACAGCACAGCCGACATGCACAGGGCATTTTATTCTTCATTTTGGGTCTCTGCAGCATTTTCTTGTGCAACTATAGATGGAATAAATCTATAACCATCAATAATCTAACCATCAAAGACCAATTGAGATGACCATAAATTAATCAATTGTTCTGGCCAGGTGTTTTGGAAGGGGGAAAAGCTTCCTTATGAGTCAGTAATGAAATTTCAATTTATAATTATGACTGTAGTTTATAATAATAATTCTAATTATATATATATAAACAGTTTAACCTACTATAATGTAAAATGGTAACATTTGCTGAGCTTTGGCTGCTTTCAGATGGTGAAAATGTGCTGGTGGTTGTTGGCTGGGGTTCAGAAACATTTGTCAAAATTTTGTGTGCTATGTGAACAACAAAATTTTGTGTGGATAAGCAATTATTAATTCTCTCCCATTATCTGTCAGATAAAAACTACAACTAACTCATTAGCCAAAATTAATTGTAAATAAAGCCGATCTGTTGTTGAGGAAACTAGTTAGAATGGTAATTGGGTAATGATGATGCATTTAATTTCAAACTGCAGATTTAAAAGCTACTCCTTTTGGCAGCGATAGCGCAAGGTGTTCTGAAATGAAGCAGGGTGCTTGTCACTGTCATTGTGCTCTTAATTAATGCCACCAGGACTGCCTGTGTTTTGAATCTAATTAGTGTCCCCTGCAGAGCACTTGGAAATGTCCTGATTCTGCTCACATTGAAGCCAGTGGTTAAACTGTTTTGTTACCTCTATAGGCAGGAGGTAACACAGGAGGCTGTGTGGAAGTGGTGGTGTAGGACATGGCACACTGCTGGGTTTCCTTGTGCAGCAGCACATCCTCGTCCCTGAGCTCTGGGAATAGTGGCTGTGCTTTGGGATTTGCTACTGACTTGCCATGGAGATAAACCTGGAGTTTCAGGCCAACAAAACTGAATTGTGACTCAACGTTTTAAAAATGATTGAGTGAGTAATTTTCCATGCAGTTTCATTACAGTATCTTTTGCCCCAAGGATTATTTACTGGAGAGTGACTTCCAGCATGTTTTTGCTGCTATTTGTAACATCGATTTTAATAAGAAAGGACTTGTTTAAATAGGATAATGTTTTTATCCCAAATTGCCCAGTTCTAATGGTAAAATTAGCATCACAAATAAAATCAGCAGTTGTACGTGCTAGCCTACATGCACAACTTCTTGATTATTTTTTAACTCTGTTTTCAGAATGTATTAAATGCTATTATGAGATGAGCACAGGATGTTTGATTTTAGCCAACTACCATTTCAATCATTAACAAAGAAATACGCATTGGGTACAGAATATATGATTCAGGAGGGCCAGCAAGTTGATCAGAGGGATGGAGCACTTCTGCTGTGCAGAGAGCCTGAGAGAATTGGGATTGTTCAGCCTGGAAAAAAAAAGGCTTTGGGGTGACCTAATTGTGGCAAGATGGAGAGAGACTATTTACAGGGGTCTGGAGTGACAGGACAAGGGGGAAGGGTTTCCCACTGCCAGAGAGCAGGGTTAGATGGGATACTGGGAGGGTGGAGAGGCCCTGGCACAGGTTGCCCAGAGAAGCTGTGGCTGCCTCTGGATCCCTGGAAGTGTCCAAGGCCAGGCTGGACAGGGCTTGGAGCAACCTGGTCTAGTGAAAGTTGTCCCTGCACATGGTAGGGGGTGGGATGGGATGGACTTTAAGGTCCCTTCCAACCCAAACCATTCTATGATTCTTCTTGTTCCATCATTTGTAATCACTCTACTGATTTATTTTTTTTCTTCTGACTTGGTGTAGAGGGAATTACAGAACTGAAGCATCGACTTCATCTTTAATGTTCCTATTTACCAAACTTGAAGGGAATATAGAGTAAATGCATTTTACCTATTTTATTTTTAACTTTGTGAGTTTTTTTTTTCTCTTGTGCTTCCTGGTCCATGGGGAGAAAAACCCTACAAGCATGTTTTAGTTACATCACTAATATTAGAACTGAGTAATCGGGTGGCTTTGGCAGCAGTCTCGTTTATAAATTGTTGGTGAGCAGATGGCTCACCAAGTTGGCATGCCAGCTCCAAACTTTCACAATCATGAGTCAAGTTTTAAATTGCAAGATTGCCTTACATACCATGAGTTTTTGGGGGGTTTTTTAAATGTGTGTTTGTTTAATGTAATTCTCGATGGATCTTCTCATTCCTGAGCTGCGTTTTGCACCGAAGCATGTCTTTTCAGCAGTCTCTGGCTTTGGGAATGCCTTTTTTTTCTTGATTTAATGAAAGTGGAGACTTCTTTAGTCACTTATCTGAAAATCTTGCTGCTAAGAAAAACTAATGAATGTCAGCATAAGGGACATAGAAGTGAGACTTGTCAATCCTGGCTAATGTCAAACAGTTCAAATGATTGAGATCATTCACAAATGAACTTAAAACAACTTTTGGTTTGTATGCAGAAATATTTTTTAGGAATAATTTGCTGGCATTTGTTACCAGATATGCAGATCTATGCCAATTTTTTTCCTGGGTGTAGGGCTTAAGTCATTAGGCAGCATCGAATACAAATGTTACATTTTGAAATGCAAGAGTGAATATTTTCTTTAAGCAAAATGTAGCAGTGAGGAAACTGGGCCAAGCAAGAGTGCTCAGACATTCTCCCTGTGAACACAGTGAAGTTCCAAAAGGGTCAGATCTTGATCCACTTGAGAATTTGGACTAATATTACTGGAAGAATTTCTGCTTTTTTCTTTTTCATTTTCCTTTTTAAGCTATTCCTTTAAGTAAAATTAATATGGTATATGTGGGTTATAATTCATTGTGGGACCTGTTATGGAATGATAATTAGACCTTATTTCTAAATGATTCCACACAAAGTGTGCTGTTGTAAATGCTAAACAACTGTGTTTCATCCATAATCATGTAATTGGTGTGTGCAGCTAATTAGTGTGTGTTCAATTTAGGCCCAGATTTTTTGGAAATGTCTCCTGTTCTGGTCCTGATTTAGCAAAGCTCTTAAACAGATGATTAACTTCCATTGGCTTTAATAGGACTTAAGCACATTCTTAATCAGGGCCATTGTGTCAAATCATGTCTCTTGGTGACAATCAGAACAACCTGCCAGAGCCGTAGTAAAAATATCTGTAGGTCCTTCTTAAATTTAGATTAATCTTTTCTTTAATTAGTGAAACATTTTTTTTCAGAATCTGAAACTCTGTGTAGGTATCTTTCTTTTTAAGCAAATGGTTATTGTCACAATCAAATTGCATGTGTAGAGTTTAAAGATTTTAACTAGCTCGGCAGGCCGTTTACGTCAAATCTGTTCAATACACCTTTGAGATGGAGAAGAAGAAAATAGGCATCTGAGAGTGCCTCACTGGAATATAAATGTCAGTGCTGATAGATATCTATGATAGAAAATTTGTGTGGGAGTAATAATTTAGTAATAAAATAGGTCAAATTAATTTTTATGCTGAAGGGGATACCTTGCAATAACCATTTTGTAATTTTATGTTTGACAGTTTGCTCTGTGTTATGTGGATAGGTGGAGCTGAGATAATGTAATCCATTTCCAGTTGTAAACAAGATTGCTTTAAGAGCTGCAGTAGTAAGATGCATGTTGGCTGACTTTAAGCTGAAAGGTAATTGCCTCTGAATATTAATGTGCATGTGGGGATTTTGTTTTTAATTCTGGGATTTCATCTTTGCCCTATAGCAGCTCTGAAGAGGCCTTTGTTTTCCCAAACCCCACTTTGCTGCTAATTAAAGCTGATTGCAAGTGTTGAATTTTGGGTCCTTTGCTTTTATTTTATGGGGCCTGTGTACCTTGGAGAATGCTGCTTTCTTTGACTGTTATTTTTTATGTTAACCACCTTTTGAGTTGAGGATTTTTGGAGATGCTCTTGCTGTCCTACAGCAGCTACGAGTAGTTCCTGGGATGGAGGACAAAGGATGGAATTGTAGGTTATGGAAAAGGGGAGAACTTGCTGCACTAATTAAATTGGAGCCTCTTAGAGAAATGAGAGTTAAGGTGCTGATCCTGTGCTCTGTAGCTGGCAAGCTTTCTTGTGAGTAATTCAGGACCTATCCAAAGCCCACTGCACTTTGTGAGAGATTCTCTAATTCCACACTCTGGTGGAGCAGACCCCTATCATGGGGGCAAGTTGTAGGTAGTGAGAGGCATAGTCTGGGGGAACAGCAACTGGCTGCATTTGTATTTGAAATTGTTTTAGGCATGGAAGGCTACAGCCAGATTACAAGCAAGCTGCACCTCAGCTTTCCATTTAAATTCCAGCCCTTGGCTTGTACAAGCTGTTCCATTACCCACTGCTTCCAGCAAGGCTCCGCACTGGGAACGGCGGGACTGGTGTCGAGCAGGGTGTAACTGCAGCTCTGCTCTGGAGCAAACTGCAGCTGAACAGTGCTGCAGGAGCCTGGAAATCTGTTGTGTGCAGGGCTTTAACCTGCACATGTTTTAATGGCACTGGGTGTGTGGGCTGTCATTAGTTAGGACTGTTTAAAGGTGGTGTATCTGGCAGGTGCCCCAGATGCCCTTCTAGCTGAAACGGCTGTTCCTAAGGCAAGCATTCAAAGCAGAGTTCAGCATTCCTTGTTCTCTGTGGCAGTGCCAGCATTTTTTTCTGAAAAAGAAAAACCAAATAACAAAAAGGGGTATTTTTAGCTTGGATCGATTTGCTGATCCAGTTTAGTGCACGGTCTCACACAGTGAGAGGGTGGTGTCTGAGCAGGGATGGGAGCTCCTAGCTCTTTTTCTATTCCTGCAGAGGCAAAGGTCCTCTGAGCTGTGCTGATACCTGGCACAGGCATCAACTGTGTGGTCAACAAGGCAGCCAGTTGGCTTTTCTGCTGCCTCTGACCCAGTGCAAGGGGTGGTTGCCTCTTGCAGAGGGATGGGGCCAGCAGCTCAGAGGTGCTGGGTTCACAACCAGCCATTTTGCAGGTTGCCTTTAGCTCACAGCTCACATTTGGTCTATAACCTCGTATAAGACCTTTAGTTAAATGGTGGTGGTGTGAGTAGGAACCACTGAACAGAGACAGCCTTGAATCTTCACATTCCTGCACCTTCCATAAACTGTGGGGTATCGAGATTCTTGGTTTAGAATGATTTTTAAATTTCCATAGTGCCCCATCTCCAGTGATTTGGTCTGACACTTCCTAAAGTTAAGGGGAGTCTTGGTGGTATTTCAGTCATTTTTGCAACATGATGCTGCGTGTAGCAAAGCTGTTCTATGGATGCCTTTGCTAAAAAATTATTTAGCTGCAGAAACGTTTGACTGTAGGCTGGAAAGAAGAAAAAGTGAGGGTGTGTGGGTTTGTGAATGTATGTTGCCCATTAAGGAGTCTCACTCAATGCTGGGTGCTTCATTACAATGAGAAAAATAACATTTAAGGATTTTAATGACTAATTAACTTGTTCACTAATGGATCAGACATTGTCTTAAGGGCAGTAGTTTAAAAGAGTCCATTTAATGAAAGTTGACTGGAGGTATGTCCTGTGGCTATTACAAACTTTTTTTTATAATAGCATGTATTTTTCAGTAGCTCCTTGCTATGCTGTAATGTGGTTGGAGTGGGAGAAATTAGAAAACTGACCATTTCCCGGCAGATAGTGATAAGTTTCTACTCAGTCAGAATGCTCTATACATTGTGATAGGTTTATAATTATTATCCTAAGATTGATGTTTTTGGGGGGGAGTGTAAATTTGTGCAGCAGTAATCCATTAAGAAATCAATAATCATTCCATCCTGAAATGCAGTTTCTCTACAACATTATAAATACACACCAAAGATTTGAAACTCTGCCGGTTTCCCCTTCTCCACCCCCCTCCTCCTGCTTCCCTTAACTCCAAGTTCAATGCCCTTTGTTGTGTTGAAGAAGCAGTTACATGGTAGGACTCTTCTGTCAGGAAAAACAAGGGTGGTAGTATTAGCAGGATCCTGAGAGCCAGTAACACTTTTTAGTTTGATCTTTGCTTTCCCACCAAAAGTACCTTTTTTATCTTGGAGAAATTCCCCCTCTCCTCCACCAGGGTTTCATCCCTGGTAGATGGGGATGATGAAGATTCATGCCTTGTTCCTCTGTAGAGAACTGTGGAGAGGAAGTATTATAGAAGTGCAAAGTCGTTGTATGTGTACATTTCCTTTTCCTCACTCCTCCTCGTTCAGACTTGGTTCTTCATGTAACAATTCAGAGGCTTGGCTATCAGAGACCAGCACATCCTGCAGGACTTCCCTTTTTGCTCTGAATTCTCTCCAGCTGGGCAAACACATTTTCAAATAGCTGCTATAAGTTATCCCTTGATCTAGAGAGCTGGAAACCTACTTTATCTCAGAGTGAAGATGATTATAACTGATAAATAGTAGCTGAGTGAGGAAGAGTGAGAGTATTATTTATGTTTCTTTGTGGAGGAATAAATTATATGGAGCGAGGTACCAGGTCAGGCTGGTTTTGATCTTGCAAAGAAAATTGTAGATGGAGCAGGGAGATGCTATTGCTGTAGCAAGAGTCACAAAACATGGACTACTTCTAATATTACATTTCCATGTCTTTTATTTTCATTACTCCTCTACTTTCTTTTTGTTAGAGCTGGTTGAAAAATAATTTCTAGTAAAAAAATTTCCTTTTTCCATTTCACTTTACATTACTATTAGTTTTAACCAGCTCTGCTGTTGGTTGAAAAAAGGGGCATTTGTTAATAACAGAGCTGTGTTTTACACCCATGATAGTTGTTCAGGCCTAATTTCCCTTTTCCTCATCTGCCCCCAAAAAAACATGCTTGGCTTGGCATGGGTAACTCAGACATGCCTTTTCCTCCTCTGAGAACAGTCACCCAATGCATGGACGGTCACCAGCCTCTTCAGCTTTGAGAGGGAGAAAAAACTGTCTTTATCACATCTTTGCTCCTGAGATTGGAGAATATCAGGTTATGTCCAGAGGTCTAACAAGAGTTACATGTGAGGTTTTGCTGTTTGAGGTTTGGTATATGTGTGCCTTGGCTTATTTTGGAATACCCATATGGGTAGAATCATACACGTATTTTAGTGTTTGCAGACAGGGAGTGTATGTGAGCTGGTGATGAACAAAACTCGACACTGAGAAGCCAAACACTATTTCTCACCTCTATAGTTGCTCTAGAATAATCCAAGGCTATTGTCATGGTAAATTCTCCCACTGTGACCCTGTATGGAAAGAGCTTTCACACATGGCTTGACTGTGGGGACACTTGCCTTTCACTGGTTCTCACTGGAAAGAGCAGAGTTGGATGCTAATAGGAAAAGACCCAGATGCCAGCAAAAAAAAGGTCTTGTCAATTGTGTTCAGTAGGTTTTCATTCAGCATTGACTTCTTGTCTGGTGAATTTGATTTTTTTTCTTTAAGGCCATGAACCCCATACTGGGTACTTTCCCGTCAATAAAGAATAGTTCTTCATTTACCTAAAACTGTCCCTCTTGCTCAGACACTGGTAGCATATGAGTTTAGCAAGGACTGACACTTTGTGGGTTTTGACTTTTCTTAATTTAATACTTTGTAACTGGTTTCGCTTCTTTGGTCTTCATACTGATTAATGGCTTCTATACATCACTAACTCTTAATTTTGAAATTTTTTTTTTTCTCCCCTCTGATCAACCTGTGATACAGAAGCAGCAGCTGATTGACAGCTGATTTTTCTGCAATGATTTGCTGAAGAGTTCATGCAAATGACATGTGGCTTTTCAGCGAAATAGGAAGACTTTATCACATCTTTTTGTTTTACCCATTACCTTTTTTTTCCAGTGGTTTGCAGAACAGTGAGTGCTAAAAGCCCAGTATCAGCTCACAGGATGCTGAGTTTAACAGATAGGGCTTTATTAGCTCTCGGTTGCATTTGTCTTTACTTCACAAGTCTCTATTTAGAATTACCTGTAAGTGGTTATTTTCCAGTGTGGTTTTCAAAGACAAACCATTTTTTTCTTATTGTTGTTGCTGCTGTTTTTTTTAACTACTAAAAGCTCATCACCGTGCATAAAACTCTTATATGTCCACTGATAGCTTGAGTGGCAAGTTACAGAAGTTGGTGTAAGTGGCTTTTTGGAAAGAAAATTCTTCAAAGAGAAATATTTAACAAACCGAACAATTAAGAGATGCCATCTCAATCAATAAGCTAGAGTTAATTGGCTGTGTACACAGCATTTTTAAACAACTTCCCTGAAGAGTCTGAGTATTGAGCTTAGAGTGCCTTTCTAGTGAGATTATTTTCAAAGGCTGATGTCTTCTAAAAAGTACTCATTTTCAATTTTCTTTTTTTTAATTTCCAGACTGAATGCCATTTTGCATTGTAGCTATGGGTCACACTGAGTGAATTTAAGATTATTTTGTAGCAGCTTTTCATTTCTTCCTTTGTGTGTGTGTGTGCCCCCATAGGAGTATCCCATGTTCTAGTGACTGCAAACTGCTGGTCTAAAAAAACAATCAGCAGCTGCTGTCAGCCTGTGGGCAATAACAGCCCTGCAAACATGCTGTATTCAGGTGTCTGTGTCACCTCATTTTTCTATTTCTGTTAACTTTATCAAAGTGCAACACATTGACCACAAGCCACATGTTGGGACAAACGGCCTTGAACTGATAGTTCAACTTCATGCTTGTAGAGGTGTCATAAACCCTATTGGAATTAAAAGGAAAAAAGAACTCCAAATCCCCTATTACTACTATCAGGTTATGGGTACATTTCCAGAAGGGTATTTCATGCCAAGTCTTCAAAACCCTCTTTAATGATGCACAGGCATCATTCTCTGAACTTTGAGAGACTAGAGGTGGGAGAAGAGTTTCCTCTCTCTTTTAGCAAGAGCCACCTGTCTCTTTGGAATGCATCCTTTGGGATGTTGTAGGGCTGACTTTTAGAGATGGCAGAGATTGCTAGCCCATTTCTGAGTGGATCAGGAATACATGCAGTTGAACATTTGGAGAGCTGGTCCAAGTGACTTGGTCGATGGCACGTGGTGAGACAGCAACCAAGCTGCACATATGTGAAACGCCTGTCTTCCAGCTACGAGTTCATTTCACTAGACCAGTGTTTCTTGCTTTGTGGGTTGTGTAGAACTGTTAAATGTGTTTAATGAAGCTCCCTCCCTATTTGCTTTCCTCCACCCAAATGTCACCTGGAGAAGTCAAGGTAAATGGTAGGAAAGGAAGAAATCACTAACATAAAATCTGTAGAACTAAGTAGTTCAAAGTAAAATACTTTCTTAATGCTTTTCCTGGAAATTGTTCTTCCCTTTTGACCCACCAAAGGTCCTCACTGTGACTTTTAAGCTGAAGGACTGTGATTCTGGGTAATAGTTCTCAAATAATTTGAGCAATGCTGCGTTCAAATGAAGAAATGTTAGCAGCTCTTGTTCAGGCTGATTCTCCCTTGTGCAGTTGGGTAAAGGAGTGGGGAGTAAATCATTGAGTAGGTATATCTTCCATTCAGCAGGAGCTGCACATGATGGGATTATTAGTATTTCTAAACTAAAGCCCCTGACAGATCCTTGGATGCTTAAAGCTGTTGTGATGCTTTACCAGATGGTTCAGAAGCTCAGACTGGAATATCTCATTGGCTGGTGCTGAACAATGACATTTCAAACCCACACGTTTGTTTGGATTTTAATTTTCAGGAGGATCAAAGCTTTTTGGGATATGGGCTGTCTCTTTCCATATATATGCTCAGCACCTTATGTAGTTTAGATGCTTTTGCAGTGTCTTTATAATTCATCATATTACTTATTACAGAGTATTTGGAACTGTTGCACATTTTTAGCCATGCGGTCCAGCCAAGTGCAGACAGGGAAGAGTGTGCAAGTTGTTGCCTCGTTTAATACAATGAGCGTGATAACTGCGACTGCTTTGTCTTGTAATTGTGTGAGCAGGTGATTATGCTGAAATGTGCCACTTTTGATTCTGTATCCCTCTGTTCTTTTCACTTCTCAAATCTGAAGCCTCAGTCCTGTCAATACTAATGTGTTTGCATAACTTGTACTCAGTGCAGTGTTGATGCTTATTTCTGTTAGAGGTTGAACTGTTCAGTCCTGACTCTACTAAATACATTGAACGAGACCCCGCTGCTCTGGGGTGAAGATCAAAGGAAACCAGTTGGGTTTTATTTCCTTTCAGTCCCATGACATTTTGAAAACAGGATGGAGTGTCCCTCTGGCAGAATCTAGAATATTTTTAGGGCCTTCCAAATTCAGTCCTCCCTGGCTGCCAACATGTCTGTCCTGGTTAGAACTAGGATCTTCCTGGTACTTCTGAACTATCTTGGAGAGGGAATGGGAGTATTACTATGAAATTCCCTTCCTAATTCCTTCGGGCAAAGATTGCAGTTTTGTTGTGTGCGGATAATATCAGGTAGAGGTAGATTACTATGTGAAAATGTGCACAGATCATTTTGGGATCAGGGAAGGATTTGAGCTTAGTGTTTGTGGAGTAAAGTTGTTTATAATGCTTGTTTAAACAACAGTGTTAACGTACAGTTTAGAAAGCAGTGGAGCAAGATGCTTTGTTGACAAGTCTGGGAGGTTTGGCCTTTTCTTGTCCCTCTCTTACCCCTGACAACTCAAATAAGAGAATAGCATCAGTGGGAAAAGAGTTCACTTATGTTGAGAAGAAAAAGGACATTTGACGTAATTTTTTTTTATGTGTTAGACTGGTACATTCTATCCCACTGTTCTCCATATGATTCATTCTATTTGTGCATGACTGTTGCACAGTATTAAATAATGTTCCTTTTTTTTCTGTAAAACAAGTATTCCCATAGCTTGTCTCGAAAAGCTGACACATGTTCATTCTTCACTCAGGGAGTTCTGCATCTGTCGACACTTCAGACATAATCAGTTTAGATTTCAGCAGCTGATTAGTGCTCACCTCTAACCAAACCCAGAAAGCTGTTCCTCCAAATGGTAACAAATAATATCCTAATTAGTCCTCTGCATAACGATAGCAGGGGCCTTAGCTGAAAGCTACTGCTCTCGGAGGCCTTTCTGTTCTAGTCCACTGGCTTTACAGACTGTTGGATCAGCACTTATGCTGAGCTTTTATTCCCCCTGCCTTAAAATGCCTTGCAGAGCAATTAATTATGCACCTGCAGATAGGCATTAGGCACGCAACAGTATTCCACACACAGTTATGAACGTTTCATTAGATCCAGTTAATTTATGTGTGATTATGAAAGCAAGAGCAGGAATGCTGGGCAGGACTCCAGCATTATCCTGTAGCCTCTGTAGCCGGTGCGTGTCCCTCTGAAGCTGTTTGACCTGGCCCGCTGATGCAGCCGAGCACGGCTCACGCTGCCTTAAATACAGGCTCAAAGCAGGAGCCCACTGAGTGCACGGAGCGGTAGCTGAAGGGAGGAGGACAGCGTGGAGAGCGACTCCTCTCTACTCCAGTGACTGGCTGCTTGTGACAGCACCAAGTTTTACCAGGAAGTTTTATATGGGTTTATGCTTTTCTGAGTCTGATTAGCTAGTTAGCAAAACATGCCCATCCCTGTCCATTAAACTCTGTGTACTTCCTCTTAGCTAACACTTATTTTGCACAAGCCTGGGGATTTCTTTTTTTTTTAATAAATCAGTGTCTACAGAGGCGTAACTTAATAAGTACCACTCACAGGGATAGCGCAGTAGCCACTGGCATCTCTCAGAAAAAAAGTCATGTGAGCAACTATAGCTGGATTAGTGTGACCTCAATAGTACTGAGAATTGAGGAAAGAAAAGAGAGAGGATGAGGGGGAAAATGCCTTAAGATGCCTTCAGGAAGCTGTGCAACTAAAGTTGTCCAAGGGCAGGCTGAGCAAGCTGAATACTAGAGTGCATAAATATCCGTTAGTTTAAAAAGGAAGTTTTAAAATGTCAATTGGATTTTCAGGTTCAATTCAATAACTTTTTAAAACCTTGCTTAACTTCAAAATTGAGAGGGTCTATTTTAAAACATAAATCAACAGTAACAGAAAAATCACTTAAATAACAGCAAAAGTGCTGCTTAAATATTTGCTGCTGAAATGTTAGAGTGTCTAGCTACTAAAATTGGGGATGTCACAAAATCAGCACCTAAAAGCAGAGCTTGTTGCTGAAAGTGCTTTATTGCTGTAGTTGTTGCTTTTTCTGTTGGTACGGGGATATTTTCTTCAGTTTATTCAGAGTTCAGTCAAAGTGGGTAAGACGGCTAGTAGGTGGAAAAGCAAAAAGATTTCTTCTCCTCTGCAAGCTGGTGAATAAAAACTGGTTTGAGAGGTTGAGGCCAATTCCATTTTGCATTCAGGATAAGGTTGACATGAGTAATGAATTTAAAAATCATTTGGAAAATGAAGCTGTTAATTATCTTTAATGTATTAACATGTAAAACAAATGTGTGAATAAATGAATGTTAAGCTTTTTAAATAAGTGCACAGTCTATCCCCTGAGGTAATAAAAAGTGCCTAATCTACTATAAAGCTTCCATTTATTTGCAAAATCACTGGTCTCTGTGGCTAATAGCTTTTGTATAGAAAACAGCTGAGAAGTCCAAATACAAGATCAGCTACAATATTTAAACTGAAGTTTCCTGGTTGCTTTATTAAACTCCAACTTTAAAAGACGATTACATCACTTGATTATGAATTGATTCACTATATCTTCCTCTTTAATAAAATATATATTCATCTTGGAAAGAAGGACTAGAGTATAGGTAGTCTGTGTGCATTTTAGTGCTGTAGCCGGTATGCTTTCCTGAGAAAGTTGTTAGCTTAACTAAGATAGAAATTGATGCAGCTTTTTTAAAGTGCATGAGAAATTGTCTAAATGGAAGGCTGTGGAAGGCTATAAAAGATGGGACTTATCAGGCTACAAGAAGATGGCAAGCTCCTTCAGTCTCAAAACAGATTTGTTTCAAATATTCCTTAAGGAATTGCCACCGAAAATGGGGAGGTACTGATGTCTCTTCCAATTCACAATTGGAGTGGACAATATCAACGTGAAAAAATCAGAAAATTGTACAGGAAGAGTTGCCACATTTGGGCTGGAACAATGAAAATTAGATGAAATGTGGGAGTGCGTGGTGCAGGGTCGGAGGCCGGGGACTGAATTTCTGCTGTAACCTGCATGCCTGGAAATGACAAAGGAGGAAAAAGCTGAGTTTAAGTGACGTGAGATGTCTCTCAGGCAGCAGCACGATAAAGTTACGAAAAAGGCACATGCCATGACGTGATCTTGCAGGTAAAGTGTTTCCAGTGGAGAAGGGAAATGTTGATGCTGTGTTACCAGCCTGAGAAGCAGGGTAGCTTGGCCCACGCAGAGGTCTGTGTTTCAGCCGCGAGACATCTTCCATTTCAGGAGTTCCTTTTTCGACTAGTCTGGGAATCTCTCCTCTCTGTCAGGAAATGAAGGTCTGTTCTGCCACATCAGTCTACCTGGTAAATTAAACCTCTTGAAAGGGCATGGGATCAGGCCCATTGAGCAGTACAGGAAGGGGTAAATACCAGGCAGAGTGGCAAGTTATTTAAACTTAGAAAATCGTCATGAGAAGCAGCAGACTAGGAATGAAGCAGAGTTACCCTTTTGCTTCTGCCAGAATGTGGGCAGGAGTCTGACACATTTCTGAATGGGATCATATGGCACGATGGCCTGATGGCGGAGGGCTGAGAGTCACGTAGGGCAATGAGGCACCTTTTACCTCTTTAGGGGTCACCAATTGTGTGCCTGTCTGAGCCTTAAGCAACACCTTCCTCATCTTCTCAAATTCTCACTCCAAGGCTGGTGGCAGCCCCTCTCTGCTCTGAAGTCCAAGCCAAGGCCTGCACAGGCTGTAGACGTACACTAGCACTCCCTTTCCATGAGCTGCAGTGCAATTGTGCAGCAACACCAATGTCTTTGCCGTATTCTTTTCGTGAATTTGTGCAACTCTAATATGAGTTTGCTACCCTGTTGATTGCCATGAGCTTCAGTAGAAAAACCAGGATTTTCCTTGGCAACACCTCTGCTAAGTCTATAGCAAGCAAGCAGTGGCCTACAGGAAGCCCTGGAATACGTGAAGGCATGGTTATGAATTCCCTCTAGTTGGAAGTGCTGTTCTGCATTTTACTACAGAGCTGGGGTAGCTTGGAGTTAGTGAGGACTAAAAGTTCGTTTCTCTTTTCATTTGCTGTGCCACAAGGCAGCGCAGAAATAGAAGTATTCAGATGTCTGCATTTCAGATGAATGAGTAGCAGCAGCAATCAATGCTCAGACCTGTGTCTGAAGCACAGAGATTTAACTCTCCCTTGGCTAACTGAAATTCTCGTGGCAATGAGAATTTTTCTGTTGGTACATGTTGGCAATGAGAATTTTAGCTGACCACATACTGTTTTTCATAGAAACTATTCCAAGTTTTGTGTAAGTATGCTGGGAAGTTTGCTTTGATTTTTATGGAAGGTGTTTGTACACATCAAAACCCCTCAGCTGGTGCCAAATTTTCATGTTGGTGTAAAGTTGCCATAAGTGTAGATCTAATAAGGGTTTCTGATTTAGAGCATCTGATATTCTAGTTTATCAACTACTGGTTTTGGGTTTTTTAAAATGTGTAATCATTTTTATTTAATGTAAAGCTTGATAATGAAACTTGGGTTTGTTTCCTTTCCCATGTTCTTATCATAAGAAAACAAATGCCATTCTTCTGTAATATGGTTGAAATAATGAATTCACTCCAGTGATCAAAATTCACTTTGGTCATTCCTTGACTATGAATTCTGTCAGACACACAATGTATACCGCCCAGGTAGACAATGAGACAAGAGATTAATTGGAGCTGGCTACCTGGAATTTTTGGACAGTAGCTAGTAGAAAGAATACGTTCTCATGGCTTTGAGATCTCTAAATATGCCTGTTAATGCCAAAACAGTTTGGGATATATTTTCAAAGCACTGCTCACTAATCCTGTTAACAAATAATGGGATTTGTGCATGTACCTCCCATGAGCTGCTTTGAAAACATACCTTTAAGTGTCAAAAGTTTTCTGAATGCACATGTAAAACTTACTGAATTCTTTAAGTGCTAAGAGTAGGAATTTGCCAATGCTCTCAGCTTTGATCACATCTGAGATATGTACTGGAAGGAACTACTACAAGAGAATTTTTTGGTATATAGGGCCTAGAAAAGCTGGGTTTTTCTAGGAGATATACTTCTGTAGGAACATTTATCTATAGTGCTGCTCAGGAGAGGCCATTCCAATCACCCTTACCTCAAGATATCTTGTCTGTCAGACTAGAACAATACAAATTTGTTCATGCATGTGCACTGAGTATAATTTGATGGGTTGGTGGGTTTTTGAGGGCGTAAGATTCATCACAGATACATGCTCACCCTGAGATGGATTCTTGGAATGCGATAATTCATTATCTCATGGATAGTGTGACAAATGGGGATCAGTCCTTGCAAATTCATTTCCATGTCCATGCCTGTTTTGGCTGCTGGGTTACTTTCACCGCAAGGGCTGCTTGACAAAGGAGACTGAACATCGTGTATCTTTTTTCTTTTTATGAAGGAATTTGTTTCCTGGAGGCAGTCTGAAAAATGGCACCTGGGATCCATGTGTGCAAACAGACCTCAGTGTAAGGAAGTATCCTGTAAATATCACATTAGCAATACTGGGAAGACCTGATGGGTTCAGGATTTTTCTGTGCCCACAGCCTGCAATAAAGCTGGAGGAAAGTAAAACAGTTGAGTTGAGAAAGATGTATTTGAAAGCCAGGAAGCAGAGAAGTGTCTTCTTTTGTTCTCTTGGTAGTTGTGCTGAATAATCACTTTGGAAGCAGCTGTGACATATTAGAGGAGCTCATGACTGCCATTTAGATATGGGATATTTTGAGACACCAAGGGCTTTCCTAATATTTTTCTGGATCTAGGACATGCTGTGTGATAAGAATGGTAAATTTCCTGTTTTTCTTAAACTCTCTCAGTGATCTGTAGCATTTGAGATTCTTAGCTCAGTGCAAATGAGCAAAGTTGATGTTTTTTGTCTGTTTGATGGTGGTGTAACTAGCAAAATTGAGGACATTTTAGGGAAAGGAGGCAGTCTTTGGAATAATTTTGTTTTTCAATTTTCCGAAAGGAGTATCAGGTTGCCTATGCTCACTGTCTTTTATTCCTTCTGAGCTACTGCATCTGGAATTTTTGCTGTTGGCTGGCTTTTCAGCAGTGACTAGTCCAACACAAACCACTAGATCCAGGAGCTTAGGTGGATTCATCCAGGACTGCCATTTACTAAGTCTGCTCTAAACTCAGTTAATAACTTCATATTTGTTCTCCAAGTTACATTTGCCTGAGTTAACCAGGCATTGAAACAAATCTGTGTACTTCTGTTCTTTTTACACTGCTGCTTCATTTCTGGACCTTTTAGCCCTGTGAAACAGTTGGCGTGTGAACGATGTCTGTCCCTCCTGTACTGATAAAAAAACTCAAAAAGGTCTCCTCGAAATTGTGTCTTCTGCTGGGAATCAACCTGCCTCCTTCAGTTGTTCTTGATAATGTATAGGGTTTGGTGTTTGGCATATCCTGGATGGTTTTTCATTGGACTGTTTCTGGAATAGTAATAATATGCCCTTGAGAAAGTGAATTTGGATTTATACAAGTTAATAAATATTAGTAAATGTCTTGGATCTGATTTTGGAAGCACACTAAAAGCAGTGTGATCAGAAGTGGGGGGAGGTTCTGCCCCTCTGCCCTCCTCAGAGAGGGGGAGAGACCTCACCTGCAGAGCGGCCTCCAGCCCTGGGGCCCAGCACAGGAAGAACATGGAGCTGTTGGAGCCAGTTCAGAGGAGGCCACTGAGGTGATCAGAGGGATGGAGCAGCTCTGCTGGGAGGAAAATCTGGGAGAACTGGGATTGTTCAGCTTGGAAAAGGGAAGCTTTAAGGTGACCTATTTGCAGCCTTCCAGTACTATAAGGGGGCTGACAAGGAAGATGGAGAGAGACTCTTTACAAGGGCCTGGAGTGACAGGAGAAGTGGGAATGACTTCAAACTGACAGAGGGCAGGGTTAGATGGGATTTTGGGAAGAAATTCTTCCCTGTAATGGTGGTGAGGCCCTGGCACAGGTTGCCCAGAGAAGCTGTGGCTGCCTCATCCCTGAAAGTGTTCCAGGGCAGGTTGGAGGGAGGTTGGAACAAACTGGTCTAGTGGAAGGTGTCCCTGCCCATGGCAGGGAGTAGGAATCATGTGGTCTTTAAGGTCCCTTCCAACACAAGCTATTCTTTGAATATTTAAATGCTTGTTTACCTTTGAGTAATGCTCTCCTCATTCCCTAGGGGTCTGAAGACACTAGCAAGCTCCTTGGGATGGTACCAGACTTGAGTGTGCACCTAAAAACCTCGTGGAACTGAGCTTTCTAGATAGATTAATCCCATACTTTGCTTCTTTACTGGTTGCCATGTATGGTACTGGCATTTCTCAGCCACATTTCTGCCATGATGCCTAGTAATGAATGGAGGAGCCTCACTGGGGGTAGTCATGGAGGAGGCAACTTTGTCTCAGTTTCCTTAAGCCCCATTTTGAACTTGTCTAGACTTTTGTCCTTCTCTTCTCTGCAGCTTCTCTATAACTGTTTCAGTTTCCAGAGCAAACGTCTTTACATGCTCTTATGACCCATGTAAATGCAGCCTCATTTGGGTTTTTTGCTTTGTCTGCTGTGCTGAGTTGTGGTTTTGAGCACTCGTGCACACTAACCCCCAAGCATGAACAGTGTAGGCACACATGGCTGTAAACTGATGAAGCTATTTCAGGCTCACATCTATCAAACTCACTTGACGTATGATGGCTCTGTTCCTTCACTGATCTAGTCGTCTTTCAATTTAATTTCATTACTTTGCTTTTTAGCAACTGTAAAATGATGTGCAAATGTTATACACTGAAACATGGTGAGGGGAGAGTGGGCCACAACCACATTTTGGTCTTGATGTACTTCTGTCCAACACATAAATAGATAAGAAGAGCCTTTATAAGTCAATTACTACCTATATATTTTTAAGTAGAGGTTTAAACTGTTTTCTGGAGTCATCTTGTTATTTCATTCCAACCTGAAATATTTTCACTTTTGGCACTCTTTGGCTCCTGCTCTTATCTCTATTTACTGCATAGGCTCTCCCTTAGATCTTCTTTCAAAACTTTTCACCTTAGCTGTTGCTGTCTGGTGCACAGTCTTCTGCTTTTTAGCACTCTGAGTATACAACACCCCGCGAAATTCCTTCGTGTCACTACAGTACCATCCCTGGGAATTCCAGAGGCTTTGCTAAGCATGACCTCTTCTGCCTCAGTCCAGCTGCCGCAGTCTTAAGCACATTGCTGTCCACATTATGCTAGCGTTTCATTCCTGTGGCATGCAGTTTCCAAAACTTTCCCACCGCAGTTCATTTTTCTGCATTAGGGATAATAATGTTACCTCTTATCTCTTTACTGGATATAAAGTGATACTAAACTGAAGGCCTTTCTAGTATAATTCACTTTCTAATATAATTAAGTCTGTGTCGTAGAAATTTTGGTATGGGGTCATTTATGTGACAGCATCATTCTTGTGATAGATGGGAGTTAAGCTGCTTTCTATACAATAGGTCATATTCCTTGTAAAAGTTTGACATGAATAAAAAAAGTCTTGGGTTTGTTTTTCATGGGGATGCAAGTTTGTGGCATTCCTTTTTATTTTTCTTTTTTTTTCCCTTTTTTTTAATGGTATTATCTGAAAACAACGTAATAGGCTTATTTCTGGTTTGCAGAGAAGGCATTTTTAGCACAAGCTGATAGTGAGCCAAAGTCTCTGAAACCTTAAAGTTGTGGTTAGCAGACAGCCAGTCTAGGAAATTAGGTCACCATTACCTCACTATTCTATGTTTTCGTTATTTTTTTTTAAATTCTGTAGTATATCCTGTAGTTGACACTGCTGCTGTCTTACCAGTGACACCCAAGATGGATCGGATCCCAAGCTGGCAGCAGGAAGAGGCCCAAAGGCAGAGTCGGAGGCTTCAGAGGAGTGAATTCAGAGTGTGAAATTGGTGCCAGGAGTGAAGAGCAGTGGGGGATGGCTGGCTTATTTGGGAAGAAAGGTCTGGGCAAAAACTGGTCTTTGACACTGTAGGGGTGTCTGTGTTGGGGCTGGGGATGTGGGGGTTTACAGAGCTCATGGCTGGAGTTCCTTCCCTGAGGACTGCGGATTGGCAGGGAGGCCAGGCCTGATCCTGGTCCTGGGGGAGGCAGCTGTAGGTGCTCCTCCTGCCTGAGTGGGTATTTGCCCCTGCGCTCTCAGCTGTTGCAGCCTCCACTGCAGCAGAATCATCCCTGTGTGGGTTGGTGGGATGAGGTGGGAGCCAAAGTAACTTGAAAACCCATACCTATTTATATAAATATAAAAAAAATTTGATTTTTCTTCTCTTAGAAATGCTATTAGCGGAGTCTGGGAGTAGCTGAAAGCTTTATCCCCATCTGTTACACTATGCATGGCTCTTCTAAGGTGTGACCTTATCAAAGCTGGAATCAAAACACACAGTAAAACTCAAGGCAGGCTTGATTTAGTTGAGATTCCCTTCAATAGACCATGGCAATGGTGAACAATGGATGTTCATTCTTTCCTTAAGTGTGGCTTTATCAGCAATTAGTGTGTAAAAATAGTGCTTACTGGCTTCAGGATCCTTCCCCCTGCTTTAAATTTGTATTTGCTCACTTAACGTAAAAATAAGGAAGATTTCTACTCCAGGTCTAGTAGTGACTGAGCCAGTGGAGTCACGGCAGCCACATTAGAAGAACAGGTATTTGTTCCTTGTCAGTGGGATTGTTTGTAAAGTTCCAGCTGCAGATCTTTTACTGTTTCTTCACAGGCCAGCAAGAGAACAGTTTAATGTTGGATTAGTCTTCCAGGCCCAGGGAAAAAAACCTTTCAGAGAAACCTGACGTATCATTATACAGGGCTGGATTTTTTTGATTGCATTTCAGGTGTGCTTTCTGTGCTTTGGGGGGGCTTTTGTGAGTCAGTGGGAATATTGGGACTAACTCGGTCAGGATATGTTGTAGGGAGAAAAGAGACTGGAAAGGGGAAGGAGAAATCCAGTGGGCAGACTTTGTACTTGTCTCTAAGCCCCAGACTCCAGCAGAGTAGCAGATGACTTGAGCAGATCAAGGCAAAACTAGAATCTCCCCCCTTAAACCTGAGTCTCTCAGCCTGTATTTAGTGCCTAGGGAGAATGTTCAATCCTGCAGGTTTGGGGTCTTTGGGAGGGGTGGTTGTTTTGCAGGAGGCAGTTCCTGATGCAATTTGAAAGGTGGGAGCTGTAATTTGTACACTGTTGAATTAGCTTGTAGGATTTTAATAAATGCTACAGCATCAGCCTTTTATTTTTTTTTCCCCTCCATCACCTGTGACAACTTCAGTTTACAGACTCCATTCTTCTTGTGGAAATTTTATTGTGTGACCGTTTCCTTGTTTAGTAATACAGTGGCTTGGGAGGAAGCAACTTTATACTTTTGATCTAATTTTAAAGCCTCAGAATAGGTCATTCACTCCTCCAAACAATTTCTGAAGATTTTCAAATAAGGCATAACTTGATTTAGAAGGTGAGGAGTAAAGTGTCAGAGCCAAAACTTTGAAGGAGCTTTTATGTGTAACCTTATTGGGATTTTTAATGGGCTAAATACAGCACTGTAGGCAGAAGCTGTAAGCTGAGAACCCCTCAGTCTCAGCAGATCCTTGGGGATATGCCCTTGGGAGGGTTTCAGACTGCAAGAAAATGTGGAAAAACAAGAAGATTGCTCTGCAGGGATGGACATAATGTAGGGAGAGGTTGGGAAAGATAAATCCTTCTGGCCCCCTTCATTATGAGAGTAAAACGACACTTTTGGCTAGAAGCCAGTGAAACCTGGGAGATCTAGGATGGTGCAGACAGGACTAGCAACAAGTTTTGTCAGGGAATGGATTGGATGAGTGCAGATCTGCCTCAGCTCTGTGGTTTTTGTTCTGAATACAGAGCATTAACCCCTCTATCCCTGCTGCTTTCCAGAAGCAGAAACACGGCCGAGCCACTGAACCCCTCAGAGCAGATGGGAAAAAACTGCAGTGGATTTTAATTAAACTTGGAAAAACAAGCAGAGGTAGAGGAATGCTGTGACAGGAGGTGTAAGATTGCTGGAGGAGCATGTTGTTGTGATGCTGACCTGACGATACAGAGGTTAACAGCCATCCCATCTTCCCCACGCAATCAAAATTCAGCAGCAGCATGGAGAGGGAGGGGGCTGCCGGGGAGATTGGCTCGCTCACAGGGAGCGCTAAAACAAACAAACAAAAAATGTACTTTTTTAATCAAAGGAAACTGAAAATTATTTTCAGCAAGAAGTGCTGCACTCCACTGTCCTGACAGGTGATTTTGATTTAAAAAATTTGACATTTTGGTTTTACCTGTGTTGGCCCACCAAGGTATGGCTGAGACAGTGTTTTCAAGGAGACAGGAAAGGCACCAGTGAACTTGAAAGCCTTAACTCCTAAATTAACTAGGTGCAGCACCTTTCTTACTTCTGTAGAAACTCATTTTTCTGTAACCACTAATTTATTGGGCCTGTGATAGGCACAAAGTTTGACTTGGAAATTGGCTTCAAGTGCTAGTTTTTCAAAAGCTTTCAGGGTTGTTTCGCTCCCCTCAGTCCATTTACAGTGTGGACAGAGATGTGAATACAGCTTCTGGGCTGGCTCTAAATGAGCTGGTGTGTATGGGCAGGGAGGGCCAGCAGTGCTCAGATTTTGGCTATTGACCCTCCCAGCCCAGGGCATCTCTAGCACCGTGGCCATGCCCTGGCACCCTCGAGAGCAAGGGAGCAACAGATGCTGCTCAGAGGAACCTCCAGGCTGAATATGCTTGGGAGCCTGTGGGCACTTGCACAACCCCATGGTCTTCAGGGGATGGTATTTAATTTTTTTTATGGCAGTTGCATGTAAACATGAGAGGGTAGAATTTTGACCTGTAAATAGGATCTATTTGGGAATAAGCCTTTTCCAGAGCTATATAATGATAGTTTTCATTTCTTCAGTTAGAAACAAATGAGGGCCACAATCCTAAAAAGGCTCGTATGGAGGCTTTATTTTAAGATTCACCAAGTACTGAAATTAGCCTGTAACTTCAGGGTTCTGAAGTTCAGTGTGCTCTTTTTGAGAGCCTCTGACCATGGAGTGTTTCACCTGGGAATTTTTGTGCTAACTGCTATAAGTCTAGCCATGGTATCTTTTTGTTTCCAGAGCCTATGATTTAGTTTCAAGTCCAACTTTGTATAGCCAGGAGTTAGTAAGGGGCATTACTTTATAATTATATGAGGTAGAGCTGTCAGGTTTATTAAAATGTCCTATTTCTAACGAGGAGGAATTAGCAGTTGTGTTTTAGAATAGGAGGTCGGAATGATGAAAACACCCACGAAGGATAACTCTGAACAGCCTGATGTCATTGAAGCTTTCAGCAACCAAAACCCCTAGAAAATACACTTCACAAGATTTAAGGACACCAGGCATTTAATTCTGCATCCCTTGGGGTTTTGCACTGACAATGCCCTAAAGAATGATATCATTGATAAAGTTGGGGTTTTTTCATGAAACTTATAAATAATCTTTTACTGCACAGGAGGCAAAATATGGGGAAAAGGTGCTGAGATGTTAACTGGTGTAGTACCAGGGAGTCATGAATGAAATCCACATTGCCTTGTGTCTGAAGGCTTTAGAGGGCACTGGGGAAGTGTGAAAGGAGTTGCTGTTTGCAGTCAGGTCATCACACTTAGAACAGCACCTTAGCTCCAGTTCTAATTTTATGGTCTTACTTTGCTTTCAGATATTATCAGCCTCTACTGTTCCCAGGGTGCTGGTTATAAAATCACCCCAAACCTTTGAATCCTCGAGTCCCTTTTCTCTATGACTTTTCCTCCTCTGGGATATGAAGTACATGAGTGTTATCTGCCCACCTGGAGCAGATCTGAGAGATGCTGTGGTCTGCAGGAATGGGAACTGTGTTGGAAGACAGGAGGTGGTGAAATCAGCTTCTGGCTCACAGGGCAGAGTTAAACAAGCTACTTCACCTTTCTGTTTCCTTTTCTTCCCTAAGGAAGTAAAGGAGTAAGAATGTTTCTCTGCCTGTCTCCAGGATGGGTGTTGGGCAGACATTTGATTAAATCCCAACTATACAGGACAGGAATGTCCTTTAGGGGCTGTTAATAGTGGCCTGGTACAACCACAGTGGTCTTTCTGTGTTTCCCATGTGGTTGCTCTGGGTGGTGTGTGTGTGATCTGTGCTTTCTGCGTTCCTGATCATGTTTACCTGTGGCTCTGGAGAAGGAGATGTAGCAAAGGTCAGCCAGCTCTGTGCATTTTCACACAGATGTCTCCAACCCCCCCTTTTCTTGCGGGGTGCCCTGGTGGTCTGAGGACACTTCCGTGGTTCAGCATGGTCAAAAGCTGTGTGTCCACTGAACACCAGAAAGTCACTTATGGGAACCCTGGCTTTTGGCTTTTCTTCTGCAGTTTTACTTTATGAGCACCTTTCCTCCAGTTGGGGGAAAGGCTGGCAAACAAACACGCTCTCACCTGCCAGCAAGGACCACACCTTGGCCTTCCTGAGAGTCATAGCAGTCAATAATTTATTGCAGGAGTACAACTCTGTTTTCCAGCCCTGCTCAGGCAGCAACCAAAGAACTCAAACCAATTGGTGATAATGCTTGTTAGAGTAACCTCTGAACTGAGAGCAGCCGTTCTTAATAAAAGCCAACTAGTCTTTTCTATATTTTTTTTATTCCTTAAATAGCACAGAAGACCTGTTGGTCCTTCACAGATTTGCCGTAGGAAGAAGTGATTGTTTTTCCATCCCTCAGATCAAGACCCAGGCTCGCATGGTGTTGCCATGGTGGTGTTCCATTCCTGGCAACAGGGAAAGGATAGGACCCTCATCCCTTGCCTGCTTGTTCTCATGTCCTTGCTACCACAGGCTGTGCATTTCTGTTCTTCTGGTTGAGTTGTGTGACCAGGCTGGGCTTCAAAAATGGAATGAAAATCTGGAGTTGTGAAAAGCCAGAGTTGAAAAGCTAAAACACAATGTTTTCTGCAAGAGGATTCTTTAATATACCAGTTTTTATGTTGCTGCTCTGCTTTAGAACATAGCCAATACATCTCTCTTGAGCAGTAACTATCTTTTGCAAATATTACTTAGTAAGAATCTTTTAAATTTAAGAGAGTGATTTATCTCCATTACTTTTTTAAAAAAAAAAAGTCCTAGAAAATATCCAAGCATGTGTTTCTTTAGGATCTTTTTTGTCTGTCTTTCTTTTTCTTTTTCCCTTTCAGCCAGCCTGTAGGGTTTATTTTCTTTTTCAGTTCGTAGGTCTTTGAGAAGATTGCTTCTTTCAGGGTGGGTGGGGAACTGTGTGAGTCAGCCTGCAGGACTTCAGCCCTAGCAATACTTGTGGAGTGAGGAGGAACTCCAGCTTCTCTTAATCCGCTCTTTGCCAGCAGTATGCTCTCATGCACGCTCATAACCTGGGATTAAACCTGGCCTTGCTCAGTGTCCTGGCTGGAAGCTTGATGGGAAGGAAGGCTTTGCATGATGGATGACCAAGTGCAGCCATGTCCTGGCATTTTCAGGGCAGATCACAACATGCCTGTAATGAGTCCTGAGTTAATTACCATGGTCACATCATCAGAGCTCAGACCTGTCCCCAGAAGAGCTAGGTATGTAATGTGCCTGTTGTTTACAAGGCAGTGAAACAAGCTGATCAGAAACCTTTGAGCTCCCTGCCCTGTCTTCCATGGAGAGAGCGTCAGTGCTTTAGGGAAAGGTGACAGCCAACAAGCTGTGGCTTCTGTGCAGGCATGGACAAGAGAAGCTCTGCGGGGGTAGAGAGGTCAGACCAGGAGATTCTAACAATCTCTCCTCATCCTAATGTGTCTGAACCCTGCCATTCTCTGGATTCCTTAAACCATCCTACCCCCTTTATTAGTGGTGATTTTCCTTTTGCTGTTTCACAGGGACTTACCAGTGGGTTCTTCCTTGCCGTATGATGCCCTGCGTGAATGCTTGTAACCTTGTTGTAAAGTTGTAGTATATGAAAGCTCTCATAGATTAGTCTGCCTCTCCAGGTCTTTCTCCTCCTGCTGTTTCTCTATAGTTCTTTGTGGCATGGGAACGGGGGAAAGAAAAGGGTCAGTTTTTACCACTCTGGAGCAGAAGAGTGGCTCTTGGGAATTATGAAACAGCATCAATGGAAAGATTTTGACTGTATGTGGAAGACAAGTGCATATTATTGTTCCTTCTTCCCAGCTTGATTTTGTATTTCTTTTTCCAGAATCAATAAAGTAATTAAGATAGTATAGGATTTTCTTCTCTCATAAATTAATCTGTAAAAGGGAATTTTGTATAAGCAATTCCAGTAACATAAAACACTCCTGACTAAAACTTTCTCAAAGCCAGACAAAGCCTATAGTACTGTAAGAACATGACTTGAATCTCATGTGTTAAAACATGGAAATGAAGGCATGGGTAAACCATGTAATTTTAGGATTTTTGAAGGACCAAAATAAGCAAGAAAGTAGAACAGAGGAGGGCGGTGGGCCATCTGAGCATCCCCCCCAAAGCTTTACTTGCTATCTGCCAAGGATGACTTGCTCGGAAGATGATTAAGGATTATTGTCGTAGTAATAAATGCTTTCAGCTGAAATGGCTGATAAAAGATTTTCCAGCTTTTGTGGAAGGATCTGTGAAGTTCTGCACTATCTGTGAATAGTGTCATCCAGGTGGAGTTCATTTCGAGGAATTTCAGCCTTGCAGAGGTGAGGTATCTAGTCCAAACTAGTAATTTTATCTTGTAATGTAGGCTTCTCCAGAAAACATCATCTGACAGAATGGGTGGGATGAAGTTATTTGCCCTCTGGAGACGCTTATTTCTTTGGATTGACTTCACAGGGAACCTAGACACTGCTAGCAGGGACTTGGATAAGTAGCTGTTAGATCTGTAGAACTAGGTGGCATAAATTTGCCCTTGGAGCAGTAAACAGTGAAGTGATGGTTAAACTCCCCATGGGGAAGGACCAAGAGAGATGGGAATGTGTGCCCAAAACCATTCTGGAATTTGAGTATGGCAAGGACACCTCTCATGTTGGTTACTTTAAATGCAGTGGTTGTTTTGATATATGTGCTCATAACAGTAAGGATCTTTGTAGCAGCATCTAGGGTGCTGTCTGCTAGTGGAACACCACTCTAGAGTGAGGAATTTGGTTAAATATACACACCACCAGATGATTATGTCTGAGATTAAACTGGGGATAAAAATGACAGACTTCTCTCTGTTTGCTCAAATAACAGAGATAGAATGATTTCTGTACAAGCTTGGTAGTACTTTTTATTCCTTCTGGTATTACTGTGGTACCTGGAATCCTTACCAAGGAGCAAAGTCCTGAGAACTATTTATGGAACTTCATAAATATGAAACACTTTCACTTTCTTCTTATTTTGCCGATATGACAAACTAAACTAACCAACCCCACTGAAACATTAACACTGCTTATGCAACACTTCACTCAGGCTTATTCCTCCTCTGTCTCCTGTTGCCCATCTCCATTCTGATTACTTAGGCTGTGGACTTCGTGGAATTTTATGTGCCTCTTACAGAATGGGGAGAAGGGTCTCAGTCTGGAAAGTACTTAGATTGCATCATGGTCAGATTTATGCCAAGGGTCTTCCTTGTTCTTAGGTGGAAGAACGCCTCCCTGAGTAGGAGGCTGAGTGCCAGCTTTCATCTCCTTGCGGAAGTGACTGGACCAGCATCACACCCAGCTACCCTTGCTTAGAACAGATACTCATCTTCAGCTGAACTGAGTCACAGTAGCTTTAGGCTTCAAGGCTTCAGCAGCTGCCTCTGGACCTGTCATTGGGCAGCACTGCTGCTTCAGAAAGGGCTGGCTTCATTCAAGGAGCCTTTGTGAGTTAAGATCCAATTTAGCATTTGTGAGGTTGTCACAAGTGATAGCACAGCCTGACAAACAGCATAGTGAATAAAAGGATGCAGTCCCCCTACTACAGTTCTCTGCCCTAGATGAGGTGCAGAGTCCAATTCTGAAGTTACTAGGTTTGCAGCTTCTCTTGATCACTCACCTGTCAATACAGAAAAACTGAAGGTAGCAGGATGTAGGCGATGCATAAGAGCTGCCACTGCCAAGTCTGGGCTTGTGAGTGCTGGTCCTGAGTGAGAATGGTAAAGAGCGTGCTTTATTTTAGCTCATAATAGTGTCCTTCTTTCTGCTGCCCATAGCTATTGGATTTTTTTTTTAAGTAGAATTTCGGCTGAAAACATGAAAAGTTTGAATAAATACTTGCATATGAGGTCAGTCTGTTATCTTCAGTGCATTCCCCCCTATCTCTGTTGTATCTCCAGAAATGTAATATTGCAGGCTGACTAGCCCTTTCCTTCCCCCATGCCCCCCAATCCATCAAACTACATCCAAACTGATACAATTCTGGAGTTTTCTGTGTTTGTTTGGTTTGTTGGTTTTTGGGGTTGTTTGTTGGTTTGTTTTTTTTTTTTTTAAAAATATGGACACATCCATATTCTCAGTAACAAATGCCATGACACCTAGCCTTGGCTACTGGTTATTTATAATTTCTTGTGAACTATTTTTTTACGAAGTTCCCTCACTAGATCCACAGTTAAGAGAGCAACTGGGTGTTAATCCAGTGAGCAGAAAGGGTGCAGAGAAGCCGCTGCAGCCTTTGACCAGCAAGTAGCAGTCCTGATAGCATCTGTTGTGCGAGGATAAGGAAATGACAAGGCCAGTTTTGGAACAACGGTATCCATGTTTCTCTACCCTTGAGGACAAGGGGGACAAGTGCCTACATGTGTTGGATTTTGTTAGCTGGATCCAGTTGCTGTGTTGAGTTAATGAAGGTCATGCTATTCTGTGGAATGCTGGGAAAGCAGGAGAAGCCGAAACTGAGCTGGCCCATCCCCAGGCAAACTGGTTTTAACCAGGAAAAAGTCAGAGAATGCGAAGAAACTTCTTGTACATCACCTCAGGCGGTTATGTATTCTGTTTCCTAGTTACATTTTTTTTTCCTGGTATCAATTCCAAAACAAACAAATGGAGAGAGAGAGAGAAGGGAGAAAGAGAAAAGCATTCCTTAAAATAACCCTTTAACATCTTGGGCCAAATTCTCTTCTTCTCAGGCCTCAAGATGCAGCCTGTCTGTGCCGATATTGGTAGGGAGCACGCCAGATCTGTGCTGCAATGGTTGTAAGATGAAACACTGATCCGTTTTTCTTCGTTTAGAAGTAGTGTCATAGGACTGTGGCACATCTTAGGCACCACAGTAAATAAAAGCATAAATGAGTAGGCAGTGCAGGTACTGGCATCCTGACAGACTTTTCTTCTGTCTCACCTTTTCCTTACATTGGGTAAAACATTGGGCAGGAAGGGACCCTGGCATTGTAAAGGATCTTTAGGCACAAGCTTTGATGTTCTAGCAGTAGCTCAGGTATTTAGAAGTAGTTGTTCAGCACTAGTTTCCTATTGGGCTTACTGGGAGAAATGACATGGCCAAAGGCTGCTTCCAGAGTGCTGCAGTTTGCTGCCCTGCCTTGGGAATGCTGAAACCTCAGGCTCCTGGACTGACTGCACATTTTCACTTCACTGGGGCATTTGCATTACATGATTGTCATACTGCAATGCTTGAATAAACCTTCTTTTTTTGTCTGTGGGTGAGTACATCCACTTCCACTCCTACTCCATGTTATTCTAGTCTTTTAGCTAACTTTTGTGTCCAAAAAGTTAGGGAGTTGATCCTGCCCCACTTTGGAACTGACCATTTGATCTGCTTGAGAGCAAAAGTAGAAGACATTTCTCAACTTCCCTGCACCGCTGCCCTCTGTGTCATCCTGTCTCAAGCTCCTCTATACAGCCCTTAAAGTGCTATATAAGGTTCTGAAAAGTATCACGTTGCTTGGCTGGGTGCTGGAGGCAGGAGGGCACACAGTCTCTTTGGCGTGCTCCAGCAGCCAATGGAAACAAGGGTAAGCCAGCTCATGTACATCTTAGCTTTGGCAAGGATGATCAGAGCCGTAGCTCAGCAAGAAATCAGCATTCCCTCTGCAAGTGAAAGGTCAGGAATGCAGAAAGCTCACTGCCTTTCTAAGAAGGTTGAAAGTTTTGAAAGTTTGCCCTCCGTTTTTTTCCAAAAAGAGAACAAATAGGAAGATAACAGTTCCATTTTCGGGTGTATGTTTGGGTGAGAATGTGTCATCCAATCTGTTTAAGAAATGGTCACATGTAGTATTTTGATAAATTGGTGACCTCTGGGTCAAATCCATTCCATTCAGCCCTGCTGTTTGCTTGATGATCGACCAGTGACCAGTGATGTTTGGTATCCTGCTGACATCCATGTCCTTTCCTAAATTCTCCGGCCAACAATTAAAGGTACAGTAGAAACAGGGCAGGGCAGACTGATGAGTTCAGGCTGCTGTGATATTTTTCAATCAAGGACGTCTAAACCCAAGCTAAGAAAAGAGCAGAGCTTCAGCAGCAGCAGCACATGTGTCTGCATTTATGTATATATGTGTGTGTACCTCTTATATCCAAAAACACTGGCATAAATGCACTGTTATCAGTCTTGCTGTGAGAGTGGGTGGGAAACTATTCAGAGCAGCTTTTCCCCACTGGAAGCCTTTGGTGTCTAGAAATCAAAGCTCTTTGCAGATGTGTGTGAGTCTTGATGAGATCTAAATTGAGAATTCTAAAATGCAGATGGAATTTGTGATGAAAACAGATGCGTGATCAACGCCCTTGCCAGCTTAGAAGGCAGGGGCTGCAGCAGCGCCACGGAGAGCTTGGGCTGCATCAGCCTGAGTAAGTGCTCAAAGTGTCTGGCAGACACCAAAGGGAGGTGGAGGTTCTTTCTTCCACCTGAACCCCAAGGTCTGCTTCATCTTCATGACTTTTACATGTCAATGATATTTTCTGTTCATGCACCCTCTCTCTGAAGCTGGCTCTCGTTGTGTTGTTTATAGAGGATAAAATGGATTGAATATTATTAGATAAGATTTTGTTCCCTGTCTCTTCAAGGAAGTGCTACTTTAGCAGATGTTGTTTCTTCTTCTTTCCAAATTACTATTAATCATCTTTTTTGCCTTAAATCAACGTCCAGATTCCATGTGCTTTAATCAGTGTATTGTTTTTGCAATATGCAAAAAAACTGCTGTAGTGACACAAAATAATTTCCCTTCTTAGAATGGTATCTAGCCATACTTTTTAACATTGGAAATTATGAGTCATGGAATCAACAGCACGTGATGTGGTCTTTGTGAAAGACATCTCAACTGGCATGGGGTCATATAATAAGGCATCAGCCTTAGAAATTTCTTCCCACTCGCTCAAACAATTTCTCTTTTGTGCAAACATATGCAAAGTCCTGCCTGCCTTTCTCTTCCTTGCAGCCTGTGTTAAACTTCAGTTGTCACTTGGATTTATGTTCCAAGCTTTTCTTCATCAAATTCATTGAACCCAACAGTAAATAATTTAAAGGTTGTACAGAGATATTTTTTCTGAAGGGCTCATAAAAGAGGCAGACTGCTACTTCTAGCTTGAGCCAAAATATATGGAGTGAAGATTGTGCAAGTTTCTTTGCAAGCAAATGTATCTTGTCCGTGACAGAGAAGGCACTGGCTTTACAAATGCTGGGTGTCCTGTAAGCGCTCTATGTCACCCTGAATTAGGATTTGTTTCTGCTTCCATTGATTTCAGCACATGAACATTAATCTCCAATGTTAATCAATTTATTGTCTCTGAACACCCATAAAATAAAGAATTACAACCTCTATTTTGTAGATGAACTGAGTAGCAAAGAGATTTAGATTCCTGTTTAAACATGTGTTTAGGCACCTAAGGATGCAACTAGATGCCAAGTAAGATTTATGAAAGTATCTTAACTGATCTTGAGTGGAAGTTTAGAGCCCAGAGAAGCGAAGGGATTTACAAATTCAGCAAGGCACTGGAGTATCTATAGCAGTCTCGTGCTGACTTCCCTGGTCTCACCTGTGCCTGGGAGCAGAGCTAGAGCCAAAGCCAGGGTGGTACCAGGTAGGCAGGAAGTGCTGGGTCCTTGAGGAGCCTGCGCCCTGCGCTTGGGGACAGCACTGCTCGCACAGACACACACAGCCTTTCTGTTTGTTCCCAGCCTTGTCATTCCTTTGGCTGCCCCCTTCCCACCCCAGGGTAATTTTCAGATGCATTGTTTCCTGGCACAGCAGCGGGTGCAGCTCCAGGAGGTGCAGGAGGCTGCAGAACTCCTTTGTCCCTGTTGTGCCTGGGCAGCCAGTGAAGGCTTCTGAATTAGCCATCTATGCTGAAGAATGGGATAGGAGGCTTAGCTGTATCACTCTTCAAAATATTATGTAATTTATATATATCATAATTATGGTATAATTAAGGACATGCAGAGGTTTCAAATGTTTGCCTTTTTATTTCTTTAATTTTAAAAAAAAATTATCTGAACAATGCCCATTTCAGAAATTCTTTAATTTAAATGAATTCAGTGCTTCCTTAGCTCCTGATGCAAAAGACTGACCTGACACTGGTTTCCATCCTTACAGCCTGCTGGGAATGAGCTTGTTGTGGAAACCACTAGGTGGAAATGACAAATAATAAATTTGTCGAAAAAGGCAGCTTGTAAGCAGGACCTGAATGAAATTTGAGTCAAGTTAGATGAAAATGTTGGGGGGAGAAAAAGCTTCAGCAACACTAAAATGGCTTTTGATGTTTGAAAGTAGAAAACATTTCCATGTTTGCTTCAAAATTATGTATTTCAGCTCAAAACGGCCAACACTTGAAAGGGGAGGTAACATAATTTCAGAAAGGTTTTATTTTCTTTTTCCTCAAACAAATGTCTTGAGTCAACTCAAATGATTTTCATAGCAAATGAAACATTTCTGTTTGTTTGACCCATATGATTATTTCTTTGTATTTGGTAGTCCCTGTGAAAACTCTGTTTTCCTTATGTCTCCTACCAGAACTGAGGAGACTGGAATATTCCACCTCCATGTGTGCGGGGTGCAGCTGCCTGAAATAAATCTCCAGGCTTTAAACATCTTGGGCTCTGCCTCATGGTAGATGCTTTATTCTTACCCTAGAGTGAGAATCCCCTGTTGATGGTATCTTTAAGGAAGCCACTGATCCCAAAGCCTCAGGCCAGAAACCTGGCAACAGAGTAGTAACAAGGCATTGTTATATGAGCAAGTCACTTTCTGCAAGGAGTCATTAACATATATATGCATGAATAAAGGTGTTTATGAATGTTCCAAACTTTAAAGGAAGTCAGTGGACTCGCTGTGCACGTGCAAGCAGATAAATGAAGCATGGCACTTGGTATATAAAATCATATTTCCCACCTGGGAGCACACACACTGCCTTCCTGAACCCCTCCGATCAAATCTGGCACAGGGGTAGTTGAATCTAACACGGCTGTGACCGTAGCCTTCACAACTAGAATAGTGCAGGTACATGCACTTGATGAGAATGTGACAAGGGAAAATTGAACGTAAAGTCTGCTAGACAGCCAATAAATTTGTTTTATATCTTTATCTTTTCCTTGCTTAGCAATTATTTCAGCAGGTGCTGAACTACTTTCTGCCTGCTGTAAACGAGGGGACTTAAACAACCTACTGTAAATTCTTGATATTTTCTGTACTTATGAGAGACATAATCATCTGAAGAACTTGTATACTTAGTGTGGATTAAGATGATTTTTTAAATAATGGGTTTTTTTTAAAAGCCCAAGATTGGTCATAACTAGTGTTAGGTTGCTTAGTACTATATAACTGAGATGTGTTCATATTGCCACCCAATAGGTAACAATCTATTTTTAAAATAGTAGGGTGGAGTTGCTGCTCAGGTCCTTCCACATTATTTGTTGTTATTCAGTAGCCAGTTAATGACAGCATATCGCTATTAGGTCATAGCCCTCCTAGGTTATGGTTTTTAGAACCATAAAGCAAGAGTTGCAGGCTTTCAGGGGTTGATTACAGAGAGGTTTATTGTTATTTCTCACACTTGAATCTGCTAGGTAAGTTAAAACAGCCAAGTAGGAGATCTGGAATAGCAATGATGTGCACTTAAACACTGAAAAATCCCTGCCTCTTCTACAGAGTAGAGCTAATAAAGTGTTGCTTAGTATTCTGTATTTGTTACCTGCAGAGCTACTACAGGCAGTAGTTTGAGCCGCCTGTACCATTTGTGACTTCATGCTACAGCGTTCTCGCTTGCCTGCACAGTTGACCCGATCCTGTATGTCATCAGGGAGGAGATGTTTAACTTGTGACACTGCTAATCCTTTCCTGAAGGCTTTTCGTTCTTCCTGCACGTTGTCCTTTCATAGCTTTTGTGAGCTGGAACATGCTTGCTCAGCCCAGTGATGAATTCATGTAATTACCTATGGATATACCAAAGTCCTGTTGACTTTAACATTAAAGATCAGTGATTGCTTAAGTATTGCACTGAATCAGGACCCCCCAGGCATTTTCACATGCACAGGCTAACTTGGGAATTGGTGCACCTTACTGTAGTCCTCCACTGCTGGGAATGGAGAGCAGGCTGGGGACACTCCTGAGGCACCAGCTGTGTATGGGGACAGCCAGGAGCACAGCAGTCAATGGGGTGCTCGTCTCTCCCAGGAAAACCTGCAGTCCACACAACTGGAATAGATGGAAACAAGTTGTGATGTTAGACAAAGTTTGGAGTGTGTATTTGCTTAATCCAGTTCTAGAAAGTTGGTCTGTGTGCAGGTGGGAGTTACGCAAAGGCACGTGTCCTGCAAAGAATCTGCATCCTGGTACCACTGTGTGTGTAGTGTGTATCTCTGCAGAAACCCCGTTTGCAGGAGCTCTGGGGGACAGTCCTTCCTGGCTCAGCCAAGTTCTCGTGCAAGGGTAGGGGTGATTTGTATGTGCCACTCATAGATGTGCTTGTCTCCACGTTTTTATTTTGCTGATGTAAATGCAGCTAATGAATGCATTGTGATAGTACTGTGCTTTACAGGGAACATTTCAGTACTGTCAAGCCCGAAGAGTCTGGGTTGAGCTTGGTATTTGGAGGCATCAAGCTTTCAGAGAACATGATTGTCCTCAGCTGGAATGACTGACATTCCTGGGAATCACATCTTAGTTACAAAAAACCTTGGGTCTCCAGTTCATATATTGTTCCAACCCAGTAGACACATTATATATTCCCTGTAGGGGCTCATTTGTGATCTTTTCTGATACAGTTTGCACTCACATTAGTGCTCACCCTTTAACACGAGGGGAGATGTTGCTGTTAGAGCAGTTCCAGCCTGGGCTTCTGCTGAAGTAAGCTCTGTGGCATTACTTTCCCAGGCTGGTGATGGAGGAGTGGACCTTTGCTTTCTCCATCTCTTCAGAAGCCATCCATGCTGCTTCCTCAGTTCTTTGATATTCTGCCAGCTGAGGGAGGGAAGAGCCATTTATAAATATTTCTGGTAATACAGTAAGTACTCTCACATGTTTTGCTCACTCATTTTCCGTATCCAGAAATCTATCCGACCAGAATCAGTTCACTCTCTTTTATTAGCAGAAATAGATCCACAACAATTAAAATTGATTTAAAAAAAAAAAAAAAAAGAAAAAAGAGAAGCAGCAGCAAGCACATAATATTGACTGTGTGTATATTCACACTGCCTTCCAATCCATGGATAATTACCCCTCAGAGATCGTGTGCTATGTACAGTATGATGATGGAATTATGCACTTTAAAGCGCTTTAGTGAGCCTCTTAGGATGCCTATTTCTTTCCCCTTTTCTTTCTTTTTTTTTTTTCCCCTTCTTTTCATTGCAGTGAGTAATGATTTTTAAATGCACATGACCTGTCCTCAAAACCAAAGTAAGGCATGTCAGTGATGTTTTGTCTCTGGGTCTGACTTTTCTTGAACTGACACACTAGAAGCGTACCCATGAGATGAAGTTGCATGGTCAGGGAATCTCTTGGGATTGCTGATCCTCATTAGTGAGGGGAAGGGCAAGTGGAACTTAAAAGTTACTCATTCTGTTTGGCAGCAGATGCCCAAATTGCAATTCCTGCAAGGAAAGAGAGCTTGAAAGAGGCTGTGGGTACAAATCCACAGGAAAGCAGGCTTTGTTATTTTGGCTGATTGTGGATCACCTGACCTGAACACTAAGAACCAGGGGTGGTGGTTTCTCTGACCTCTTTGTCAGAGCCAGTCCTGCTGTTTTGATTTGCAGTTTCACACACACTCACAAAATTAAAATATTGTCTATACATTTTAGCCTAACTTGTTTTTGGCAAAGTGATAAGCAAGTGAAAAACAGGGCCTCATCGTAGGAAGTGTCAAGCCATCTTAATTTTAGGCAGAAATACCAGCTCCTCCTAGAGGAAAAGAGCCAGTCTGTAAATAGCTCCCAGCAGATCCTTTACCCAAGCAGACAAAAGGGTGTGACGTGCAGGAGTTGCTGCTAATGCCAAATTTCATCTTTCCACTTGGAACGTGTCACCTAGGTCTGAGTTTGTCTAAGGTGTAACTTGGTGATCAGGTAGGATTGTTCATTGATACTCAGTGAACAGCTCCCCAGATCCTTTGCAGCTCTTGGGAGAACATCTCTGAATGTTCTCCACTGCCAAAGGAGTTGAAAGGGGAGGTACCTATTGAAACACAGCTGTGGGGACCGAGGTTGAAGGGCTGCTGGACTCCTTGTTCCGGGACTGCAGCGGCATTTACAGATTTTTATCTTTTGTTGACATCTTTAATAAATGTTTGGTAACAGCAAGTGGTGCTGCATCCTGTTCCACCAGCCTGGATCAGCAGGCTCTTGTGTTAAAGGGAGGGCTTCCAAGCACAACTCGTTGCCCAAAGACAGTCTTTTAAGCTGGGACTATAGCAGCTGTGAGGTCCCCACAGCTTCCCTGTTCCTGTTCAAGGATGAATGAAGGCAGGCCTGGGAGTGCTCCCAGGAGTAGGTTGGTGTGTACAAGCCAGTCCTCTCCTGCCATCCCACCTTCCTCAGGGCCCTGTGTCCCGGAAGGTGCAGTGTACCTGCTGTCCCCCTGTAACCCAGGCTGCAGAAGCAAGAACTCTTTCTGCCATCTGTCAGAGTCTGTGTGCACGGCTGTGCAGGATGGTTGGACACGTAGTTCATGGAGTAGCTGAGTTTATGGAACATGTTTTGGAAAGGCCTGAGGAAGTATCAGATGCTTCAGTGTATGCAGCTCTTATGTCTCTAACTTCCTGCCTCTTCTGGATAATGGTGAGTGGTACTCAAAGCCACTCACAGCACCTTTCCGTGTGGTGAGTGATGGCCTCAACTCTTCAGTAGCCTGAGCCATTCCAGCTCAGTGTTCAGTCCTGCAGTCTCTGCTCTGTCTGGGCACAGCAGTCCATGGGGGATCTGCTCAGGGCTCTTGAGTGCTCTGGTGAAAATGTGGTGAGGCCCTTCTGTGCTTCAGTGGGCAATAGGAGAAAAAATGCCTGTTTGTGTCCCTATTGTTAGTGTTTTAATCTAACTTGGGGAGTCATTCCTTTCTCATTAGAGAGGTAAATTGTAGGTACCTAATTATGTGTTTTACTTGCCAACTCTCTCCAGTCCCTTTCTTCCATGATCCCACCACCCTCTTCCCTTCTCATTCCCTTACATATGTGTAGATGATGAATAGCAAATCTTCTCATAGAATTCTTCAGGAATATTTAGTGTAGGGTTTTGCTTTTGTTTGCTTTTCTGGTGACTTGGAGATGGCATGGTGAGAAATGAAACATGTGAGCTAAACCTGTTGGTTTGAACACTGTGTCAGAAAATATCCATAAATTGCAAGTTACTACACAGATGTATAGATTTAATGAGACTGTGTAATGCCATTTATTTATGCTAAAGAATCTGACACATACGGTACTGAAAAAAGTTAATACTCTAAGAGTTATTTTATATTTTTTCATTGCCATCTGTCACTGCCTACATAATAATGATACAGGTGAAAGCCTAGCACTGCTTTAAAAAAAATCAGAATGAATAGTCATTTAAATGTCTTGCTGCTTTAATAGCTGGTGTGTTTTAAGTTGTGGGAAGGAGGCAACAGAGATACCCTCCCCCCATTTTTAGTATATTAAAACTTGGATGCTTGAAGTGACTTATGAAGATGGAAGATGATTGTAAGCTGTCATTTAAATTCAGAAACGTTAAGGGACTAAAGCAGATGCTGCTGTCCTTATACCACACCATAAGTGGCTCTTGGAGTAGCCCTTTCATGTGCATCTTTAGATGTGGGTGAATTTTTGTGTTCTAAGTTCTGCCTTAATGGGCTGAACTCAGTACTGTTGGGGTCTCTGAACTGTAAGCAGGTGTTTCCAGGTCCCTAAATCTTTGTCTTCATTTGCCATCTCAAATAATTTAAAAAAAACCAAAAAACAAGGAAGGACATACAATTTTTTTTTTAGCTGCCTCAGGTAAAAATACATGTCTCAAAGCAGCACCATGCTGACAGCAGTCAGCATTTACAAAGACGCTGGCTTTTAAGAGTGCTCCTTAAACACTGTGTAGTCATGCTGTGGTTAGGCAAAGCTGCTTTCCCTTTTATTTCTTTCAGTCACGCAGGAGTCCAGCCCGGCAGTGACTGTGAGGTGCACGGGGAGGAGTCCCTGCGCTCCTGTTTGCAGTGATCCAGGGCTGCAAATGGACCAGGGGACCTGCCCGTTGCTTTGCAGCAGCCACCTGCCTCCCAGGGTACAGACGAGGCTTTGGCTCAAACAAATACATGAAACAGGTTTTGTTGTTCATCTCCTTTTAACAATATAGTGACAAAGACAGAAAACATTTTTGTAGCAGGTGCTCATCCTATAATTTTCCATGGGTTGATGAGTTGGGGAGGTGCCTTATTTAGAGGAGGAGGACATGGCTAGGTCAGGTTGCATTAAGATAATTTAGAGTTTATATAATGAGAAATAAATAAAACTTTTCCTGAAAGCTGCGAATGATGATGTGTAACTTGGTTATGAAAACCTTTCACTGATTTAAAATAATGTCTTTAGTGGTAAAAATGCCAGAAAATGAAGCAAAGTCCAGACCCAGAGAAGTGATTCCATTGTCTTTGAACAATTTCTTCAGGTGTGTTTTCAAATATAGTGCAAAACCCTAATGGAAAGTTCCTTATAAATGAAATAATCATTACTATTATAATTACTATCTTTTGTGTATGCTAGAAAGCATTTAGGAAGTTCTGCACTTTTTAAGAAGCAGAGATGACAATGAGTGAGCAATAAGGTTTTGGTCTCTTCAAATGGTTGTTATCAATCACTTTATTTTTGTTTATAAGGTGTGATCCATATATAGCTGTAGTTTGTCAGCATTTTCCATTACAAACTTCCAGTTTTGGTACCATAGCTCTCAGCGGCCTCTTAGCAAATCCACTTAGGGGTGAATGTTGTGTCACTTCTCAATGAGTGTGTTTCTTCTGCTCCCTTATTAGAATCTGAACCAGTCTTAAAAAAGTGTTCATGGTTTAATGTTTTGAGAGACAGAGTGTTTCACTACAGGACTGAGCCTTTATTTTTCCTCCTCTCTCTGCTTTTCTGTGTGCATCAGAAATAGCTCCACTGAAGTAAAAAAGAGCTGTGGTAGGAGAGGAGACTGACAGAATTTAACGTACACGTTAGAGACAGTAAGAGACTCACTTTAGGTCGGCAAGGGAAGGGCTGTGGGAGAGCACCCACAGCACCGAACCTGCCTCCTGCGCTGCACAACGACTGTGATGTGAACTTCACGGTGCAAAGGGCCCTGGAGAACACCTGCTGAGCACCACCACCCCCAGCATCACCTGCCCCTCGAAAACAAGCAGGAAATATTCACACTAAGGCATAAAATCCCAGTGGCTATGGCATGTGGGAGGAGAGAACAGGGGAGCACAAGGGCTGGGCAGGTCTTGTATAAAGACAGAGTTTGGCAGATGACATTTGTCCAGAAAACCATGTTTCATGCAACAACAAAAGGAGAGGAAAAAGAAAAATCCTGCTGCCTCTCACCCTATCAAAACAGGAAAATACCGAAGTAGCAGAACAAATAAAGATACATCCACCAATTGCTCCTAGTTTGACCTTAGGGAAAAATCCATGAATCCAAGATTATCATCTGAGTTAACCTGAGCATCTGTAGAGGGGACAGCAGCTAGGAGCAGAGACCTGCTGTGTTCACTTGTCTTGCATAGGGATCAGGTTCTGGCCCTGCAGAAGGATAGGGGGAATGGGAAAGGGAAACTGCTCCTTGCATCTATATGGAATTGGCAGAAACCTTGTGTTATGTTAAGCACAATATTTGTTGCACCATAATTACTTTGTAAGTACAGGCAAAAAGGGAGGGGGAGGCTGGGTCATCAGGAGTACTTTTCCTACCCTGGGATATGAATACATGACTCTTGCTTGTGTAAGTGCTGCTTGCGTAGATGCATTTGTGGGTGAAATTTGGCCTGAGGTCTTTCTGGAGAGGAATCTTGCGACACTGAGCAATCATATATATTCAATTAGGAGTTCATACTCTTGCCAGATGGAAGTATGCAGCATGGGTGACTTGTGGTGAGCAAACACTTGTGCCTGAAGGCTGGGCATCTGGGGCAGGTTCTGGGCTAGGTACTGCCATCCTTACTTACACCAAGGAACTCCTTACTCAATGTCCCAGCCTTTGGACTTCAGCAGGAATCTTACTGAATGTGACCTTGTGGGAGACTGGAACGATTGCTGGCTCAAAATATTTCTAGCATGTGTCTCGTTCAAAGCATCAAAATTGGGCCCCATGATAGAAAAGAGATCTCAGCTCTTAATGCTACTTTTGTTGGGATGCTGTTTGCTTAAATCAGAGCCCTTCCAATTGAAACTGTGGTCTTTTCAGCTTCATATTTGCATGAGCTTGTATGGCCATTTGAGCATAAAAGTTGTTTCACAGGTTTCAGTGCTGCATTCTTCATTCCTTGTGTCTGGCCCTGGAGAGTTGGGTTGGGAGAAGCCACCTGGTGATTTAAAATCATTGCTGCTGAAAGTGCAGGGTGACATCCAGGGTGCTGCTCCACATGAGTCAAAGCTGGTTGTTGCGATGGTAGAGTACGCCTGGTCAGGGGCCTGAGCCAGCTGAAAAGGGTTGATTTTTCTCAGGAAGATCAGTTTTCAACCAGATTGGTGTAGCACCCAGTTCCATGAGCACTGGTGCCAGTATAAAATATGGAAGGGGTGGGGATTGAGGGAGGATGGCAACCACAGTTTGTGTCAGCTAAAACCTGACTGAAGCTTGGCTTAGCTATGCAACAGCATCCTAATTTAAACTAAACTTGGGTGTAACAGACCTGTTAGTCTACACTTACTGCACACACCACCTCCAGAAGATATGAAATAAGTCTTCTGTTGCATTTAGTGAGAGTTTAAATTGACTTCAGAGGTAGCAGGCTTAAACTGAGATTCTTCAATGTGAAAACTAAAAATTTCTAAGGATCCCTAAATAAGCCGATCAGTTCTCACTGAATTTCTGGCGCATTAACCACCTCCTTGTGGGCTTGAAGAATCCCGTTTGTGGCATGCAGAAAAGGACTCAGCACAAAGTTTCTGAAACATTCCTTTGTCCTTTTTATTTATTGTGAACTATTTGGTTTGATTTAACTGTTCTGAATGGACAGAACCCTGCAGAGGTCACTCCTGACAAGATGATATCACTATTTTAGATTTGCTGTCTCGGTGGCCAAAAGCTAAATCTTTGGAGCTTGCAGTAAACTAACTTGACACCCAGCATTGGGAATGTCTGTGATAGGACATTTTGGTACTTGAGTCAAGAAAAGAGTTGGGTAAATTCCCTCTTTTGAAGGTGACATTCACCCTCATTTGTTCCATCCAGATTCGGCTTCGCTTTTCTTTAAGCCTTCAGAAAGCTTTAATCTACTGTGAAAGCAAAACTGGCTCCCTTAAAACACACCTTTGTAACCCTCAACAGAAACATCTTGCATTGCAGTGTTACTGGGACAGCATTGCCTACAGGTGCCATTGAGGAGATGCCTTCCTTTCTCCTGAGCAGCAGATGCACTGCCGGTGCCTTGAGCAGACCTCACTGCTATTCCTCAGCATCACATCTTTGGAGCGATTCATGCTCCTCAGGAGAAGGGGAGACCCGTTCATTTCTCAGTAACTAAACAGTGTTTGCTAAAGCTGTTTGCTTTTTAATGTCAACCTGTTAGCTGAGTACTTTGTGGCTATGAGGTGACAACAGAGCCGATTCCGTGCCCAGTTCTGCCACTGCTGGCATTCTCACCCACTGTGTGTGTGCCATTTTAAAAAGGGAAGACTTGCTGGTGCTCCCTTGTTTACAATTTAATAGCTCACAATTAAGCTGAAATGCACTTGAAAAGTGTCATTAGCTAAAACCCAAATTCTACCAGCAACAAGAAACTCAAAGATTAAGTTTTCTTTCACCCGAGACTATTTTGTACTATTCCAGGAGGAAATATGTTTGAACACGCATTGAAGTCTCACTACACTTCTGGAGTGATGTAAACACCCTCTTTAAGGACCCTTTCTGCTACCAGAGTGATCTTAGACTGAACAAGAGCCAGGGATCATTGTTTCTAACTTCTGGCATTCCTTACCTTGAACTTTCAAAATCCATCAAGACAGAAGGGTTCTTCTCCCTCGTCCTTTAATTTTCACCTTGCAAAACACTCATTGGTGTGCCATTCCAGTACTTAAAATTAACTGTATTACACTCACCCTTGCTGAGTGTTTTTGATAGTGTAGAAACAGGGAGTTTAATAGTATAGGGACACACCACCTCCAAGGCTTGTGATGCATAGGAATTGGGTTCAAAACCTGTTAGAAACTGGGTCATTTTCTATTTGTCTGTAGCTGCCAATTAGCAATGTCATTAATCCACTGCCTAGGAGAAGTGCATGATTAAAATAGACAGTGTCACTGACCACTGACAGGACAATATGCACAAGGCTGTGCTGTAGCTGCCTGTCATTGTGCTGCTGTAGTTAGGGCTCAGCCTCATTTTGCAGAGGGAAGTAACAATTTCATATTTCTTTGCATCCAGGTATAAAGACAGACACTTCATCCAGGCTTTGAATGCTGAGTTTTGTTGTGCTCTGGGCAGGGAACCTGGACCAGACACTGGGATTGCCGGTGCCCTACCTGGCACCCACTCTCAGGCCACTTTGGTTAGAGAACGTGTTGTGTCTGTGAATGTCCTTCGCTCTGTTTGCCCACGGAGCCATCCAAGGCTCCTCGGGGGCGGCAGGTTTGAATTTTGCCTCCTCAAGGATGAGTATCTGAAGCTGGGCCAAAGCTTTGTTTCCTGCTGATGAGAGAAGGGCAATGGGGGAAGAGGCGTGGGAGGCCTTGAGGGGTCGGGCTTGACTTGCTGCTGCTCCGGGGCCAGCAGGAAGGGGCTGGTGGCTGCTGCCAGGAAAGGCCAGCCTCCAGCTGGAGACCGCAAACCCTCGGTGACAGTGGCCAGTCTGGCTTTCCAAGGCCACAGATAAAATAAGCATTGACCTAGGACAGCAGACAGTGGAGGAGACAGAGGGGTACAGTCCTTCTGCCTTCTCCCTGGTGTGCTGGACAGGATGAATTGTGTTCCTTAGTGAAAATTGCACTCTTGTTTGCTTGCTTAAGAAAAAGATGTCCAATGCTTTAATTTATGCTCCACCTGGGGTTCAAATCTCTCAGCAAGAGAGAAAGGTTTTTTTCCCCCAGATCTCACTTTTGATGGAAAAATTTCCATGACAGAGGATGAAATTCCAGAAATGTTTTTTTTAGGTGGACCTTACAACTTCTGGTTTGTAGCCACACTAATTTGTGGGTGAAGGAAATATTTTTGTACTGAAAAGTTCCCAAGAAACTGTTTAACAGGGAATTGGAGTTTAATTGGCACTTATGAGACATTAACAATAATTGTATTCAATTTGGCCACTCAGGATAAAGTGTAATTCAGGATCAGCTGCTTTTTGCACTGAACAAAAAGCAAAAAAAAAAGAACAAACAAAACCACCAAACTCCAAAAAATAAAGAAAAATTAAAAAGAAAGCAACATTAATGTGTGGACTGGCAAATATGTGCCATTAGCTTCGTATTCGCAGGTAGAAGCTTTTGTGGTGCTTGTATTTTTTTTTCCCAACAAGGTGTTCCGCTGGACTGGAAGAAGTAGAAGGAATGTGTATTAACTGAGGGAAATTATTTGATTTCAAGTTCATGCTTTTGCAGTGAGCTGGATTACAATTTTATCCCTGCTATCTCTTTTCCTGTCTTGTTTTTTTAGGAATGTCACAAAAACTAAAAAAAAAACCCAACAAAATTCATTTACTTGTTTATGCTTTTACCAATCATGTGAACAAGACAGGCAGGGGAACACAGGGTGGAATTTGATGTGGAGCCTTGTGTATGGTTCAGGATAGCCATCAACATCCCTTGAACTTTTCTTTTTCCTTCGAAGCAGAGTTCATCGTGCTCCCTGAGTGCTGTAGGTGAAAACAAAGACAGTGCCACTGCTAAATGATTGCAGCTTCCGAGGCTGGCTGAGAACAGAGAAAACAAACTATAGGCAATTTAAGTGCCTGTTTGTATGCAAGCTATCACACAGCCTAGTATATACACCCGTATGATGTAAGGCAGTGGAGATGACCTGATTAGCAAAGCCCTCGCAATGAGCAGAGGAGATCCCTGCTCCCCTTCTCAGAGACCTGCGGCTGGTCCCAGCTCAAGGAAACCTTTCTGCAGCTACCAGAGGGTTTCTGAAAATGGCAGTGGCAGTGCTCCATGTGCAGGAAGGTGAGGGAAGGAGAAAGAGCAAACAGCCTGCACAGCTCCATAGAATACCTGGGATGTTTTGAAGGATGCAGCATGAATTCCTTGGGCTTTGTGAGCTCCGTGTGTCAGAGTTGCAGAGCGCTCTGTGTGTGTGGGGAGGCTGTGCTTTAGCAAACGGCTCGCGCTGTTTGGTTGTGCTGCTTATCCTGTTGCATGAAAGCGCCATTCAGCAGAAAGAAGTGCTAGGGGAAGGAAGATAAAGTAAGTGGTCTTCCCGTTTGTAAGCTCTCACAGCCTTGTTCTCCTGTGTGCTGAGCAGGCAGAGCTCAACAGCTGTGAATGGGAAGTCGCGGCGCTCAGCACTAACTGACTCAAATGCTTATTATTCCAAATCAGAGAAACAGACAAAAATTTATATATGTAAGAAGACGTGTAAGATCCAAGACTTTCTCTCTTGTGAGTACATGTAAATATGCACAATTGGGATGTGGCTTTTGGGTATTTTGTGCTGTACTGTTCCAGGACAGCACACCGGCTTGTGGCGGCAACCTGGGGTTTTAGGTGAGGAGCACAGGGCACTCTTTCTGGCTCTGCTGTAGCTACTTGTGTGGCCTAGTGTATTAAATCGTGCTCCTAAAGCCAGCGAATCATTTCTTTGGGCTTCATTCTCAGACTTGCTGAATACCCCAAAAGACTGCTATTATTAGAGGGAACTGCCATTCCTTAGCTCTGAAAGTGGGCTGTCCATAAATCACCAGTGTGTGCTTTCCATGGGGAGGTGGGTCTGGGACCTCAGCTCTCTCCCTGTCAGCCCACAGAGCTGCCAGAGCTCCTGCTCTTCCTCATTTCTGCTCAGCCCCTCCACAAGGGTAGATCCTCCCTGTCAGAAGGCTGTTGGCTGTGCCACTTGGGCTCGGCACCAGGATAGGATGGCTTCCCATGGCTTCTCTTGCTGCCGTGGTGGGGCCAGTCCCCTCCTGCTCCCCATGCAAACTGCCTTTTCTTGACCTGTTTCTACCCCAGGGCACTGCCTGGGGCCATGTCCTGATTGACTCAGTCTGGGCTATCTTTTACTCTCTTAAGAACAATAAATGCATCTCTGTGGCAAGAAAAATATTAATTCCCTTTTATAAGTGATTTCTGGGCATAGAGCAGGTGATATGGGATACATCAAAAAGTCCCTCCAAGACAGTGATGCACTCAAATATTTTGTAGTTACAGACCCTTTGGATGGTGGTGCCTGTTGCTGATACTGGTCTGCCGTGATCTGATCCAGCAGTGTCCTTGCTCTGGATGGGCTTTACCATAATAGTACTTTCTTTTCATTCCTTAGCTGTTATTAGTGCCTTGAGGAGTAGTGAAAGATGTTTCAACAGTTTTTATGATTAAAAAGAAACATCTTACCATTTCTGGTCTCTGGTGCCTTTACCCTCTTCATTATGCTTTCTCCTGGGAGTAACAGCAGTGATTTAGAGTTGCAACAGTCAACATCAGTGTTTTCTGGGAAGGAGAAGAAAAGAGGATGAAGGAGGAAGTCTAAATAGCAGGGGTTTTATTTCTAATGTTTCCAGGCCAGCTGTTTGAAACTCTCAGTGTTGCCTTGCAGTGTTTACTTATAACTCTGTCACTGGGTTCCTGGATGGGAATCCCTTGGCAGTTGCCAATGAGCACATCTGTCCAGAGTTTAGTGACACCAGGCAGGCCCAGAGCACAGATTTGTGCTGCAGGTCTGCTGCTGTCACTGGCACTCGTGCCAATGGCCTTAGTACAGAGGTCAAAGACTGCTTAGATATGAAGGCTGAATCACCTCCTTGTTAAACCCCTCAGCAGGATCAAGGCTTAGGGAAGAAGACACGTGGGCTTGCCTTCTGGCTGACACTGTGGATGGAGGCTGTGACTCTGGGACAGGCCTTTCAGCAGGTTCGACCAATTCTTGAGACATTGAAATGGGGGCATCTGGTGATTGAAACACCCCTGCACTGACACCCCTTTGTGAAAGAGCCTGATACATTTGATTCCTTTAAGGGCTTGCCGATCTCACAAGCTCTCAGTGGTTTGAGGAGGTTTATCCTGTCACCTGAGGATTGCAGAAATCAGCAGTGAGCCTGTCAGTCTCACCAGGCAGATGTGAAAGGTCTTCAACTGCACGTATTTCACTTGCAAATATAAATAATCCAGCAGTGTAGGTCTCGCTGCAGCCCTGTTTGCCTTGGCAGTGTCCCATTGACATGAATCAGAAGATGGGAGCGAAAAAGCACTGGAGGCTCATCCAGACACTGGTCTCCCCTCCATCAGGGAACCTGTCTATGCAGGCAGGGTGATTTGGAGATTACTGGCACAGCCCACAAGCCCGGCTTCACTAGGTCTTTGCATTTGGAACAATCCTGCTTTGTTTCCTTGCGCTGTGCCTCTGGGAACCCTACCTCTTGGGGCACTGGGCAGGAGAGGCCTGGAAGGAGCAGCTCTGGCTTTGTCCTTTGCTCCTGTGGCTTTGACTCCTTGAGAAGAAGGCAACTCTTGTGGTTCAAGTTGAGAAGCAGGAGGTCAGTTCTTAATCCTGCTGCATCTCTGCAACTTTTGCCAGGTGTCTGGATCACGCTGTACCTGAGCTCTTAAGCTTTAAAATAGGGATAGAAATTAGGAATCGAAAAAAAAACAACAAACCAAGGGCTTAAAAATTGATTTAATATTGATAACAGTAAAAAGGTTTATCATGATATTAGCTGGGAACTTAGAAAAAACATGGATTTAATTTTAATTTTTAATTTTTTTTTTAAATTTCAGCAAATTCAGTAAAGCTAGAAATGCAAAGCGATGAGGAATTTGACAGGAAGCCCCTGATTCATGAAGATATTATCAGAGCTCATGATGAAGGAAGCAGCCTGGAAGAGCCCTTCATTGGGAGTAACGAGATGGTGGATAACAGAAAGATCCAGGAGCTATCAAGCGAGGGAGGAATCCGGCTTCCGAATGGTAAACTGAAATGTGACGTCTGTGGCATGGTTTGCATTGGGCCCAATGTGCTAATGGTACATAAAAGGAGCCACACTGGTAAGCAGCTGAAAGAAAATCTGTGGCGATGTTGATGTTACCTGACAACTCTTCTCTCTTCCCTTTTCATTCTTGGGGTTGCAGGAGGCTGGGGAGGGGAAAATGGGCTTTGTTGGTTTTGTTTATCTTTCTGCTTTCCACATTCTGGTGATGCTCTCTTGCTGGCAAGCATGGTGTTTCCTTTACTTTGATTTCCAGCCTTTTGGTCTTAAAAACAGTGCAAAAGTCTGGAAATTGCTTTTCTTACTGTTCTTGTCTGGAGCAAGATGGTGGGAGTCATTCTCTGGCATGAGGGTAGGGGGAGTGTGGGTGGGTCCTGTTGTTCGTGTGTGTGCATGTGCAAAGCTTTTGAGCCTTTAAGGGGAGTCTAAGATGTTCTTCCATTGGAGGTGCTCACAGGTGGGCAAGACCAGCAGCTTCCTGCGGATCTCACACTTCTTTTGGAAGTGGCTGGGCCTGGGATGAGCAAACCCTGGAGGGGACACTCATTACCCAGTGATCCTGATGACAAGGTGGGCTTGCTGCTCACCGTGTGACAGCTCCCTCAGGGAAACCTTAGCTGAACCACCCACCTGGCTCTCCCACACCATCTTGATACCATTCTGGAGGGAGCTTTCAGTGCTTGGTCTCTCCCAGCACTTGTATTTTTATTACCATTTGGAGTCCCAAACAGCTTATGAGGCTCATGGGTTTGAGAATTTAAGAGGCAGAGGTAACCTCTGCAATATACTGATTGGGCAGGTCTTGATTGAAAAATGAGGCCTTAAGTTTAAACCCGAGTATTTCAGGGGACTTATGGCTAATATGGTAAAATGGTGTGCCCAGGAAGCTGGTACTCACTCCCCTGTGCTGCCCACTCATTACATGGGAGCAGTAGTCACCTCCAACAGAAGTACAGGTGGTGCCAGAAGATGATGCTCTCTGGTTTTGCAGTGGTCTGCCTTTGATTCAAAAAAGCACTTAAGCTTGTGCTTAACTTTTATGAGATTTAAGCACATGTAAGTCACCTGAAGGGCTTCAATATAAGCTTAACTTCAGATACACACTTAAATCTTACTAAGGTTAAGCACAAGTTTTTGTGGTTGAGCCTCAGCGGGTGTTTGTTCTTCGTATTTTTTGGACAAAGATATTTTGCTTTTCTATTATTTAATGGGGTAAGAGACTTACACTGACTGAGATCTGTGAAGATATAAAAAGAAAAGTGGAGTTTTAGAGTAGAGTAAGAAAGACTGTGTAATCCCTTTGTAAACCTGGTAGTTTGCAGTCAAGTAGTGTGCTCTTGATGGGCAAGAGATCAATAGAATTTCTGTACAGAGGAATAATAAATATATATTACATAGTTAACCTCCTGTATATAAAGTGTATTGATAATAACTTGACCTAAGTGTGTAATGCAAAGCATGGCAGTATCGTTTATGATGCACTCATGATTTTAGACAGGAATTACGAGAGGGGAAAAGCATTAGCTGGAGAATCAAAACCTTGATTAACAATTTGACGTGCTATTACTAGAAGAGTGAAAGAGAAACGAGAATGTACCAGACGGAGTCTCCAGCTTTCAACCTCCCAAAAAGTTTTCCCTGGTGCCTGCATGTATCTGAGCATATGTATTGTAGGTGCCTCAGAGTCCACGTATTTGAACTCGAGCAGCTAAACTAGCTGTGCTAAATTTAGATTTAGGTACTTAATTAAATGGTCTGCATTTCTGAGATACTGAATAGCTGGTGCATCTTTTAAATACAGGCAAACTGCCTTATTTATGTTAAAGAAGATGTGTAAATTCAAAGCAAATGGAACAAAATCTCATCTGCGTGCGGGCGAGACGGCCGTCTGCGGGTGCATGGGCAGCAATTGCATAACTGGTAGCTTTTTCCTTCAGGCTACTGCTGGTTCCTCAGAGAGCTCTGACTCTTTTCCCATCAGAGTGGAGGAGCTGGGATGTACTATTCTATACAGATGATTTCAAGCATATAGAAATGGCATTTCTTTTAATGTGCAGCTCGGTGCTCTGTTCTCGGTAAACCAGTCGGCAAATTTTGCGGAGGATTTTTTTTCCCTTCACTTTGTTTGTTTGGTTTTTAATACATGGTGGTACTTTGCTGTCCACAACAGAAGGAGAAGTTTGCTTGGATTTCCACATCCTGGATTTTAAGGAGTATTTTTAACTTACTGGTATCTATCTTGTAAAGTGCAGTATTTTAAAATATATTGCCACTTCCTCAGCAGTGGGGTGTGATGGGGTGGCCCCAGCTCTGGAATGAGCCCTGACCTGTGGGTAGTCTGGTTTTGCAGCCCAAGGGAGAATGGTGGAGAGAAGGGAGATTGTCCCTAGTGAGTGGAAACGGATGACATTCTTTATCAGCTAATCCAGCTGGCATGTACATCCCTACCTCTCAAAGCCAATTTAAGTATGTTTTGGGAGCTGAATCCTGCTTTACTCTCCTCTTTAACTGCACACAACCAAAGCATGATCTGGCCAGTTGTTTGCATTGGCAAAAACTGAAGTCCTTTTCACTTCCCTGAAAACCTGTCAGCATTTTATGTAAATCACCCAAAATGCTGTGGTCCATAGCAGAAGCTGTAATTTGTGTGTGCGCTGGGATGAGTGCAGCTTTCCTTGCACTGGGGATCCAGGCTTGGCAAGAAGCTGTGCCCTAGGCTCTGACTGTGCTATGCACAGAGAGGGGCACACTTTTGTCTTCCCTGCCACATTATGGTAGTTCAGTCAAACAGATACAGGGATGGGGAAAATCATCTGTGCCACAGATGAGGCCAGCATAGGTGAGCTCACTGTCCTATCTCCGATCCTGGTGTGCAGTCACCCCTTCCTGTGATAGACCAAGCCCATTCATCCCTCAGATTGTGGTCCAAGTGATGCTCTGGTCTGCGGCACTTCCCGTGGGGCCCTTGGCACTGCTGATTCTGCCAAACACAGCATTTCTCTGAAAAACTGCTAATTGAGGTATTTTTGTAATCTGCCTGGGCATCAGGAGAAGGCTTTTCTATTTATTTGTCACTGCTGACAGAAAATAAGTAAAATGCTTGGTGTGGGAATTAAGTATGATGCAATCCCTGCATTAGTGAGCTGGGTAATGCCCTCCCTCATGTGCCACATCCTTGTGTCAGAAAAATAGCATGAGTTGGATTTATTTTTCTCTTTTCCCATACTGTGTTCTTTTGGTCCAAATTTCCTACTCCACAGCACATTCCTCAAGTTGCAGGATCTCTATCAATTTTTTGTTACTGCAGGAGATGACTTGGTTATAGAATATTGCCATTGTATAGTCCAGGGATTTGTGCTAGGGCACATAGAGGGAAGGGGAGAAGGAGAAGAGGCCAATAATCTAGGTTTTCTGAGATAGTGATAGGGAACCTCAGTGATTTCTTACTTCTTTCTGCTTTCTACTGTGGGTCTGAATTAAAATTTCCTTGCTCATTGTTTCTGGTAAAGCAGGAACCATATTCTGCTATAGCCATGCTGATACTTCTGTGCTCTGTGAGGTTCTCCCTTTTGATGTGAATTGTGACATTTTTTATATACTTTTTTTTTAATCTGCAGTAACATACAGTCCCTTGTCCATTGCTAGATTTTGAAATGCTTTTTTATTTCTAAGGGAAAGCTGGCATTATAGAGTCATGGAATGGTTGAGGTTGGCAGGGACCTTAAAGTTCCACCCCCTGCCAAAGGCAGGGACACTTTCCACTATTCCAGGTTGCTCCAAGCCCTGTCCAGCCTGGCCTTGGACACCTCTGGGAATTTGGCTTCCACAACTTCTCATCCTCATTGTTTTATAAATCTCAGAGGTTAAATGCTTTCTCTGTGTGGATGCAGCAGCACAGTGGCAAAGCACAGCCTGGGCAGAGGCAGTGGGGATGTCAGCCTTGCCTCACTCTTACTCCGGGCTGCTAGTAGGTTACTTTTAGGCTTTTTTGGGGATGTTAACTACAGGATGGTTTCAGATCTTTGCTTGGACTCCACAAGCATTTTGGTACCATAAGTCAGTGAAAGGAGTTATGTTTGCCCATGAGACAAATGTTCAAGTTCTGCTTTAGCACCCACAGCGTTAGAACTGAACATATGCAGCCCTGGAACTCTGAATGCAATTTAATCTTTTTCATGCAGAGTTCAAGTTTTTAGGACAGAAGTAATAAATGCAGAAAAACCCAGTTGTGCTGTTCCATATAAAAGACTTGTATGCCTAAGCAGCTAACCAGGAGCAAATTTAAACAAACGGTCGTATTAACACATTGTGATGAACTCCACCGGACTGCTTCTCTCACTTTGCTAGCAGAAAGGTTTTGAGGTTTAGTTTCTAATTTGTAACCTGGTGCAGCCTTCCTGTCTCTTGCAATGTTAATAGATTTGGCACTGAATCAAAAATTGTAGGGCTAACTTTCTGAAAGTCCAGTTTTCTACCTAGGTTCTGAAGTCTAACTTTCTGAAAAGTCATCTCTTTGCCTGCTTAAGCATAAGGAAGGGGAGCTGAGATTATTGAAATTGCTCTAGGAAGAAGGATGTGTTTTACTTGCAGTACTCAATTACTAAACTCTTCTGGTAGTTTTGCCAAGTTCACTTAAATGATTTTTCTGTCTTAAGAATGCAGTCATAAATTTGTGCAGAGGACAATTCTACAGAGGAAATCACCCAGGATTTCCCAGGAATTTTTCATGAGAGATTTGTCACTACTGTTTTATAATAACTTGCCCTTTCTGGAAGCAAGTTTTTCCGAATAAAAAGCCCTACTAAAATCACTGATTTCACATGATGTGTAGGCTGTTGAGTGAATCAGATAGAACAGTAAGGAGGCATGCAGGCTAGTTATGGTCCCTGGAATAACAGACAGAGAAATGGATCAAAGTCTGCTGCTCTGTGTCTCACTGGGGTAAAGGCAGGTTGGGGCTCACTGCTGTCACTGTGTTGGGAACACTGCTGATAACTCCCTTGTGTTCATGGGACAGAGCAGAATCAGAGCAGTTGCAGCATCTGATGAATTAGGAGAAATGTTTCATTTTAACAAAAAGAATATTAACAAAAAGCCTGTTGTGGAAGGGTGAAAATCTTTATTGTTATCATTATTTCTGATGGCAGCATAAGCACAGTTATTTTGTGTTAAGAGGCTGGAGAGAAAAAATCCCATTTGAGAAGTACTTAAGCTATACTTTGCATATCAAAAGTATCTGACACACAAAAAAGGTTGAGTTCCCAGATATACGTTTAACCAGGAGAGACGTTGAAGTCCCTCTGGACCTGGTTTTTATGTAGCAGGACTGCTGCTGTAGAAATACCCTGACTGTGTTAATGAGAACCAGTGCATTAATTTGTGAGTCACTCCCCCTTTGATTTCAAAGGGACAAATGTTACCAGCCAAGGGTTAGGAAAATCTAAGTCTTCTTGGTTGCCAGGTCTGTGGGCTCCACATCCTCAGTCAAATTTCTTTTTTAATACAGAAAATATCTCAGCTTTGCAGCAAAAATATCACTGTTTTGTGCTGGTCTGAGATTCGAAGAAGATTAACTCATATTGAAACTTCTGCACAGCACTTCCGTGCTGAGGCAGGAAAGGAGTGCTATTGTGCAGGGAAGCTTCCAATTAAGCAGAAAAAGGAGTTGGTTTGCTTTTTGAAACAACATTTCACATCTGTGAAATCTATTAGTAGGAAGTTCATTGGTTCATTCACCTGGTTTCAGGTTGTATCAGCCAGCCAGCACTCACAGCTTGTGCAGTGAAGTCTCCATCCTGCTGTCATATATTAAAGGTAGTGTGAAAGAAAGGCCCATGTCTTGCTTGTCTTTTCTTCAGGGGTCCACTTCACAATTCATCTCAGGATTTGTTTACACAAGAACAAGTTAATCTGTGTACTTCAGATACTGGTGTAACTCAAAAGCAGTAATATTTCATTACTATTATTCATTATCGTTTTTCTGGAGGAGACATAGCAGTAATGGGCACATGTTAAACAGTGAACTGTGAGGTTTCAGCAGTATTGTACTGTAATTTAGAGGTAAATATTGAAATTATACCTTTTAATTAATATTTTATTTAACTGTAAAATGATAAAACTCTATGGATGTATTTATTTATTAATTTAATTTTTCCCAGGCACAAGTCCCTCTTACAAAGCCTTTAGCAAAGATAATACTTGGCAGCTCTGGTTTACCTCGCCTTGTCCATTCCTGAAGTAACTTAGATAATTAAATTCCCTCTGCTGGAGAGAAAGGCTTTTGAGGCATTCCTGCTTTTGTCTGGCTTTAGACTCTTAATCTGGAGCTGAAAAGAAACATCAGGTTTTTTTGGTTGGCTCTCCCTCCCCCTCTTGCTGCTCTGAAAGTCACTGAGTTGGAGGGTTTTCTGCCCTCGTTTAGCTCAATAATAGAGAAGATGTTTAATACTTAAAGTAGACAAAAAGTATTTTGCAGTTACATTGCAGTCACATTGTTTCCGGTGCTGAAAAGCACAAAACTTATTTAGTCACCTTTCAGCAGAGTTCTTATTTTAATAAATCAGTATAAGTACATAGAGTCAGGCAGTAAATACATAGCTGTAAGGGGGGGGGGGGGCAGCAAACCATGCTTATAATTGTCATTACCTCTCGGAGTCATGTGTGCCACCCTTAATAGGTCCATAGTTCCAGGTATGTCTGTGTTGCCATCACCCCCAAAAACATTTTGATCACGGTCAGGGACCATAATGCACAGAAAAGCTGTGTTTAAAGACTTTTTGTGAGTGGATGTTTAGTTTGAAGTATGATTGATTTCAGTTTATGGATAAAAACTCTGAGTTTTCACAGAAAAGTAAGGGAGATGAATAAGGATGTCAAGGTTGTTATTTTGTTACTGGGAAGTAATAATTCTGGAGAACAGTTTACAAACCTACCAGGAAAAGGCAGCAGGAGAAATAATTGGAACACAGTCTTCTCGAGGCTCTGAAGTGATAAAGGCTTGTTTGCTAGTATCTGGAGTGGGCATCAGACAGCACAGTTCTTGGAAAACCAACAGAATCTTCTTGCTATTCAGTCTTTGTGCACTCTCCTATTGGATAATGGCCTCTCAGATTAGCTCTGCTAAATGTAAAAGCTGCTAATCAATAGCACGAAGGTGTGACCAAAATTGCATCCCACAAGCCTGCAGCTTAAACAAGGAGCTGGAATCGAATGATTGGACAAAAGTGTAACAAACACATCAAAGCAGCTATTTACCCAGAATGAAGCCAGTAGGAGAAACGAATTCAGGCTGGCTTTAAATAGATACAAAGGTTATTTAAGGTAAAATGAGCTATTGGAGCAGATTCTGTCTGTTGCAAGAGAGGAGCAGACTACGGGTGATTTTGTGGTGAGTGTTTTCATGTCGTCTTTGCTATCAAACTGTGGTGCAGTGACTATTTGAATTCCTGACTGAAAGCTTTCAGCATCTCTAGGGCAGCCAGTTTTCGGAGGACTAATACCTGCTCATATGTGGCCTCCAAAATGTCAGAGATAAGTGGGTGATGTGGTGGGTAAAACACAGTAACTGCATAATCTTAAATACAGCAGGAGTAGAAGGAAAGACTTTAGACTTGGTAAGAAACATGCTATCTTCTTTCATGTTGTCATCCTGAAACTGAAGCTATCATTCCAGAACACTCAGAAACGTGTCAAAGGAAAGGGTTTTGCCTGTTTTCTCAGACAGCGAAAGCAAAACATAAAAGAAAAAAAAACCCATATATTTTTCTACTGCAGTCTCTTTACATATCTCTGTTATGGACATTTTGAAATGATATAAAAGAAGATAATGGCTAATCAGATTCTTTAAGTATAGTGTGGGAGTTTGAAAGGGAAACCACAAACTCTTTATCAATTCTAATGAGCTTGTGTTCAGTGTATTGGAAGAAGAGCCTTATGCCGTGATTTTTTTTTTTTATTATTACTCCACAATGTTCTTGGTGAGATTGTAGGAACCTTAGTATCTTTTTGAGTACCTCTGCAGCAGCCTCAGATGTGATTTCCATCTCCCATGTGTGAAATAAAGTTGCAGAGTATGGCATATATATGGCACACCTTGTGCTGCCCTCCTGGCAGCTTTGCAGTCCTGGCAGTGATTTGAACCACTGACACAAGAATTGCTTGTGGACCATCTGTAAGAGCTCTCTCTCTCCCTCTCCTTCCATTTGAATCTCCAGATGTATTTTGGACTTCACCCTAGACAGACACATGAACTAGTTCGATAAAAGTGTAGTGTTCATTTTGTCCAGCAAGGGAGTAATTGTTTGAAAGCAATTGTAAAAGGCTTTGAAGATATGTGAAAGATCACAGAATGTGTTTGTTTTTCACAAGATCTGTGCTTCAGGTGACTGAATTCAAACTCAGAAGGTCCCAGCAGGATTTGGCCAAGATTCCATAATAGGTGATACACTGAAAAGTGTGGATGAGGTCGCTTACATCTGAAATCTGATGATCAAGACCTTATTGAGCTGGGGCCCTACTTGGTGTAAACATTTGGTAATGCTTTAAATTGGAAGAGGGTAGATTTCAAATAGATATATGTGGAAGAAGTTCTTCCCTGTGAGGGTGGTGACGCCCTGGCACAGGTTGCCCAGAGAAGCTGTGGTTGTCCCATCCCTGGAAGTGTTCAAGGCCAAGTTGGATGGGATTTGGAGCAATCTGGGATAGTGAAAGGTGTCCCTGCCCCTGGCAGGGGATGGAGCTGGATGGGCTTTAAGGTCTCTTCCAACCCAAACCATTCTGGGATCTGTGATCTAAAGTCCAGCTGCAGTAAAGCGCTTGGACAAGTGACCAGCACAAGTATATGCTTGTGTTCAATTGATTTGCTCAGCAGGGCATAAGCAGGTGGTTAAAGCTGACTGACTGCCCAAGACTCCTGGAACAGTCTGACTGTCCTCAACAAATGTTGATACAGAGTATGGTTTTGATAATGTTCCAGAAAACCTATGTGAGCTCATCAGGGGTTTTCCTCTAAATAATTGTTTTTTACAAAGGTGGGGTTTTTTTAATGGACCCAATCCCCCCTAAGACAAATATGAAGGCTTGACATAAAAATAAGATTTGGATGTGTGTGTGAGAGTGTGTGAACACATGGGGTGGAGCGATAGGGTAAGGTCTAGGGTTTCTGTTACTTTTTCATCAAACCAGTCTTTTTAATTTATGCAGAGTGCAAATTTGCTTGTTTCACAGTTTAATGGTGTAAGATTTTTCTCAACTTTCAGTACTGCCCAGAGCTTGCAGCCCTGATCCTCACTCACATGCATTCCCTCCATGTCACTGTAGCAATGCAAAGCGGCCTTTAAAAAGGGCTGTCAGTTAAAGTATAATGGAAACAACAGGTCTGGTTTGAACCAAAGAACTTAACGCCTTTGCTAAGGTCCAATTGTTATGATCAGTTCTAAATACCCATATGGATTGGACCTATACTAAAAATAAGTGCAAAACCATGGAAGTAAATCTCGCAGAACCACAACTATGGATCTAAATTTTCAGCGGAGCTCATCTTTTATAAAGGATGGAAGCTCTGAGGTGAAAAACTTTCAAGAAAACCAGGAGGCATTGATCACGTCAGGGAAAGAGCCTCAAATCACTATTGGAGGCTTTGCCCATTGTGCAAAAGAAACGGCCTCTGACTTTAGAAGTGCCGTGTGATGGTGGTGGTGGGGACTGTACCCATGTGCAATGGCGCTGGTACAGAGTGGGAAAGTGGCCTCTGTGCATCCTCCGATGTGTGTTGACAGCTCTCTCCCTTCCCCTTCCCTTCCAGGTGAACGCCCCTTCCACTGTAACCAATGTGGAGCTTCTTTTACCCAGAAGGGGAACCTGCTGAGGCACATCAAGTTGCACTCTGGGGAGAAACCGTTCAAATGTCCCTTCTGTAGCTACGCCTGCCGGCGGAGGGACGCCCTCACAGGACACCTCAGGACACACTCTGGTGAGCCCACCTTGGCTTCTCCTCACACTTCTTCCTTCTTTTATCACTACCGTCCCAGTGCAGCAGGTAGTGAAAATAAAGTGTAGCTCTGGGTCTGTAGCTCATCCTCTTCAGAGAGTGCAGCTCTCAACTTTGGGAAAGCCTTGATGTGAATCAGAAAAGTTGTGGTTCAGCCACACCTCTCCTTTTGTGTAACTGAGCTCCTCAGCTGATGCTATTGCATTTCCCTCAGTGTCTCCTTGGGTGTATCCTGGCTTCGATGGCAGATTGTTTTGACACTCTGGGCCCCAAAGTGGCTGTGAAATTCCAAAGATCACAAAGAATAACTGTGGGCTCTTGGAAGCAGGCTTTACAAGGTCATGCCCATTTCTTTGTCTAATAAATGCCATATGCTGGTTGAGTTCAAACTTGTTTGTCTTTCAAAGCCCTCTAAATTGCATTTTTGATTCAGTTAGATCTTGCTGTAAAGTCCTAGCTCATGTCAGCCACGACACTCACCCTAAGAGCTGAATGTGGTCAAGAGAGATTCGGTTTCTCTTGTCAAGTGGTAGGATCATGTCTGTATCAAGTCTACTTGATACAGTTTCTTGATAAGTTGTCCAGAAGTACCTGTCTCATAGCTGTGTGCTGGTAGTCGTGCTGGAGCCCCAGCGATCGGGATCAGCTGTGGTTTTAGTCGCTGTCCCTGCACCAAGGGGCTGCATTCTGCCCACTTACTCATCTGTGTAGGACTCCTGAGTAAGATCTTAACTTGCTGTGTTTGTATCTCCTGAACGTTCAACTTGTGTGTTTGGGCCATTTATAAGAGACTGTGTGTTTCATTGTTGAATGAGCAGAGATAATTGGACTGGTTGCAAGTGACAGCATTACAGATGAACTTCTTTGAGGTGTTAGTAAATGTGTGACTACTGAAACACAGTGGTGGAAGTGAAACTGCAGGCAGAAATCCTGCATGAGTTTCCTGACTCTTCATATGTATTTCTTCTCTAGAGAAGAAATCAACCTCACTTCAGTAAGAGTTTCTGTTTTAGGAGCATTGAGTTGGTCTTAGGACACGGAGTTGTTCTGGCATTTTCAAGAATAGGAATGGGTAAGCTAGTAAGCTTCTTCGAGTAGATTTGGGAGGAAGGAAGCTGTATTGATGGAAAATGCTGACAGAAAACTTGAACTTCCAAGAGAGTGCAAGAGGTAGGACCAGACTGCGAGAGAATTGTGTGAGCTGGATTTGATCTGAAAGTCAGTAGGGAAAATGTTTGTGGAACTGTGAGCTGCAATTTTCACATATCTGACAGTAACTGTAGTTTCATCTGGAAATTTAAAAAGGAAACAGAATACAAAACAAATGTTACAATTAAAACAAAAAGGGAGTTGGGACAAATAAATATCCCACATGACCAAACATAAACATTGCAGTTGAAGACCTTTTCACAGTATGAATATAGATTTTGTTACCTAGATATTGCCATTGATAGAGATTGTTCTTCCTGTGTGAAGAGCACATGGCTGATGGTTCTGTGTTTTGCGTGAGGATGAAATGTAAAGGTGTGGGATTTTCAGAAGGCACCTAAGCTTCTTAGCATAAGTTCCGCTGGAGCTCCTTCCCTAACTGACTTAGCTGTGTTCAGCTCTGCTCAGTTTGTAATTTTAGGCTTTGTTTTCAATGGAGAAAGTGTCACCCCTCTAAGCATTCAGATACAGCAGCTTTCAGCAGAGGGCCAGCAGAAACAGACAAGTGCTCCCACAACACTGTCCAAGGCAATTCTTAGAGTAGCGCTCACAGGTGAAGAGTTAAAGCCTGGATTATTGCCCTAAAACCTGGCACCCCCTGCATGAAGGTGAAATGCCGCTCTGGCCATGGGCAGTGAAGTTAAGGTGTCTGTCCCTGCCATATAAGTAAGCTGGGTTGGCTTATGAACACCAGGATAATGGAAAAGATGGGTAGATGTCCCCTAGGGACTTTAAACCATTTCATATTAGCATGCTATACAAGCATTCTGTGCTTTCATAAAGCACACATCAAAGTCTGCAAGCAGGCCTGGAAGGTAGAGCAGATCCAGCAGCTGCAGCAAAGGTCTTTTCCAAACTAAGTGATTCTGTGATTCTGTCAATATTTACATCTTCTGCTATTTCTGACCAGAAAAGAGGATATTGGATAAAATATAGAAAGAAGAGGTTGAAAACTGTTTTGAAATATGGACTTCAAGCCAGTTTCAATCTGCTACACTTGGTGTCTAAATTGAGGTGACTGAATATATTTTTGTAAGAGGAAAGCTCTTTACATCAGATCCTCAGCTGATGGAGATTGGAATTACATCCCCTAAGTAAGGAAAGTACTTCTGTTTTGCAGTAGCTGAGAATCTGGTGAATGATTTCATAAATGCAACACTGATTACCTTTTTTTTTTTTTAATGTATGTATGTATATTCTTTTCCTCCTTAAATAAGGGAGTGCTATTAATAAAAAAATAAAATACCAAAGTAAAACCCCTTAATCTTTTCTCCTTCCCAAGAAGGTTTAAACTACTATGGAAGGCAATTTATGCAATAAAGGAATTGAAGAATTCTGTTTTATCTCTTTTTTTTCCTTTCAGTTAGTTTGATTTGTGGATTTGAGAGCACTTTGCTTGTGTCTCCACTTAGTGACATCTCACTGCTGCTTTTTAGTCAATTCTTCTTCCTGTGCTTAGTGCAGTTTTTATACAGTGCAACAGGAAAGGTAAAAATATAAGGAAATGTAGATGCAAACAGAAATTAGCAAAGGCGTCTCTGACATCTCTGAAATAGCTGATACTTACTAGTAACTTAAAAATAATTACTTTTCTTCTTTTAATTTATGTTAGTGCTTTTTAATATTATTTCCTGTTGATTTGAAAATGTTTCTAAGCATCACGATCTACATTTTGCCTTCTCTTCTTGTGCAGAATAATATCTTACTGTGTAAGTGTTCCCAGGCTGAGTGGTTAACAAAATATGGCTTTGCATCTGTAATGTTGCTAGTGCTGTTTAGCCCTAAATAATTAAGGACTTATCTTGCAGTGATTTACTCCTGCGATTATTTACCTTTTACAGACATAGGGAGTTCTGATGAACTTTATGTCTATACTTTCCTCCCACGTGCAGCTGCTTTGGTTTCAGGAATATAATGATGCCTTCAGGACATCAGTAGGATAATGCCTGGGGAGAGATTCATGCGCAGTATTACACTAAGAGCGGGCATGTACCTCAAGGTACATACAGGACTTTCAGGTGTTGTTTTCAGAATTAACTCCATAGTTCCACAACCCAGATAATGTAAGAGAGGTGTAGAGAGAGCCTCCAGGATGGGAATGTAAGGACAGGCTGTGCAGTGCTGGGGCAGAAGTTGGTAGCCCTCTCCTGCAGGTTGTACTGGACAAATCAGCAGGGATTGGTTTCACCTTGCCTGGCTTTTGCTGTTTTAAAGAGAAAAAACATCCAGGCAAAACCAATCTGCTGATGGCATTCACAGAGCACCTGCTATCTCACCCTGAGGCATGCCTGTCTTCTTCATCCTCTCTGGAATTGCACAAGACAATGGCAAAGACAAAGTATATGAGAGAAATTCTGCTGTAGGCAGTTAATGAACAAACCCCAGAAGTTTTAAGGGAGGCAGCTGAATCTGACAGGTCAATCTGATGGTTAAAGCCATCCAGATGTTGGACCTCCATACTTTGAAAGGTATGATGGCCTGATGCTGTTTTACCCCAAAAAACCAGGCATCCTCAGATGGGCACATCTTAGTTATATTTTGGCATGGATTTCTCTTGTGTCTGAAATGGAGCTGAGTCAGTCCTCCCCTCATAATGCTGTTGTAAATGTAAATGCTCCGACAGTGCTTGAAAAAGTCAAGGCTGCAGTGATGAGCAATCTGGAAGAGCCCATAGCAAACACAGGCACCTCAGTTTTCAGAGCAGGCCTTGGGCAGTAAGTCAGAAATGAGGGATGGGATCACTTGCTAAGGAGAAAATGAAACTCGGAATAGGTTTTGACTAAGTGAGAATCATCCATCCATTGCACTAAGTGAGGATGGTTTTGTGTGCAAATTTTTTAGTGCTTAAAAGACTGTCTCGTCATGTGTCCACACAAACTGTCAAAATGAACATTAATTCTGGAATTTCCTGGTTTTTCTTTTTACTTGGCAGCTTCAGTCATGTTCATTACTGTGGGTGTATGTAAGTGTTATTCATATATGAAAGGAGTTTTACTGTCTGTTTCTTCCTTAAAAAGTGGGTAGTCAGATTATTATTTTTTCACAGAAGATTGTCCTCACAATACATTTTAAAATTTTCTTCAAAACTACTGCTTTCCTACTTAGTAAGTGTCCCCTTCAAATAATTTTTTTTTGCTTTTAAGAAATACTTATTTTTCTTTCCCCTCTTGCTCTTGCTGCTGCATGTTGTTTGTTTCTGCCCAGCTCTTCAATAGCACTGAACTAAGAGTACCTCTTTATTGGCAAAAAAAAAAAAGCAGAGAACCTTTGTTTTGAAAAGAACGGCTTAGGTAAAAACTCGCAAAAGCAAATTGTTAGCAAACCATGTACAGTGTGCAAGATAAAAGGCACATATAATTAAAAAGGAGAATGCCCCGTTCATGGGAACTCTTTCCATGTTTGTTTGTTAGCAAGTCCATCTTTCTCATTTCTTCTTGTTCGTGAGGACTTTCCTCTCAGCCCTGCCTGGGTGTCAGTGAGCTATCAGTGTCCACGCACCTGGGCTTGGATGGCAGACCCGAGGAGTGCTATCTCTGTGTGCAACTGTGCTCGGAGATAGAAGGAACCTGTTCCTTAATCCTGATGACATGCCTGCCTCAATACATGTTTGGGAGAGTACCACTTCTGAGTGGCTCAGTTTGGCTGAAAAATTGGATGAACAAGTGCTGGAATACACAGTGCTGTACATGAGTTCCCAGCTGTCAAAAGCCAGTGAGAATTACTGGAACAGTGGCAAGGATGATTATTAAGAATAATGAAGTCAATGTTTTAAACTGCTCTTTTTCATCTTGGGGGAACTTTTGCTGCTATTAACATCTCCACTCTTAAAAGGCTCAGTATCTACTCTGTAACCCTGTTTTTGAGGATGGGAATGTCATAATTAGACGAATCCTGTGATCTGAAGTTCTTGTTACACTCTGAACTGGACTGACTCAGACACTTTGTGAATGGGGAAAAAAATTAAAAGTGGACACATAGGATACTATCTGTGAAAAATAAAACGTGTATGTGAAGAGGCAAAGGGATAATTTGCATACAAATCCCATTTCTCCACATAGGTTAGCAAACAGCATCTTCCCTCAGTTGCAATGAGCTGGTGGGTATTTATTCTGTTGATCTGATATTTAGAGCTCTATTTAATCAGGCAGAGCTGCTCTTCCTCTCAGGTTTCCTTACGCTGTTTCAGTTAAACTCAGTGGAATTACCCTCGTCACAAAATCATTTTGGGTTTTTCTTATCGGGCTGCGGGTTCCAAACCGCTGTGAGCGTGTGTGCAATCCTGCAGCATCTCTGCTTCTCATTAGCGCTTCCAGCACCTAGAGGTCTTCACTCTGTGCTGCAGAGAGTCTAAAATCTCTGCTATTCTGCTTTCCATTTATTTGTATGTGCCTTTTTAGAAGGTAAGCTAAAAATGTGTACAGGGGTAGGAGTTTGCTATGCCAGGGCTTCATCCCCTGGGGATCCTTGTTTAAAATTTAATCTTCTGTAGAGCTCTCTTGTATCCCATGCTTTGCTAGAGCCCCACCTGGACTTGAAATGGAGGGGTCGTCTTCATCTCCAGAGCACTACTGCAATAAATACTGATATCTGCTATATGGAAATATTATCTTTTATGCTCAGAATTATCTCAGTATAGAAGCTTGGTCTTTTTTACAGAGCATAATTACCACTGAGAAATCATGAATCAAAGGAATTTTTGATTTAAAGATGCTGTAGGATCTTGATCATTCCAGCAAAAGTATATTTGGTCTTTGTTTTCAGGGGAACTTTTGAAAAGATATGGTTCCACCCAAAGCAAGGAGTGTTCACTTTTATATTTTGGACTTTAAAAGTCTTGAAATTCACTCTTATCTGCTGCAGTTTAGGAATTGGTCTTTAACTGTTCAATGCAGGAAATCTGCTGCTGACAGATAAAACAGAAACAGGAGGAATGGTCCTGGAAAGCAAAGGTAGATGGGCTGTGTACCAACCTCATGAATCCCTCTCTCTCTTAGGACTGGGTATCAGCTTTTCCTCTCTTGTCCCCCACTCCTGTCTGGAGTGTGTGGTTGAGATAGCAGGAGCAGATGCCCTGCAGCTTCCCTGTCTCTTGTGGTGCCCCACTGCAAGCAGAAGGTGGTCTGTTCTTTTAGTGCCTGGAGGTTCCCTGTAAATTGGCTGCATAGGGAAAGACTCACCCCTCTCCTAGAGATGAGAGACGCCAACACCATGGGAGCATTCTCATTCTTAATGTCAGTTCACAGCAAGATTAGCAGGTGCTAAGATGTATCCTGGTGTCTGTGAGACTGATCTGGTCCCTCCTGCTGCCTCTCCCAGTGGACTGTGGCTTTGCTATGTCTCTTCTAAGTCTACCAAGTCCTCTGTAGTGCTTGGAGATAACAAGGTTCTTCTTTAGGCAGCAGCACTACCGTGTAGGATTCACATGGTGTAATCCCTCATTAATTGTGACCAGTTCGCTCCTGATGAAATACCCCTGCAAGAATGGAAGTTTGTCTTTGGGATGAAACTGCTGACATCAGTTTTCTGTGTGTCTCCTGTCTCCCCTCCACATTAGCAATTCACATCCTGGCATCATTATCCAGATTCTGTCCCTCTCTGTGTTGCCTCAGGCCACATGGAACGGACCAAAGTACCTTCTGGACTACAATTTGGAGAGCACACAGGTCCCTCTCCACTGCTGGGTGCTGCCAGTTCCTGGACCAGCCTTCCTGTTCTGGAGCAGCAAATAAGACAGTGACTTTCTTTTTCCTCTGGGCTTTTATTCTGCCAGAATGCTATATGTGGGATTTCACTGGCATCAAGAAAGCATGAATGTGGTAAGACTTCTGCATATAGAGCAGCAGTGCTTCTGAACACCATGCCTAACCTATTTTATAAACATCCAGAGAGACTGTTTCTGTTGCCTCCCTAGGGAGACAATTCCACTTCCCATCTGCTTTTTATAGCTGTGACTTTCATCCTGATATTTAGCCTTAACTGTTCTTTCTTTTGGTGCAGATTATTGCTCTTTCTAACACTGTCTTTTGTGACTGAGTAAATCCTGTGCTCAGTTTACACTATGATAGGCTGTAGTCATATGTCTAGCATTGATTCTGTTTTAGTCTGTCTTTGTCTTCCAATCCTCTCATCTCTCTTTTATTACTAATTTTGAATGCTTTTGCTACTCTTATTCACTCGTTTATGAGGGACCTAAGTTGCAAAGTCGTTTGGAACTTTGGAAACAGGGGCCGTTACAGATGCAGACTCCTTAACCTTATCTCTGCCCCAGTTGCCTGCCAGCAAAATGGAAATAAAGAGCTCATCTCCACCTAGTTGAGAGGGCAGCACGCAGCAATCATGGCAAAGCACGCACATATTGCTGCGATGAAGGTCATGCAAGTACATCGTAGAGTGCTCTGTGGTGCTGGTGCCCCAGCTGCACAGCACTGTACATGATCTCCTTAGTTTTACTTAGCCTTTGTGCAGTAGTGAAATGAGATAATTACAAAGTGGAAGGAATAATAACTTTGTATTGTTACCATAACCGCTGAGGTATTAGACCCTGATACCAATGTGATTATCTCAGACACAATAGTAAGGTGATTATTAATAATACTAAAGGACTTACTACTTAGCCTGCAATTTTTGCGTCATTTCTTTAAAAACCCCTATCTATTCCATCAGCCCCAAGCCTGTGTGAAATGGGTATGAGCTGTTGCCTCCTTGTTATCTGTTTTTCAGTGATGAGAAAATGAAACATGAAAACCCCCATGAGACCCAATTTGCAAATTGAGGGACCTAAGCACCAAGGTAGTTTTGTGTGCATCACTTGTCTTTCTGCACCAGAACTGCCATGGGCAGGCTGGCAGGTGAGGCTCTAGTAGCTCAGGTGTTTAAAGATCTGTAGTCCTTTGCTCCTTTCAGTTCCAGCTAGAGAAGCATTGTTTTCCTTGTCACCAGGGATTGTTTCAGAAATCCGGTATTTTTAGGCTCAAGTTGGCACGTGTACATACAAACCCAGGATTTAAGGTGTTGCATGTGCAGGGAATTGGGTGTCAAATTGCATTAGGATAAGCTTTAGGGACACAGTTCAGCACACCAGGAGCCCTCCTGCTCCAGAGCCAGCCACCGAAGTATCTGCAGTGGGTTTTGCAGACAGATATTCAAGAGGTGACAAAAAACTTTTTCATGCACTTGAGATGCAAACATGGTTTTCACTTGACCAAGCCACATCTCAACAAAGCCAAGACCGCTTCTTGCATGTACTCCGAGCAGCAAATACCACAGCAGCTCTAAGGAGGAAACAAGTGTTGTGCTCTTTTTTTCCCCTGAGAAAATTATTTTCAACGGCAAAAAGCTTCTGCCTATCGTCTCTGGGGAAAGGAGACCAAGCATTTGGAGCTGGCCTGCCTCAGCTCTTGAAAGAGTTTGTGAAACCTTTCAGCTTGAGAATGTTTGAACTTGGAACCCAACAGTGGTGTGAGGCCTTCTTTCATTGATATCTCGGAGCTCTCTTACAGGGCAGTGTGAAATGGAGAACCGCCCCTGACATTTTTGACAGCATATGTTTTAAGGTGTAAGAGAGGTATTTTTGCCATCAGGAAAGGAAGCCAAGAGAAGCTAAAGGGGGACAAAAATAACCCATAACCCACGCCACAGCAGAGTTGAGGAAAGCTGCTATTGATACATTCTCCCGAGCTCTCAGCAGCCTGTAATTATGAATTGGCTTACAGCTAAGATACTGATGGATATCACTCAAGAAGGAAAATGAGAATGTCTAGATTTTTTTACAGTGAACCTGTACTGAACTCTGGGTGACTTTCCTCCTATTTATAACCCTGTGTGAAGTTCAAGGAAACTTGTCCTGGAGGTTTCCCATGAGAGGGAACTGTGTTTTTACCTGACTAAAGCTCTCTGGATATTTTCCCATTTTTTATTTGATCTAAGTGTGAACTTTCTCCACCCTCTGCCCCTCCTTCCTTTCTGGAGTGGTTAGAGAGGTTGATTGCAGCCAGGATTACACAAGAGATGCCAGTTGCACACATGTTTTGCATAACTGTGCTGTGTTGATTTCAGACAGGGTGCCCCAAGTTCCCTCCCTGCCTTGCAACAGCAAGTCCAGATCTCTATCTTCATTCCTGAAGCCAGAGAAATGCTGGTGAGACCCTGACTATTGAACCTTTGACAAAGAGCACCTGGATGGGACACTGCCCAGCCACACAGAGCTATCCCTTTGGAACAGTCTCTGCTTACAGGTTGTCTGGGCTCTTTGTATCAAAGGTGAAGAGTCATTTTGCATCTGGGAAGTGCTGCAAGTGATTGGTGCCAGCTGCTCTGTGTTAAGGGAATGTGCTCTCCAAGCACATGGCCTTTCCTTCTATTCCAGCAAGAGGCATAAATGTTCTCATGTGCTCTGAGACAGTCAAGGCCCTCTCTTGGTGAGAATCCTGACTGGAAAATTAAGACAGGCTCATCCCAGTGCTCATTTTGGGGCTAGTTCAAAGTGGTTCTTATCTTTAGAAGCTGTGAGGTCTGCTTGATTTCAGTGAAAACTAGGGGCTTTGTCAGCCTAAGCCTTAGCCTGTGTTCTGGTTCCTTTTGCCAGGAAATAGGTACTTTCTCCCTCCTGCCTCATTTATTTGGGGTGCAAGTCAAGACCAAACCAGATGGGGCTTTGAGCAACCTGGTCTAGTGAAAGGTGTCCCTGCCCATGGCAGGAGGGTTGGAATGAGACGATTTTCCATCCCAAACTGTTCTGTAATTCTGTGATGACAGCAAAGGGTCCCCCCCAGCTGAACAGAACTGGGGCTGTTTGTAACAGGTGCTGCCTTGTGGGATAAAGCTGGCCTTACAGGTAGCCAGAGCCCAGATGATTTAAGGGCTTCAAGGTCTTTCTAAAAAATAAATCACATGCAAAAAATACACTACAGAGAATCTGATGTTGAGGTTTTTATATAGAAAAGTGACATGGGCCATAGACTCTCTCTCACTTGGATACCCTTCATGTGCCTGCATTTTGCTTGTTTCCTTGGAGACAGTGTCTTGTCTGAGAGCAGTTAGCCTTGGCTAGGAAAGGCCTGACATTTCTGGTTTGTGGGCTAAAGCTGTGCTGATGAATTTTCCAACAACCACAGAGGCAGGATTTGGTACAAACATAAGCAGTTCTGAACAGGGTTATCATGTGGGCATCTCTAATACCCCTCTGGGGACACCACTGAAGTCCCTGGTGTGAGAGCAGGGTTCAAAGATTCTTGAGGAGAGCCCAGCAATCCCTGTCCCTCGGGCATCAGAAACGTTTGAGAAATTTCTCCCTTCCCTTTCCTTCTTCCAAAGAGCTGAGTCAGCTGGACTGGCATGTCTGGAACTCTGTGGCACCAGAGCAGGCAGGCTGCCAGCAGCATTACACACCACATCCAAAGGAACACGTCACTCCTCTCTCTCTCCTTTTTTTTACCCCTTTGCAATCCCCACCCTCTCCCTTTTATTTTTCCTTGTTGATCCGTGTAGGTGAGTCAGAGAAACCTGCTCATCCACAGCCTGTTCCTTCTTGCCAAATCCTGGAGCAGCACTCCCAGTTCTTGTTGGGTGTCAGGAATAGGTTATGAAAACAAAAACTGATAGAGTCGGTGTACTGGGTATGGAGCCCTTAGTGTAAATGCATACTGAATGTGCCACTTAGAATGTCCTAACAGAGCGATATCTTTTATAGGAGACACCTTTTGCCGTGATTCATATATAATATTAGTTTTATACCTATGAAACAGCAGGATGGAACAGGGAAATTATTTACAGGATGAGTTGGAGAACATCTAGGGAGAAAATCCATCTTAATTCCATTGAATTTTGAAACAACAGAGGAGTGGAAAATTTCCAGTGGGAAAATAGATGGTTCACAGAAGTGGTTTTGGCTGATGTTTTGGTATCAGTTGTAGTTCTACTAATCTGGAGAAGTTCCATGGATATTGCCACAGTTCCTCAGAGTTTACACTATTGATGAGTTTCTGACCCCCAGTATTCAAACATCACGAATCTGGATTCCCATATCGTAGATACTTTCAAATAGGAGTGCAAGGTGATAAATCAGCCTTTTTATTTGCCTTACAATATTTATTTCATGAGTGGGAAGGGAGTGATTGAGCAAACATGCAAGTTAACTTTTCCTCTTTAGTCCTCTGACTCCAGGAGCTGGGAGCTGAAGAAAACCACGGTATGGTGTCTGACTTGGGGTGAAACTGCAGATGTTGGTAATGCTGTAGGGTCAGGTGTGTCTCACTGTCCATAGCTACATTTCCATCAGGCAGCATCAAAACCTTGATTTTTGGCATCTTGTGTTGGAATGAAGCTGTTTAGCTGCAAAGAATAGATCATTCACCAGGAAAAGTGCTTTGTTGGACTTTTCCGTGCCATAGTAAAATGTCCGTGTTAGCTATATTGTGAAAAATACATCCATTATGTTCATATGGTCCTCTGAAACCAGTGAGTTTGTTCCAAGGCCTAAAAATGAGCCAACTTTGAGAGGCTGTGAGTGCAGTTCTGGTTGAGAAGCACAAGATTTCTTGTGCCTTGATCAGCGTGAAGTGCTGGAGTACAGGGCGTGGGACAGGATCACTCCTTGGTGAAGAGGAGGGAAAGGCCATTTTGTGTCAGGTGATATGTAACTCTTGGTGAGATACAGTCGTTTCTTGGAGTTCAAGCCCAAGACAAAAGGAAAGGAAGGGTTACTGCCCAGGCACCTTCTGCAGGGGAGGAACCCAGAGGGCCAACAAAAAGGGACTTGACAAAGGCAAGACGTCAGTGTCACAGCTGGGAATGAAACCAGGTGTTCTCAATTCCCATCTGCTGACTCAGTTACAAGACTTTCCACACAAATTAAAATAATAGATTTAAGAAAATGATATAGAGATTTTTTTTCTTCCAGGTATTGAGGAACAAGAAAATTTACATCCTTTCACTCTTGATTCAGACTTCTGGGTGAAATCACCTATTTAAAAGAGCCTAGTGGAGCCTTCAGTATGATGATTTTTTTTCTTTTTTTTCATCAGGGAATGTAGTTAAGTATATTCAGAGTTTCCTAAATTCCCTGCTTTTACAGGAAACCTTTTTAAAGTATTTCTGGATGCTTAGAGAGCTATTTTCTGTTGTCCGTCTTTTCTGTCTTTACTTTCAACCTAAGCAGTTGCTTTTTCTTCCCTTCTTTTTCTTCCTTTTGATTTAATTTCACACACATATTTAACTCCCTTTCATTTTGTTTACCTCCTTTTCAGTCACGATTAGTTTCTGAATCTATCCAGGACTTGTAGTGCAAAGCTAATTGCACCAAAAAGGAAACATCCTAAAACCCCAAATCTTTCCTTTCTTCCTCCCTTTCTACTCATTCTCTCTACTGAACAACTCTAAAAAATCCCGGGTATTAAGAAGTACTCTGTAATTGTTATTTTTTTATATTGAACCAAACAAACAACCACCCTCCCCACACAAACACAAAACAACAAAAATCACAAAAAGTAAACCAACTAGGAAAAAGATTGAGAGTAACAGAAATTGCAGAATTTTATTACCTAGAAAAGATTATTGTAGCTTCAGTAGACCTAGACACTTAATGTAGAGGTTTGTGCTAGAACAGAAACTGTTCAGTATCTCAGATTCCTCTCTTAAAGGACCCTACCATCCTTTAAAAGATATCTTTACTGTTAACTTTGTTGTGCTGAGAATTGTTTTCCTACAAAATGGTCATGACTTCCTCCTGCCAAATACTGTGGTTAATTTTGAACTTGAAGCAGTAAAGACCACTGGTGTAGATGAGAAAAGTCCCACCTTTTTTCAAGCTGCTCTGCATCGTTGGTGATAAACACACGTGTTGAGGGGCAGAGAGCAAGAGCAGGGGAGGGGAAGGCTGCACAGGTGAAAGGAGACAGTCAGCTCACTTGCTGTTTGACCTCATTTGACACTGCTGCAAGACATGGCAAAACCACATGCCTGAATAGCAGATCTTGAGGAGGGTAACATGAAGGCATGGGCCACACTGATTCCTGGGCAGTTAGGAAAATGTGAATAACAATTTTCATGTCCCAAAGGAGCCCATTAGTTTCACAGCCTGACCTGCTTTTGGAAGCAAGATTCCCTTCACTGTTGGCCTTGATCAAAATAAGTGAAAACTCCCAACATCAGTGGTTGGGAAAAGAAGAGGAGCTGTCAGTATTACTCTTCCCAAGTTGCTGTTATCTTCATGACAGCTTGGTCTTAATAGTCTGTTTCCAAAACTTTGTTTCTGACAGTGACAAGAAAAGGGAAAACTTATAGGAAGGGAGTGTGTTCTTCCTGTCTGCTAATACAAGGCATAAAACTGAAAGACGCCAGGTGCTAAGAGATGCTTTTTCCTCACACAGGAGCATGTAGGTGGAACAGGGGAGCTCATTGCCATGGGATGAGAAGAAATGAGTTAAAGGCTTGCTCAGTGATTTTATGCAGGAGAAAACTTACCTAGTGTTATAATGAAAGCTCAACATGGTATATTCTCTCTATCTCCTGTTGTTTATATAGTATAGGATACCTGGTAGTACTTTGTTTGGCACTGCCTGCTCCAAATAAATCTTCTGTTCTGTTGGCTTTGTAGTGCTCAGGGGCTTCTGCAGCATATGCAGAGGGGCTACACTTGGAATAAAGGCAAACCCCACACAGCTGATATGAATTGGCTTCAGGGTATTGCTTCCATAGACAAATCTGGCCCAACATCTACATTTGTTTTACCCAAAGAGGAAACAAAAACCCCTAAACAAAAGCACTTGTGAAGGGAGTGTTTGTCCAGCAGCATTCCTGATCTGCACTGAGATACCCACACCCTGTGCTCCCCTGGGAGCTGTTCCTCCCCACCTGCAGTTGGAGCTCAGATGACGTGTGGATCTCCAGGCACCTCCTGGCATTCCTGCTGAGCTATGGCACTGACAGGGAGTGGACAGGACAGGGCAGAGAGGAGCAACAGGCCAACCTAAACTTGTTTTCATTTTACCTGCTCACTCTGCCGGGTCAAGGTTAAAATGAAGAGAAGCCAACGAGCACATTTTGGAAGATTTGCCTTGTGAACCAATTAGCACTCCAGTTATCAAGTCAACTTTATATAATGTTAAAGGTCTGAAGTGGAGTGGAAAGTACAGAGCTGGTACACAGAGTTAAGGTTTAACCTCTTTCTTCAGCCTGTTCCCACCCACATCCAGATAGCATGGAGAGATTGCAGGGTGGAGGCTCCTTTCCAGAGTCACCTCTTGTATGCCTTGGAGGGCCTCTACCCTTTTAAAAGTAAGTGATGGTAAATCTGGCTGCTTTTAAGTTACTTTGAAGCCAGCCAGGTGATAAAACACCAGTTATTTTGTGGACTTCCTGGTTTGTGTTAGTTCATCTCAGCACCAGAGTGCAATCTAAACAGAGTCCTTTTCTAATATTATTTAAGCATTTCAGAATCCATGTAAAATTCCTGGGAACCCCACCAGTGCTGGGGCTCTGGACCTTCTGGGACATACTGGCATGGGACTTGGACAGTGCATCCAGGTCAGTGGCCTCACAGCATTAAGTGCAGAACATTTGCACTTGAAATTTTCAAATATACATGGGGAGGAAAATTGGAATGCTTCATAAGCATTAATGTAAACGAAAAGTTGAGTATCAGGTTCCTTTTGCCAGGTGCAGATGAAGGAAACAGTTAAACCATGAGAAATATGTAAGGAGAGCTTCTATGTAGTGCAATATATGTTTCTTGGGACATAGAATTGGAGCATGTACCTGTGAATTTCATCTCTTTCAAAACTAAATGCAACATTACTGTCCCTATCTGTGTTTTCCTGGATTTGGTGCATAATTTATTTGCATGTTTTCACATAGATAGGTACATTTTCCTTTGTTTTTTGCACATACATAGATACAACCTACAAACATGCAAAGTGAACAGTCTTCTGTGCTGAAAAGGAAAATAATGGCGTGTGAGATTCTTGCTTTTTCTGTTTTAGTGGGTGCTGCAAGATTGTGGCAGGAGCCATGTGAATATCTGGACAGTTTGGAAGATTTCAGTAATTCTGTGACTGTGCCAATGAAACAGGAGTGAGTTAGTTAGTAAGTTAGTTTGTTTGTTTGTTTGTGTGTTAAACTTCTGGCACGAAAAGGGCACCTATTTATTTATAACCCTGGTGGCAGATTGAAACATTGTTTTATCTGGAAAATTCTGCAGATGGGTTAATAAATAAATGCAATCTAATGAATCATATTATATAACACAGCCACCAGTAGCTGCAAAATAAATTGAAACATCTATTAAAGTAATAACTGTGGGCAGAACCTCCTGATAAAGAAGTTCTTACAGATAAGGACCCAACCCCTTAGAATGCTGTACCTGAGCACTGATATTTACAGATTTACTCTAGATTCTGGCTATGTGGTTACTATAGACAGGGTATGGGCAGGAAAAGTTCCTCTTGACTAGTGCATTTCCTTCTAGCCAAGCATGGATGAAGTCCTCAGGGTTTATGTGTAATCTGGTATTTAGCATTGCTTGCTGTGGAGTATTGAGGGAGAACTGAATGCTGGTACAGTACTCACTGCTTGCTGCTTATTTGACAGTGCTGTAAACAACTGGCAGGTAGATGCAGGTGTCAAGCTGCTGGTTTGTGCCCTGGAGGTGTTTACAGGAGAGGCAGGCGTGTCTAGAAAACACCGGGGTTGGAGGTACAATGTTTTGCCATTGTTTCACTGGGTGCTTCACAAGTACCCAGCTGTGTTTCGCTGCCAGCTGTAATAGGACATGGTAGCTGTCAACAGAAATCACTTATCGTTGAATACCACTGTGCAAAAAGTCAGGACAAGCTGTTTTTCATTTGCTGAGAACCTCACAAAATGTTGCGGCTGTTGAACAGTCACATACATATCAATAAGCAGTTGATGATAATGTTGACTAAGAGGCATTGGGCCACGAGGTCATGAAGTCAGTCAAGTGCTCTATTGAGAGCTCCAAATCAAGAAAGTACCAGTTGCCCAAAGTCCTGCACATAGGCTTCTCTTGTACTGTTGCAGTTTGAGTTTTGAACCTTTTGAGGTGTCCAGAAAACTTATTAAGTGCAAATCTACTTGTGTGATCTCCTCTACTGCATCATCTGGTGACCCAGCCCTTTACCACACGGCCTCAAGAATTTGGCCCAAAATATGTTAATCTAAAAGGTCCTTGTAAAAAAGAGACATCAGAAATCTGTGAGGTCCAGAAACATATCTGCATCCCTTGAAACATACCACTGGTATTGCTTTATGCTCTTGGACTGGGAAGATTAAAAAATTATTGTGGAGTTTTCATAACGTGACTGGAGATTTTGTTCTTTTTGAAAATCAGATTGCTTTAAGATGTTGCAGGTTAGGCCTGCAGGAGAGGATGCACTTGACACTGGGTGTCCCCAGTCCGTGTGTTTGTGTACTGTAGCAGCCTGAAGCTTTATTTTAGATGTTTACATGTTGTGACTTCTGCATGCAGGTTGTCTTGGACAATCTTGGGTTGGGTGTGGAACTTGACCTTATTTCTGAACTTCTGAACTCCAGTATATACAGGTATTCTGTGTGTGTGTAGTCTCACAGGCAAAAGAAAAAAGCAACGCATCAAAGAGCCCCCTTGAATTTCAATTAACACATTTACAGTCATTAAGCACAGCAGTGAGGTACAGCTTCAGAGTGGGAGGCAGTTCCCTTTGCAAAGCTACGTGCTGCTCAGAGCCAGCATGGGCTTAGGTCTCACTCTAATTTTTTTTGTGATTAGTTCGTTCAGGGGTCTGTTATTCATGTAAATATTTTTGTGTGTGAGGCTTTGAGCCAAGCAGCTCTAGACAAGCCGAGGTGCACTGTTTAATTACAGTAGCGAGGCACAGCCACAGTGTTGTGTCTCCACAGCCTCAGCCCTCCTGCTGGAGCACCGGCTCTGCCTTGGCCCTCTCTGCCTCTCACAACTGCATCCTTGGCACAGGGAACTGGAGGTGGGAAGGACAACAGCAGCTGCTATAGCCACCTTTCTGCAACTATTGCACCCTCTCTTTTTTGTCCCATGTGGGGTAAATGTCGCCAAGCTCGGGGCATTTGACATCCTCCTGTGCTCACTGTTTCCCAACCTGAAAGGACTCCATGCAGCATGTGGCCTCACAATGCCACATGTTGTTTTATTTCTGATTTGATTCTCTTATTCTTCCTCTGCTCTGTGCCATCCTCAGTATCTCCTCCCGCTCTTTAATGTTCTCTCCCATGTCTAATACAATCACAGTGTATTATTAAGTCCTTAATTTCTCAGTAGAGGTACCTGTGCTATTTTTCTGTGTCTCCCTACTTGTGAGTGCTCCACAAAATTAGCCTCTGTGCATCTGGCAAAGTACATGAGTTCATTTACATGCTGTGAAGAAGGGAATTATTACCTTAATCATATGTATGAATAATTGAAGCCCGGGAAATCAGAATAACTTGCCTGCAGTCACAAATTTGTAGTGTAACCAAGAGTTGAACCCTGTGCTCCCGAGTCCCAGCCCAGCACCTTAATCACATTTCCTACCTCTGTGTTAAAGCTGATTGTGCTCTGATAAGTCCCATTCAAGGCAAAGGGCTGCCTTGTAGACACTGTGTGACTGCAGAACAATTCCCTTCACTCAGGCACCTTCCAGTTTTAGGGAAGGAAACAATTAGTGAATTAATAAAGGATTATGATTATGGTCGGGGACTCTACAGCCTCACTGATATGTTGAGATGCTCAAATGCATCCAGAAAAGGGCTACAAGGCTGGTGAAGGGTCTAGAATGTGAGACCTAGGAGGAGTGGGTGAAGAAGCTGGAGTTGTTTACCTTGGAGAAAAGGAGGCTCAGGGGAGACCATATCACTCTCTAGAAGTCCCTGAAAGGAGGTCGTAGTCAGGTGGGGATTGGTCTCTTCTCTCAGGCAACCACTGACAGGATGAGAGGACACAGCCTTAAGCTGTGCCAGGGGAAGTTTAGGTTAGACATCAGGAAAAAATTCTTCACAGATAGAGTGACTGGGCATTGGAATGGGCTGCCCAGGGAGGTGGTGGAATCACCATCCCTGGAGGTGTTTAAAAAAGACTGGATGTGGCACTCAGTGCCATGGTTTAGTTGATAAGGCAGTTTTACGTCATAGGTTGGACTTGATGATCTCAAAGGTCTTTTCCAACCTAGTTCATTCTGTGATTCTGTGAAGTATCAGCTCAAAAGAACATTTTAACTTCAACACTGCTTCAAAAAGATTCATTCAGAGAGTGCTCCAGGGTGCTAGGGGCTGAGCAGTTCAAATTTTACAGAAAAAAGTCCCACTCAGTGCACTGCTGTCAGAGGGTCTCTTGGTCTGAGCCAAAAGTAGATACATAAGATGGCCATACAGTGCAAAAATCCTGGTTGGCTCCACTTCCACAGTGTGGCCAGGGCAATAGAGCAAAAGGAATGGAAATGTGAGGCAAAGACTCTGCTCCTTGGACTGGGCCAGCCCACGTCACACAGGCAGCAATGCCCGGCCCTGCCTGAGCAGGAGGTGTGGGTGCTGTAGCTGTGGCCAGGACCTGGGACATGAGCAAATGGACAGGCAGGAGTTCTACACTGCATTGCTGCAGAGGACAATGTGCTACCCAAAAGAGGGAGTTTTGTGTCCGTGCTCTTAAGGGAGGCAGGATTTTAGCTCACTGAAGTGCATTGTAGCTCTGAGCCCATTCCATAAGCCTGTCTCGCTTATGGCAAGGTGGTACCTGGGATGCCTTGTTGTTTCCCTTTGACTTACTTTATATTCTGCTATGCACTCCCATCTCTTTTGAGAGCAAAATGCTGTGTGAATGCCCTGTGGGCTCTTTCTCTTTCACTGACCTTTTTTTATGACTTAAAGAAGTTTCCCTAGGCCCAAGTCTGCTTTCTGTCTTGAATATTGACCTTAGAGTTACACCATCTCATTGTCGCTGCACGCAGACTTCTCAGCTATCAAAGTTCACCCACAGGACTCAAAGTATTCCTAACTCAGAAACACCTTGCTTTTATGTCCTCCTCCTCTTTCCCCTCCTTCCTCCACATGAGCATTTTATTTTCACAAGCAAAATACATTTTGCTGTGAATTTCAACGAGTGGTTCACCTGTTTCCAGGGTAAAAATTGTACTTCAAATTTAAATGTCTTTTACACTGTGACTGTCATAATATTTTCCATTTGAGGCTGAGATTCCACTGTGGGTTTTCTGTGCCATGTTGTCATCTGTCCAAATCTGAGCTTAAATGCGTGGAAATTCTGACATTTCAGAAAGAAATATAAAGTGGGTTTTTTATGTTCTTCAGGTTAGCTGTTTCATAGGTGTGGCCACTGGGTTTTGCCCAGCACTCTGGTCTTTCCCAGTTCAACAACAGATCGAAGATTTCTCAAGTTTTTGGGCTTGTTTGCATTGACTGTGCCATGTCATTTTTGTGAGATTAAGTGATGGTGATTTTTTATCTGATTGTTGATCCTGAAAAGGTGATAACGGAATAATTACCCCAAACCAGGGATTTCCAATCTGACTTTGCTTGGCAAGCAGCAGTTGCATATGATGCAGAATGTGATGTCCGCGTATGTGCCGATCTTGGAGAAGACAGCTTCAAATCAAGCAAACTTGGAGCAGTTTCACAGTGGATGTGGCTCCGTGGTGGAAAGACCTGTCTTTAGTGGGTCTGACCCTCAAGTCCATGCCCTATAGACAGAAACTGCTTATGCCCAGTAGTGTCAGCTACATGTTTTGGGGGCAAATTTAGAATATCGCTGTTTACGCACAGTAAAGTATTTGACAAAGGTTGAAATCTTTTTCGTCAGTCATGTGGTTTCGTGTCGGGTTGTTATGTGGAACAAAGTATGCTGTTGAGATTATCACTGAAATTGAATTCTCTAAAAAGCTTTTGCAGCTTTCTGTCAGGTAATATGAAATACATAGAAATGTACACCCACTGGCAACATTCACTTCCATAATTTTTTTTGTCATTAACTTCATTGAGAATACAAGGGGATATTTGGAGCTATTTCAGTGGCTTGACATTTGTCACAGTGATACAATTTCTAAAATCTAGACTATAGTTGCTGCCTCAGCTCACCGAACCTCTTTCCAAACAGGCTGTGAGAATTGCTGTGACATAAACTCCTGCTATCAGAACTGATTCCATTGTGGTCTGACCTGATCAATTGCTCTTTAACACAAGTCACAGTCACTCTGTGTAATTTTATAGTGTAAATCGGATTTTACAACTGTGGGGCTATGATGTGATTTTATCTGTACAGCCAGGGGAGACAGAGTTGGGAAATAAACCCACGGGAGTTGTGCTTGGTCCTACTCAACTGGCACTCACGAACTTCATTCTTTGCAGTTGTGTATTAAGCAACATGACTAACATTTGCCACATGTTGTTTATTCTCTTACCTTCTCCCCAGAGAAGGGAATGTGTGTGCTGTGACTATTTCTTTCCTTGAGGAATTATGTTCCTCAGATCCCATATTGCCTGTAGAAATCATGTCTTTGACATTAACTTTTATCATCTCTGTTAACCTTCAAATTTGATGGAATTTGGGTAGCTGACCATCCAAGATATCATTGGAGAAACTTTGCCATGTTGTATGTGAATAGTCACTGAAATTGTTGCAATGCAGGGAGCAACCATTTGAAGAGGTCTAATAAAACCTCTTTTTTCATTGTTAATTATTAATTTTTTATAATATGAGCTTGTAGAAGAACATTTCTCTCTGTGTTAAATGATAATAATTTAATTAATTGTAGCTGCCTAAAATAGCTGTAAGCAATCACCCCTTTTCCTTGTGTCTTGAAGTTTATCTAAGTTGCTTGGTAGCTTCATGTAGCCAAACTGGGTGGGCTAATTCAGCCCTGCTTCAGCTCAGTTAGCATAATTCGTTCCATTGCACTGGATTTTTTTTATTAGACACCACATTAGCTTCTAATGAAGGTGTCAGACTGACAGACATTGATGCCATCTAGATGCACGATGAAGCATTGTAATGGTGATTATAGAAGTCTTTCCATCCTGGGGAGCCTTCGGTGTGTTTTCCTTAAGGTGCCTCTGGAATAAGCTGGCTGGTTTATGTTTAAGAGCTGAGGCTCAATCCAGATCGTTCACATCAAGGGCAATTATTCTGGGAATGATAATGAGTCTCATGCTGGGCCTCCACTGAGAATTCCATTACCAGCTTCAGTTAAGGCAACAGTGTAAGCAAGTGAGCAAACTAAAATAAAGGCCACAATAACTCTTTGGTCTATGACACGCTTTCTTGAGGATAAGCCTTATCTCTAAATAAAGAAATCCACAGTTTGGATACTTATTAAAAGCTGGGGTTTCTTTTCCATGGTGGAAAACTTGCTTGTTCCACTGAAATGTGCATGCGAACTCTTTGGGAAAACCCAAAGCTTTCTGTAAGCATGTTCTTTTCATCAAATCGCTTTTTTCTGAGACAGAAACATTTGAAAGTGTTGGACCAGTTCTGATACCACAGGCTCAGGCTTTTTCTTCTTCCATTATAGGATGTGGCATGTGCTGGTTCTGCTGAGGGCCCAGAGAGTTGCCCTGACACAGGGTTTTCCTGTTTGAGCCCTCTGCCCAGCTCATTCTTGGCTGTTCCTGTCCCCCCACATCTTCCCTGCGTTTTCCCATCCCAATGGTGACAGTGCAGTTTGGCTGCAATTAGTACAGCTCAGATTTCATTAAGAAAATTACTGTGAAAAGGTTTCAGTATTGGAACAAACCAAATAGAAACATGTAGATTACCCAAGAGAGGATGTTCTCAATTTCTTTGGCCAGAAACTAAAATTCTTACCTAAGATTTTCAAAACTCTGGGAGAAGTTTGACCTTCCCCTTCCCTCAGCCAGCTCTGAAGTTTGCAGCCAATAGTGTTTTACTAGACTTGCAGCACTGACTTAATAGCTCTTTAGTTATTAGAGGATAAATGTTCATGTTCTACAAGTTTAAATTATATTAAAAGCCTTTATTAGCACCACTTGGCAAAATACCTTCTGGCTAGCTTTCTGGCCTTGGGCTAGGCCATTCTTGTGGTTTCTTAATGACATACTATGAAATGGATATAATTTATGAGAATTTGGTGCCAGGTTTTGCGTGTATTAAGAAGCATTTGCCGTTCATGCTTAATGCTGCTAAGCAAAATGAAAAATAATAAAAACTTGAGTTACATCTTGCATTCATCTGGCTTGATTTTCATTGTACGTGGCCTTTGGTATTTTTTTGTATATATATTTATATTATATATTTTTTAATATTATCTGGTCTCTGAATTACTGGTGTTTTTTCAGTTCTGGCATGTAACAGTGCTGTTACCAGAGTTACTTTCTATTTATTTTCCAACCCTCCCTGAGTAATTTTGGCAAAGTTTTCTCAATGAAAGAACTCCTCTGAGCCACGTAATGGGTTTCCCCACAGTTGGGAGAAGAATTAGGCCACTGGGGCAGCTCATTTTTGTGAAGGCAACTGTTTGTGCCATGGACCAGGGGCCTCAGAAGTTTCTTTCCCATGAGACTTGGTGACGTGCAGGCAGTGCTGGGGTGTGATTCAGCTGGTTGGTATTTTCCCCCTCTCGGCATCTGTTTATTTGCTTTGCCACCAAGGCCGCCTCCTTTTCCTTCTGCTGATACAGCGTTAGTGTGAAAAACGGATGGGGCAAAGCACCCAGCGGGTGGGAGGAGGCGTGTGCGGTGGGAAAATGGGGCTGGGAGAAAGGCCTGGGGCTTGAGTAACCTTTCTTAGGTGTCTTTCCATCACAAGAGTTGTTTGTGGCAGAGGTGTGAGCTTTGTTGATTGCAGACGCAGGGTGCCGTGGATCTGACCCGATGCTCTCATTCTTTCCGCAGTGGGGAAGCCTCACAAGTGCAACTACTGTGGCCGGAGCTACAAGCAGCGCAGTTCTCTGGAGGAGCACAAGGAACGCTGCCACAACTATCTGCAGAATGTCAGTCTGGAGGCTGCCGGGCAGGTCATGAGTCACCATGGTGGGTGCAAACCGCCTCCTGAGCTCCCTCGGACTTGGAGCAGCTTGTGCGGGTGTTTTTTCCATCTCTTCCTTCTTTTCGTCTTTGGTCACTTCTCTCTTAGAGATTGCTTACACTCAGGGAGGCAGGAGAGGAAAAGATGGGCTAAAATCCTCACTCTGTCCAGTTTAACAGCCCAATCTATTTGTGCTTATTTTGTTTAAGTCAGTATTTCACTTTTTAGTATGTGTACATATGCGGAAAATAAAGCCAAGTCACATGTTCAAAATTCAAATAGTCCTATCATAGAATGGTTTGGGTTGGAAGGGACCTTAAAGACCCTCCAGTTCCACCCCCCTGCCATGGGCAGGGACACCTCCCACCACACCAGGTTGCTCCAAGCTCCAACCAATCTGGCCTTGAACACTTCCAGGGATCCAGGGGCAGCCACAGCTTCTCTGGGCAACCTGTGCCAAGGCCTTACCACCCTCAAAGTACCTAATTTCTTCCCAATATCCCATCTATCCCTGCCCTCTGGCAGTGGGAAGCCATTCTCTTTTGTTCTGTCCCTCCATCCCTTGTCCCAAGTCCCTCTCCAGCTCTCCTGGAGCCCCTTTAGGCACTGGAAGGGCTCTAAGGTCTCCCTGGAGCCTTTACTTCTTCAGGTGAACACCCCCAGCTCTCCCAGCCTGGCTCCAGAGTACAGGGGCTCCAGCCATTGGAGCATCTCCATCACCTCCTCTAGACTTGCTCCCACAGCTCCATGCCCCTCTTGTGTTGGGGGTCAAAGCTGTGTATAAAATGTATGATTCCCTTCCCCTTTCTTTCTGATAGTGAGTGATAATTAGAAAAGATAAGGATGGCAGAGGTATTGAGAAGTTGTTATTTCTACCCTCTGTAATATTATCTTATTCCTCTAAAAAAGAGAAGGATGGATGTAAAAATCTCTAGAGCAGAGTGGAATTCAGTAGTATTGTAGAAAGTAATTATAACAAAAAAATATTTGTATGCATTTACATTTGCTAGTATTAATATGTTAACTAACACTGCATGTGTTAATATACATAAGGACTGAAGAGTGCCAAAAAGATTGTTGAAAGCAAGAAATGTCAAACTCTGTGAATTTGTTTTCAGAAATTTCTGGAGCTATTAGTATGGATAATGAGCATAATGTCTCAGACTGCAGGGTTGAAGGCTTATCTGTAGCGCTAAATGGTAGCTGTCCAAAAATTGTTATAATTTTATTCAAAATTAGTGGCTCACAAGCTCTTCTAAAAGTGAACTTCTTTTAGCTTTTCAAAGTTGTTTTTAGATGTTGGTACTTGAAGTGTTTAAATTTTTTTACTATTCAGAAAATATAAAAATTGTAAATTTTCTATTTTGATGTAAGATTACCGAATACCTACAAATACCAAAAAAGTTAGGTTTTGGGTAAACAAAAAGGCAAAAGAACACTTCCACTTTTTTTTTTCCATTTTGCTTACCATGGTTAAGTGGAGTCATGTGGCTTCATCTAGAAATTATTTCTGTAAAATCATTTCTAAAAATCTGAAAATGCAAACTGAAATAGAATCTATTCAGCATTGCTAATATAGGCTATATTTTGGTGACAAAAAACAACAAAATTTTTTAAATACTACTTTCCCATGACCAATTTAAGCCTATAAAGGCACACTAGACATTTTTAATACACATTGCCAAAATATTCGTACAGCTCTATTAAGTAATTGCTCTCCTTGTAGAGAGCCCTGGAGACTAAAATCAACATTTAAAATGTCATTGATGATTTTTAAAGATATTAAAGTGAATTATTATCTGCCTGAGGTGGCTTTCTTCTGGTAAAAGTCAGTGAAAAGGCAGATTTCAGGGCTTTGCTGTTTGGACGTACCTGTCGTGGGCTTGGTCAGTTAGGCAGGAGCTGAACCACCAAGTTAATTCCCAACAAAATACACACTCCTCGTGCAACAAGGACGTGCCTGTCTTGTTAACCAGGGAGGGATGCCTTCAGTCAGCCTTTCCTTGGGGAATAACAGGAAGCTGCCTATAGCTGTGACTGCCAGGATGTTTGAGATCCTGCTGTGGAGGAGCTTCCCAAATGCCATTCAATGTCTGGGTTTATTAGACAGTTGTTTATTAAAATATTAAATTAAAATAATTAAACTTTCTGAGGAAATGTAAAGCTTTTTCTAAGCTACGTAATGCTGTGACAAGAAGGGTAAGTCCTTAACCTTGTCTAGCCAAAGAAGCTGCAGTGGTTGACCTTGCATTGATTTTTCTACCACCTGAAGTTAAACCAGTGCAAACCCCATGTGGACAGTTCTTTTATTTACAGCCTGACTGACTTTGCCTGGGCTTAAAATAGAAGTGTTCACACAACCACTTCACTTTTCTCAACAAAATTAGCTTAAAACAGCACTTTGAATTCAACTAGTGCCTCTTTCTCCTCCGGGCAAATATGTCTGTGCCTCCCCTGGTGAATGTTTAAGGGGATGTTTGATCCACTGTCTTCATTTAGTTGTTTAGTGAGGGCACAGCGAGGACAGGCAGCGACAGGGAGCTCCAGATTCAACTGGGACTAGTAATAAATCTCAGCTCACATCCCAGTGTTGCTCACTGCCATGAGGCTCAGTGTGAGGGCCGTGAGCACTGACCTGTAGAGGTCTGCAGCAAAGTCCTTTTTCCTGGGACTGTGAAGACACCAAGGAAGAGTACAAAAATGATTACTCAGATTATTGCTAGGCCTTACAGGAACCCTGAAAAAATTGTATTAATTTCCTTCTCTCCCATGTCACACATGGAAATTTCTGAGGATGATTAAGAATATATTTTGGAGACTTTTATTTTGCATCCCATTGGGATTGAGCTTTCCTGACTCTCTTTCCAAATACTTGGTGTTTTGTTTTTGCTGGACGTTTTGAAACCTTAGAGTGCATTTTGGTGTGACTCCTGCTCACAACTTCACCATTGCATACCATTGCAGAATGGGGAGAGGTGGAGATTTTCTTATCCCTACCAGCATCCTGCTCGTCCTGCTTTAACAAGACCAGCATCAGCCAACACTAAACATTGATCCAAATTATTTCTGCATAGACTAATTGTTCCAGATAAGTGGAAGCAGCCCCTAGAGGATCTGAATTTTTTTAAGCATTGTGCTCATGCCCAACTGTTTACAGGAGTGCTACAGACATCTACTTTGGTGCTTTCGATTGCCTCTGTCTTGCAGATGGCCAGATCACCTGACTGAAGCCACAAGGGGAAGCAAGAGAGGAGGAAGGAGGGGTAGTTTTGGGGGGTGGGTAGGCATGTACAAGTCTCTGGGTCTCACTCCAACCTCTTGCAGGGTGCCAGTTGCTTGTCAAGCTGCTCCTCCTTGTGTTCCTGATCCCTGCTCAGCAGGACAGATGCTGCAAGAGAGATCCCATAATTTTGTTATTGAAAATTTTCAGCTAAGCAGAGCTGGCTCTGGAAGGAGAAATTGGTCTGCAGTCTCCTAGCTAGCAGTGTGTTCGGGGTGACAAAAGGGACAGTCCCTGAATGCCAAGAACATGACCTTTGCAGGGAAGAACAGGGAGAAATGTTGAAGGCTAGCTATGGTTTACACCCAGTTATGCCTTCTTCTTCACCACTACAAAGCCAAAAGTCCAGAGGAATTCTGCCAGGGGAATGGAGAAGGGTACTCTTTTCAGGAGAAGGAGAAAGAAGCCTAGCCCTAGGCTGTGCGAGGCTCAAAGGCCAGCTCCACATAAAACACACAATGGCCTTGTGTCTTTCCCTCTTGCATAGTTGCTTAAAACATCGTTAAAATGCTGGTCCCACAGGACACTTCACACCAGGGTCCATGGGAATATTTCCTGTCATTTCTCTGCACACACACACTTCTTTTAAATAGCAATATTGTAAGCTTCAGAAAGGAAATTGAGGTTGATGGAGTAATACTAATTTATACCAGCTGAGACTTAGCCCCATGTCTGGTGTCTGTACACAAAAGTATTTATCAGCAAAACACACACTGGGTTACTTTTTACTTCTCTTTTTTCCCCTATTCTTTCCTCACTGGAACAGCATAAACTTTTTTTAATAGTTCATGTGTTTTCTTACAAATTAAGAAGAAAAAGTTAAAGATAATGACTTTGAGCACTATGATTGCAAGACCAGTGTCTTCAGGAAAAGAAAGACTGTTCTGAAGATGATCCAAGTTTGTGAATTAAGACTTTAGGCTTGGAAACAGCACTTTGTGTTAACTGCAATTGAGAGTGTTGACAGTGTCAGAGGTGGTGAAGTCTTCCATGGGCAATCCAGGAGCACACCCTGACAGTTGATGAAGAACATCCCTGAACAGAAACACACTCAACTGTGGGCTTTTCCTGGGCTGGAAGTTTGATTTTTAGAATAAAAAAGTCTTCCTGAGCTGAGACTGTAAATGCTCAGCATAAAATGAGTTGCTGTATCTGAGCTAGTTATATCCTATCAGCTGTTCTTTGGTTGCTCTCACTACCAAGGTAATGAAGTAGGATGTACTACAGCAAAAAAGGAATTGCATTGACTGCTGAGTAAATGTGTAGACGAGCTTCTACCACAGAGCAGCTGGTAGTTGTGTGTGATCCATTTGGTTCTCCCCTTTCTTATTTTGTTTTTCCAAAAAAAAAAAAAAAAGGAGGCTGGGATATGTGTCCTTTATTTGTGTGTTTTTTAAATTGAAATGAAAATGAATATGTCTAGAATTGTCAGTGTGATATTTAACTTAACTCTTTGGGCCTCTAAAATGTCTTATCTGTTTGGTCCAGTATTGCCTGCCATTTAAATGGTTTCAGAAACTAGACTATTTCCTTCTTTCCCTTTTCCCAGGAAATCTGCGTAACAAAACACACTCTGGTAACCTATTTCTGTTATAACACAAATATTGGTGTGATTCAGTGATTCTGTTGCAAAAGACCCAAGCCCTGGATTATAGACTTGGGTTCTGAGGTGGGAAAAGGTACCTTCAGCATGAAAGACAGAAAAGAAAATGCTTTTATTGTTGGTGATTTTAGTTTTAAAATGAGTCCAAGCAGGATTTTTGCCTTAGAGAAGAGCAGATGTCTTTTTTAGCACTATTCATTTTTCGTGGAAGAAAGGTTTCAAATTCTGTGTAGGAAATTTTGCTCACATATGCCCAGCAGCAGAATTATTTAATTATTACTTAATTGTTATAAGACCATAAAAATGTCACTACATTGGGGGCTTATTCAGATGGCTTTTAAAGTAATCAGGAGCTTTAAACTGGTTCAGGATGCCTTGAGCAGGTGTTGCTAGGAGGGACTGAGAGCCCTCTGAACCTTCCTAGGACCACACCACCAGCCTTGTGTGTCCTGTGCACCAAGGGCTGGAAATCCTAGAAGTGGCACCCAGGTGGATGTGGCCCATGGCAGTCACTTCCCAGGGTTCACACAGTGTGTGTGTGCGTGTGCATGCATCCACTGAGCTTGCTAAGCCAAAAAGGACAGTCAGATGCCAGTTCCCAGTGAAAATCAGCAGACATAATCTTTCCTTTCTTCCCAAATCTCCTTGGTAAATACTTGAGTAGTGCAGATAGCTCCTGACCAAGCACGGTATTTAATTAACCTTAAAACTTTACCCTTAGCTATTAAAGTATTCCAAGCCTCCCAGTCTGCACTGGGCATTAATTAGGTCACTTAAACACTGCATCCCATTTTGTTGCAACATTAGATTCATTTCATATTTATGCTTTTTCCCCCCTCCCTTTCAGTGATGCCAGCAGGACTGCCTTGTAAATGAGAAACCATTGTGTTTCTCAGGGGGAGCATCCTGTACGAATAAAAAAGCAGCAGAGTAAATCATTTTATAGCATATGGTAGATTCTAAGCCTCAAAGTACTCAGCTTTCCATAGCAGCAGAGGCACAAATGGAATCAAATGAATAAATTGCCATGTTTTCTTATTGTGGATGTCTGTATTGAGAAGTTCACCTGAGCAGATACTCTGTTTTGTAATTGCCTGGTATTTGCTCTTCCTTACTAGAAAGAAGGCAGAGACAAGGCTTTTGTCACCCCATTTTTTTGTGTATTATGTGCTAGCAAACAGCTGTGTTTAGGAACAGGGGGGTGATTATTCCATGTCAGTATCCTGAAGGTAGTGCAGTTACATGGGAGGAAAGTGGGCTGGTGGTGTTCATTTATGGCACTGTCTGGGAGAAGGTGTCTGTGACACAAAAGGCTGCCATGGTGAGAGACCGGAGGAGGACTGGCAGAACATGAGGGTGCCAGTCCTTCTCTGCCACTTCTGCAATAGCCTGCACTTCACTGGGAGCCTGATCTAAGACAGGGAATGCAATGGGTTCCTCTCAGCTTACAAACTGTAGGAACTCTGTGCCAGATCACCCTAGTTTCTGTTTTTCTGCCATCCATTCTTTGTACCTCAACCATCCCATTAGCACAGGGATTAGTGGCTGATCCTTCTCAAGTTTTTCTTGCTACATCCCAAAGATGAATGCAAGACAATTAGGCCTGGTATTAAACTCACAGCAGCAGAACAGAGCTACACTCTTGATACATATTGCAAATGACTGTGATTCTCTGGGCCTGATCCACAGTCTGGTACCACTGACCCTTGTGGTGATTGTAAGAGGATGCTCAACAAAACCAAAGTACCTGTGGGTACTTAAGAATGGCTTTATCAGCAAGTGACATAAAGTGTTGTGCAAGTAGCTCACTACCCTGGTCAGAAGCCTGTGCAATTGCTTCATTTTAGCTTTATCACCTTATTCCCTAAACCAGCAAATGACAAAGAGTGGAATGAGTAAAGACAGAAGATACTGATTTTTTTGTTTTGTCTCAAATACAATGTATGAGAGTTCCGCTGATGTAGTTAGCACAGAAATGCTCCCTGCTGATCCCAGTGATGTGAAGTAAGATGCAGAAAACCTCTGTTCGTGGATTGTTAGATCTGTGCTGGAGGGGATAAAATATTAATCAAAAAATGGGTAGTTTCTGTGTTTGATTCTGAAGGGAATTTCCATGTGATGTTAATCCTGTAATGCCAGTATAGTGTATGTTGATTTTACAGTCTCATTACAGCGTGAAGAGAGGAAATATGCTCTAGCAAACTGATCATTCATTTGAGAACCCTTTGTCTTAGGGAACACACAGCCAGGCCCAGCAAACACAACTCATCAATGCCTTGTGGAATTTTTAATCGTTGAGATTAGTGCAAAAAGATTATAATAAGAGTAATTATGCTGTATGGTAAGTGTGAAGGATACACAGAAGATGTAGATAACTACATAGATATGTATGAATGATAACTAAAGAATGATAACTAAAGATTTACATTGGTGACAGGTGACTGTATTGAAGAGAGAATAACACAGAATGTCACCTACAGAGTGAGTTTTCAAAAGTGACCGCTCTTCACTGGAGATCTTGAGTGTCCAGAACAAAACAAAGTCCTTCTATAAATGCTTAAAGTTGAGTTTCTGCTAAATAAGATGTTCCCGAGGAGATATGTTTTGTGAATGTGGCTCTGCTTACAGGTGATTACTGTCTTGATGCCCAAAGTGTTCTCACACCTTGCTTTATGTTGTGTTGCACTTGTTGAACAGTCATCAGGATTCAAATGATTTGTGTTGTCTGTGAACTGTTGACCAGACCTGTCTGATACCATTTTTTGGTTTTATGTAGTACCTGCTCTGGAAGATTGTAAGGAACAAGAGCCTGTGATGGACAACAATATTTCTGTGGTGCCTTTTGAGAGACCTGCTGTTATAGAGAAGCTGACAAGCAACATGGGAAAGCGCAAAAGCTCCACCCCACAGAAGTTTGTGGGTAAGCTGGAAATGAGCCTTTTATTCTTTTTAGTGCATGGGTGTACTCTACATGCTATTTGTAACAGGCAGAAGAACTAGGGAAAAAGGAGCTCTCTCACAACTTGGTTCTGATATAACACTGGAGGTGGTTAAATCACAGCAAGAAATCAGAATTATTGAGTTCATTTTACCAGTCCAGAGAATTCAAAAGTGAAGTCCACTGTCATGAAAATGCCCTAGAAAACCTTGAGCTTTTTACTTAACACTGTTTTGTTTGTGGTTTTTTAAAAACTTTTCTCTAGCCCTTTTGAGATTTAGACTTGTCATCTTCCCTCTCCTCACTCCAGAAAAAAAAAACGAAAAACAAAAACAAGCCAAGACTGTCATATAATTATCTGTCTCCATATGTGTTAAAAAAACAAACAACAAGTATCTCAAGACTTCTAATTTGTATCAAATTCCTGACACTTGGCAACAACTGGTCTGATAGTACTGGCATGAGGAAGTAAATCACATCCCTTGTTGTGTTGGAAGAAGAAGTTCTTGATCCAACTGCAGCATCCTGCACACAATAAACTTATTAATGCACGAATATGAAACAGCATTGGCTGGCTTTTGGTTACTAGATTTAGAATCCTAGGTCAAGAATTCATATTTTGCTTTGTGTCTTGACATATTAAAATTATTCAGCTTGTAACAGGTGACAGTATGGAGAATTTTACTTGGTTTGAGCTGCAACTTAAAACTGCTTTTTACTGCTACTGAAGCAATGCAAACCTTCTCAGGAGGGAAGCTGGAACAGAGAATTGTTTGGGGTGTCTGTGGTCACGTAATAGGTGTTTTCCATGCTCACTGCCTGGAAGGGCAGTCACACAGAACTTAAGGATGTCTCATTCTGCCTACACTAAGGACACTTACAGAGAGGATCAGAGGACTGTAAGCAATTAGCACGACCATTTAGAAAAGTTGTTGCCCCTCAGCTAAATGCAGATTCAGATGAATTTGTTAAATCACCCCTGAAGGTGGCTGTAAGTAACCTACATGGTTTGGAATAGCAGGGGGCCAGTATTGTGCAGCAGCTCACCTGGGGGGACTGACACACTGACCTGGCTGCTCTCTGTCAGCTGACCATTCCCAAATATCAGTGCTGAACCAAGGTTAGACCAGCAATGTTCCATCCCACATGGGGAATGCTGGGAGACATCAGTATTTCCTATGTTGTTACATTTTTAGACCAGGAAGGTGATTTCACTTGTCCACTCAGGCACCATTGACCATATGTTGTTCTTGTGTTCAGAGGTAAATTTACTGATTGGAAATCCTTGCCTGAGAGATGCTGTAGCACATTATAATTCTTTTCAGCAGTTTATACTACTTCGTTGTTAGATAAATCTGTATTTTCTATAGGTGTAAGATATGGTTATCCATATGTAGGAAAAGAAGTACCCCCTTTCATATTTACCATATCTTATTTTTCTGATCTTTAGTGGCATCACAGTGTTTAGATTGAGTAACAACAATCCTCACTTGGATGCCTTTTTTTTTTTTTTTCTTTTTTTTTCCTCCACCATGACCTCACTTTTCTTCCCTCTTTCTCCCCAATTAAATATTGTTCAACTCTATCAGGAAGAATGTGTAATGGTTCTCTTGCTTGCAGGAAATTTTCCTGTGCATACTGCAAGCATGGCACCTATCCAAAACAACTTAATGGTGTTTATGAGAAGGTCATGTAAGCATAAGCTAAAACCTTTGCATGCTACATCTATCAATGCTTTACTGCTCTTTCTGATCAGCAATCTCCAAGGGACCGTGGTTATGGACCACAGTCTCTCTGGCTGAATTTTCAGGAGGAAAGGAAGCAGCATACAGCAAACAGAATGAATTCATTTCTGTGTGAAAATCTTGGTTATATATCTGCTATTGAGGTGCTAGTCTTACCAAACGAGTTTAAATAGTGGAGGCAGAAAGTACAATTTGTGATGTGCAGGAGTGTGAGTACTTCTTTTTGCCTCTTGTTCAATGAGGGAGAGGCAGACACCAGTTAAATTAAAAGTGGCCGTCTTCAGGCTGGTCACGTGAAGCAGATTCACATATTTTCAGCTGGAATTTGGAGCTTACTCTCAGAATGTCACCAAGGTTAAGAACTGGCAGGATGCAAAAGGAGACATTTATGTGGCTTACGATAAGACCATGGTTGTTAGAGTAAGAATTAAAAATACACGGGCGTCTCAGAACAGATGAAGATCAGCTGGCTGCCAAATTACAGTCAGCTTCTGGTTAATGGGGGTCAGGGAGAAACTTCCCCAGGGGGAAATGCTGGAATGGCTTTCTCCAAGATTTCTTGCCGTTTTTTCCCAAGTGTCCAGCATTGCAGCTGCTTTAGATACTTGATGAGATGGACTGCAGGTATCACAGGACAACTGTGTCTCTGTGCTTTGATCTAGCTTCAAATACCTGTTTCAGGGTTTAATTGGAATGTCATATGGCCAGAGGGGAGAATGTTTTTTCTTCTACTTCACTAATGTAGGGCAAGGATAAATAGAATTCAAGCATAGTTTAAATAAAAATTCAGAATGATTGGTCTGATTAGCTGGTTTTAAGTATAGAATTGGCTAAAGAGGAATTGAATTTGGAAACCACATTGTACTGTCTATTGGACTGTTTATTAGTTACTTCCGAGCTCTGTGTTTTACTCCCTCTCCCTCCCATGTTATCATTTATTTTACTTTTTTATGTCACACTCCATTTCTCGGGCTCTGACATCTTTGGAACTGGTTCATAATTAAAGGAATAAATAATTCAGGTCACTGGCAATTTACAGCTTTCTTTGCTGTCTCTGCTGGAGTAAGTAAACATGGATGATGAAAGGAATCAAAATAAGGTTTGCATCATTTATCCAAGTAGCCCATAAAGGATGGGTAATAATTCTTGATCTATAAAGCCTTCGAAGGACTGACAGTGTGTTTGGCAGCTGGATCAGACTGTCACCAGATCCATTTCTTTATCCAAACACAAGAATGACACAGGTGGCCAGAGCAGGTGACAGGCACCAGTGGGCACCAGACACACTTGCCTCCTGGAGCTGTCCTCCAGTCCTGCTTTGTCCCCTCTTGGGAAGGACCTGCTGTGTTTCATGGGAGACTGGAGCCATGTCCTGTTACAGAGCCATCCATCCTGTCTGTGGCAGCACAGCCATCACAGACTGCCAGACCACAGCAAAACACTGAAAAAAGGATGTTTGATGACAAGAATCGTTCACAGGTCGTGTTAGATTACCAGGACCATTGTTGAGTACATCATGAGGTACACAAACATGGTATGGTATCCAGCCATGTGAACTGTGTTGCTGAAAAGAGTAGGAATATTCATGTGCTTCACTTTAGACTTATATTTAATTACCTTGCTAATCAGGGCTAAGTTCCCCAGCAGAAGTGATGCATCATCTCTGAGGATAACATGGTTGTTCTCTATGCATCACTTTAGAATAAGTCACACTAAGTCGAATGAATTATTATAGTAAAAAAAAAAAATGCTGAGTTATAGCTATATTGAAATGTACTAATGCAGTTTGGAAGAGATTTGGGATTACAGTTCTGTTTCTTATAGAGGTTTATACACATTGTGTTCCAAGCAATTTTGGCAAAAGGTGATAGAAGAAGATTCTTGAGTAATTTGAGTAGCCAAACCCCTTGTAAGTAATGACTCCCTGAATTTATTTAACTTACACTACTGGAAAAAAAGTCTGGTTTTATGTACCAAGGAAGGGAAGTAACAAAGGGAAGTAACAATGAAAACAAACCAAAATTATTTATCAGACTTCTTAAAATCAGCTTTAAAAGTTAGCTGTCGGCAACTAGCTAATTGCATGTGTGAGCACATAGGAGCATGGGTATCTTGTATCATACACAGATAACCTTGTCTGTTTAAAAAGAAGTTATTCCATGAGCTTTACTTGTCCTGACACTCCAAAGGCATCACTAGAAAAGCTGTGCTGCTGAGCTGAGCCCTGGTGTAAGCAGTGGTCACTCTGTTCACCTCCAGGGAGAGCTGTGATGCACAACATGCCCTGTGACTGCCATGATGTACCAGCATGTGGTTCTGCTTTTGCACATCTGTCATGCCATTGATGTAAAAATGTTACAGGGATTTGAGTTTGGATTCACACAGTGATGAATCAGCCAGCTTCAGCATCATTATGTATTTATTTATCCTATGTCAATGAAAGGTGCTTTTGACTTTTACCAAATGAAACTAAGCTGTATACATGGTTTCTCTATTTGTTGTCTTACCTAAATAGACACTGGGAGGGGAGGGGTGTGTGTATGTCTTTTTTTCTCAGTCCAAAAAGGATAGAATCTTTTGAGGGGGGGAAACTGCAAAGATCAGCCTCCACTGCTCCTGTAAATGGCTTCATTCTTCTTTCTTGGCCACATGCTCTCATTTAATGTTTGGGTTTTTTTCTGCTCGTTAAAGTATTTACATATTGTGTCTCTAAAGGTACTACCATAATAAGCCCCCTTCACCTGTTGTTTAGGTTTCTCACTGTGCAGCCCTGTTGTAAGGTAGATATGAGTCATCTCAGATTGTGGGGGACATGTGAAATGGTCCCTTGGATTTTGGGGAGAGTATGTCTAATGGTATACTCTGTCAGAACTTCAGTGACCTCAGTATTTCAACCCATTATTTACCAGTTAACATATATTTCCTAACTTGGAAGTACGGGCACAGTTAGGCCCAGTGGAAGGTTTGGAATTGCTCTGGAAGCTACTGCAACCACATGTTTCATGTGGAATAAATGGAAAAAAAAAAAAACAAAAAGAAAGCTTTTGGTGAGGTCACTGTTTTACCCATCTCAGGACAGGAATTTTATAGGAGGTCAGTAAAAAGGTAGAAGGAGATTAACTTTAGATTCTGGAATAATTTCACCCCAAATCAGGGGGTTTCTTTCTCTCCCCACCCCTTTGCATTGCAGTGATCATGTTGATTTTGCTCATGCATTTGCTCTTATCTCTTAGGTGAAAAGTTCATGAGATTTGGCTATCCAGATATCCCCTTTGATATGAACCTAAGCTATGAGAAGGAGGCTGAGCTGATGCAGTCTCACATGATGGACCAAGCCATCACCAATGCAATCACCTACCTTGGAGCTGAGGCACTTCACCCCCTGATGCAGCACACACCGAGCACAATTGCAGAGGTGGCCCCGGTCATCAGCTCAGCTTACGCTCAGGTCTATCATCCCAGCAGGATAGAGAGGCCCATCAGCAGGGAAACAGCCGACAGCCACGAGAACAACATGGATGGCCCCATCTCCCTCATCAGACCAAAGAGTCGAATCCAGGATAGAGAGGGCTCCCCCAGCAATAGCTGCCTGGATTCTACTGACTCAGACAGCAGCCACGACGACCGCCAGTCCTACCCAGTAAACGCTGCCTTAACCCCCAAGATAAAGCCTAACCCGGCTTACGTGAAGGAGGAGGCCAAGCCTTTGGATGTCACAAAAGCTTCTAAGGGCTCTCTAAAGGATATGTACAAGGTGATCAATGGAGAAGGGGAGCAGATTAGGGCTTTCAAATGTGAGCACTGTCGCGTCCTCTTCCTGGACCATGTCATGTACACCATCCACATGGGCTGCCACGGCTACCGGGACCCGCTGGAGTGCAACATCTGTGGCTACCGGAGCCAGGACCGCTATGAGTTCTCGTCGCACATAGTCCGGGGGGAGCACACATTCCGCTAGGCCTTCTCATCCAAAGGGGACTCGTATGAAGTAGAACTGCACATGAAGAAATACTGCACTTACAATCCCACTTTTCCTCAGACATTGAGACGCCTATTTTGTTGTTGTTGCCGTTGTTGTTGTTGCTGTTGTTTAATTATTATTATTAACCTTATTTTTTGTGGACCCAACCTCATTTGCTCTGCCCAGCTTAAGAACGGAAAGAAGGAAGGGAATGGATAAAAGAGGGGTTTGTTGTGGCCATCACTTTTTGGGGAGTGACCCGCCTCACTTTCTGTGGGAATCGGAAGGCAGTCTGTGTCCGTCTCAGTTGTACACTGTGTCCTCTTTTGGGATATCACTCAACCCCATCAGGTGCTTTCAAGTCCCAACAAGATGCCACTCATTTACAATTTCAGAGGAATAGGTAGAAACATTTCAGAGGAGAGCCTTTTTCTAATGTGTAGATACAGTGCGAGCTTTCGGTGGCTGGAGGAAAGGGGGGGATCTTTGTTCTGCAGAATGAACAATTATTTTTAAAGCAAAACTGTTAGGGAGTTAGGAGCATGAATCAAAGTCAATATTTCTTTCAAAATTACTTTCAAGGGTGAGCTGTTTTCCTGGGTTCAGTGTGTATTGCCCCTCTAGAATGTAAATAAAGTTGAAAAAAAAAGAAATGTATGTCTTAACACTGTACCACATTATAGCATTTTAGTTTCATAAGTCTGAGGGCCTTCTGTGGTAAGTCTGAGGCTTTGTGTTTTTTATTTTCCTTAACTTATGAAGCACCTTTTTTTTAGAATTGTTGATATTCTGTTACTCCATGCCTGTGTGTTGTCTCACTGGCTTCTTAGAGACCCTTGTGGGCCTTACTTCTTTAGCTGTACCCTAAGTTTTAAGAAAGAGCATTTAGAAATAACATTTAAACTTGCTTCTAGGACAGCAAGTGACCTAGGAGTGGGTGAGAGTCTGTAGTTTACTCAAGAGGTTCTGCTGCTCTTCTGAAATACTTTCAGTTTAAAATTACGAATTTAAAAATTACAAAAGTACTAGTAGCAAAGTGTTCTTTAAATATAGGTATATATAGATATATAGTTATGTAAATACTTTCTCATTCTACTGTCACAGTGTTAACCTCTTGGCAAAAGCCTAAACTAAGACTTGCAGCTGGGAAAGCATTAGGAGCCAGATCATTGGCCACCATTAATCCTCTTGGCTCCATCGAATTTAATGGAACTGCCCCAACTACTTCAGCTACATCAGGATCCGAACCTTGACTGTTTTTTCTCTTGTTGACTTCTTACTTGCTACTTTGCTGAACCACTGATTTTCTTTTGTTTGGAAGTCATCAATTCTGCTTAATTTAGGGGTGGAAGTGTTAGCAGGTTTTGCTGGATAGCCTTGGCTCCTGGCGAGCACAGAAGCCCAGCAAACCAACAGGTCACATACGACCTTCCCTACTTCTTCAGAAAGTGATAAGTGGAGATGTAGATGCTGTGTATTGATTTGGACTTGAAGATTTCCTTTTTATTCCTAATTTATTAATTTCCCTGTAGGGAAAGCAAATGGAGAAACACACTGCAGGGAGAGTCCTTGACCTACAGACTGGACAAGAAAACAAGTCCACTGATCTCTTTTGTTTCCTTTCTTTCTCTCTCAGTAAATAACAAAGCCAGTAACCACCCAGAAAGTTGCATCAGTAAAAACTGGTCTTAAACCTACAGGACAGATTGCCATTGAAACCCAACTGTTTGTACCAATCACAATTGAAATGTTGTTGTTTGGCAACAAGAGCACAGCTTGAGAATGGAAAGATCTGCATGGGTTTAACCCCCTCCGCACGCACAGTCTCCATGCGCTTGGGGAGACCTTTTCCAAAGGATAAAGTTACTAAAGTATAAAAGAGAGAGCAAGATCAGGCCATAATGAATTCCCATCTGCTCCCTCCAATCTGTGCACTTGATGCATATGCCAGTTTGCTGTTCGTTTTGAGGGTACAGGGTTTTTTTCTTCTTCTCTTCCTAGACCTGGAGCATTTCAAAGTAGGAGCTGAGTGGTATTGATTGAAATCTTTTTATGGTGACATTCTTGGCAGCTAGAACCTGTGTTTAGAAAGAATACAGTAGATCATGGCCAGATTACCTGATGACTGCTTCCCAGCACTGCAATGCTATTAAGTAGGAGCTGGTAAAGTCTTGCAGTAGCCTATTCATTATAATACAATATGGAGAGAAATGTCATCTTGTGTAATGTGAGACCTATCAGGGCTGGGAATATGCAGGCTTTGGAGAGACAGATTTAAAGATGTATTCCCAACATTGTTCTTAATGTTGTTGGGTTCCTCCCCCTCCTTCTTTCTTCACCCTAATGTAGAGTAAACTGGGGCAAATGAAGCAGTGCCGTGCTCCGGACCATTCTCGTTGTCTTGTGCCCGGTGCAGTCAAAGGAGTTTGTGCAGGACAAAAGCAGGGAGATGCTGGAGGGCATCGCTTTTATTCCATGTGGCTGATTCTCTGCAGTTAGGGAGGTGGGCTTAGGAGGCAGCCGGCCATGCTTTGTGTCATGCTGTGCCTGGAAATTCAGAAAAGAAATAAAAAAGTGGTTGTGATTTGCAGAGGCAGGAAAGGTCTTTTAAGAACACGGTGGATAGGGAAAGGTTCTTGGGCCTGAGGGTTGCTGGGCTTGCCTGGGCCTCCAGAAAAACACGTGCCCGCGCCAGAGAGAAAGGTTGCCAGCAAATCCTTTCAGTCTCTGGGGGCAACACTCTATTCTCCCCTCTGTGGTCAGTGAAAAAACATAGGCTGTGGTTTCTTGGAATAGTTAGCAATAGGGAAAATGTTTAAAATTTCTGCCTTTGTTTGGGAAAGCACCAGAATACGGGAAAGGTAGAGAATCTCTTGTGTATCCACAGATTGGTTGGCTGCAATTATGTCTGCAGTTCGTTAGTGTGCCCTTTGGTTCACTGATGACTCACTGGTACCTCCGGTGGGGTGTATTCTGTAGATGTTTAAAGGATCAGATGAGGAGGCCCACTGATTCTGGCCCTGGCTTCAGTTATGTCCTGCATCTTGATCTAATGGTAGCAGGTGAGGTCTGTATGTCCTGGTGTCACGGGCACGGGGAACTGGGGAGGCACTGGGGAGTTATCTTATAGAAACTACGTTTTTTGGAGAGGAAGAAACTTGAGGGGGTCACGTTAATATTTATTATCAATGTTGTTTTCTACACATTCACTGAAGATTTTTATCCTAGACTTAGGAAAAGAAGAAAGATTAAATTCTAGTTCAAATTTTGAACAAAATTTTGGATTAGCATGTATTTTAGAATTCAATTCCTTCTGAAAATTATTAGAGAGCTTAGTGTAATGCCGTTTGTCCCTTCGCAAAAGAGAGCAAAATGGGGCAGCAGAGATTTCTTTGGGTGTTTTTTCTTGCTTGTTCTCTGCAAGGAGTGGATTTCTAAGAAAAGCTCTCGGGTTTCGTCAAGTTCATTAGTCATTCATAGTGTACTAGGAATTTCAGTAGCTAATCCTTGGCCTCCAAATCCGTTTGTTCTGAGTATTTGCTGCTGGAAATCGAACCTGGCTGATTTTTATTGAACTCTTCTGAAATTCTTGGAATTAGGTTTCCGGTTAGAAACATGCATTTGCAAATTTAGAATTGGCTTCCTGTGAGCATTCCCCATTTTCATTAAAAAGAGAAATTAAAAAATAAACCATTTCTGTGCACATCCCTGCCAGTAAACCCTTTTTCTTCTTTTACATCAAAAATGGCAATATTCTGACTCAGTTTAGAGGATTACAAGACTATTAATTGAAATAGAAGCTTGACTGCTTATTCTGCTCTTGGTGTGATCCATATCCTTGGAGCAAAGGGCATTATCTATATATCTGCAGTTATGACTGATTAATTTTACAGCCACCTCTCTTTGTAATCAGTTAGGAGTGCACTTAAAAATATATTGCATTTTTCAGTAAAGCCTGCTCTTTACTCAGTAACTTATAGGATTAAAACAATTTTATTCTCCTTAAAAAGGGCTTTTGTCTATGATGTGATGTGAAAGGTGTCCAGGCATTAGCTTGCAGTGGTCTATAGTAGAGAGGAAGATTCTAAATGGGTTAATGGCCTGATTTTTAGTGGTACTGGTTTCTACAATGTGAGGACCCAGCTCACATAGTAGCCATGTGGACCTAATGTTTACTGCAAGGTGAAGAAATTCTCAATTGCCAGAGTTTCCAAATTTCTTTGTGTTTACAAGGTCTTCCCTAAATTTGTGCTGTCAGGCAGGAGGTCAGTAATGAAACCCAACCGTTCAAAACTGGGCTTTCATGGGACATTATTACTGGTTCCCAGGTCCTGAGCTGGCTTGTTCTGATTTGAAAGAAGCCAGACAACAGACACTCCTTCCTCCAGAAACTTTGGAGATAATTGCAGCAAAGGTGCTTATTTCAGCCAAGGGCAGGAGCTACAGTAATATAGTTCCTTCACTGGATAAATTCCTTTCCTTAACTCTTGCTGTGCTTTATAATGTAATGAGGTGAGAGGAGGGAGGCTGCTAGAGCCACCTAAAGTCAGTGTGGGATTTTAGGAAAAGGATAAAGAAATTGGCTTTTCTGCTAGTAGTTTGCATCTTAGCTTGGCTTAGTAGCATTTAAAAACAAAAAATTGATGGCCTGTGGTCTGGGACAGCTGGAGAGCTTGAGAAAGTATATTTATATACATATATATAGTATTGTGTAGTTAGATATATGCTTTATTGTATATGTGCCTTTTCCAAATGCATTTTGGGAGATCTTGATGTTGTTCATGATCTCCTACCAGACCCTTTCAGAATGCACGACAAAAACCAACCCAAAGGAAACATCTTCTCCTGCTTTGCACCCTCCTTGGCAGCTTGACCCAGAGAGAGGACCTTTGGTACTTTGTAAGATTTCCTGGAGTCAGCTGACTTTTAGGAGTGGGAAGGGCTGAAAGTTAGCCTAGCCAAGTGCATTCCAGCTATCCAGCCAGAGCTGGTCTGTAGCTGGTCCCAGGGAGCATGGCATCCCCAGCACGATGCCAAGACTTGCCACGGGAGCCCCCAGCTGCACCGTGCCCTACAGAGAGCCAGGGAAGCGTCTCCTGTTTTCTCCCTCTCAGTGCTTTAAGCAAAGCACCTTTGGAAATGGACTTTGCTCTGCTTTAAGGTTCCCACTTAGGACTGGGAGCAGACTTTAAAGCACTTGCTTCTTTCTGCAGCCTGGAAAAACAAATGTGGCAAGTCCTTTGGAAGTGGTTTGCAAGTTTGCCTGTCACACTGCTGCCACCCCAGGAATTGGCATAGAGACCAGAGAAGCCCTCAGTAGGTGTTTGGGGGGTTCATGAGCTGAGCGCTGAGGTGACGAGCACAGTGTCAGTTATGGGACTTTCCCAGCGGGTTGGTGACCTGGTTTCAGGTGCAGTTGTTCCTCCTGCAGGGCTGTGGAGCTGAGTGTGCCAGCACAGCCAGGGTGGGAGGGCTACCGTGGGCAGGCTTTGGGCAGACCCTGAGCCCAGCAACAGCCCAGAGCCACCCCCCCAGCTGGACCCAGGCCATGGCAGCCACAGAGGGGTGGTGAGGGGAGAAATTAGGTAAAAAAGAGCTAGAATTTGCTTCATAGTAAATAGATTCCCTTTTATCCCATTGATGTGTTCTGAGGTATAAGCAAAGAACATCACTGGTTCCCAGCTTGGTTTCTAATTTGACCTCCTTCAGCCCCACCTGAAAGGGTGGGTTGTGTCCTTCTCCTACCTGGCTCTGAAATGAGTAGAGGACAGTCAAGAGGAGGTGTGGGCTCAGGCTTTGCTATGCTGCATGCTTAACAGGCCAAGAAAACAATAAAACCAGTCTGTTTAATTCACCTACCTTCCCAGCTGATCATGCAGATTCTTGGTTCCTGTTAGCTTCCAGCCTTTGGAAGGGTGATTATCAGTGTGCTCACTTGGGTCCTAATCTTTGAAGATAACTTCCCATGCTCTTTTCCTTCTGTACAAACTTCTCCTATACATCTTGGGGTCTAATTTATCAGTGGAGAGAAACAACCATTTCAACAAAGACCTGCATAATTGTAGTAAAACTAATATTTTATACATTTGCAAAAAAACACAAAACAAAAAAACTGTGATATTTTGACTAGCAGTACGTGAAGTATTTCAACAGAGTGAATGACAATGAAGTTAATCAGGTCATGTTTTGAGAGGTGCTGGAACCATGTGGGCCCTGCTGGGAGAAAGGGAGCAGCCTGGCCCAAAGCTGGGGCCGATGCTTCCTTCCCACAGTGGGTGTTGGTTTAGGTGATTGCACTGCAGCCCAGGAAAACATTTGGGCACCATCTGCCTCGTGCCATCCCTTTGCCTGGATCTGGAAGGGCACAGGAGCTTTAGAGCTGACCGTGTGTTTGATCTCTCCCATTACCTGTGCCATCAGGGCCAGTGGGTGCAGCACAGCAGCTCTGGGCAGGCCTCGGCTGCAGCGCTGCAGGCACCTTCCCTTATTTTGTGTAGCAGCCTTAATCCCTGGGTGCCGGCAGCCTCTGCTCTGTACCACCAGGCTGGACAAAGGATGGATGCCTCCCGTAAGGCATGGCAGGAGCACAGCTCCTTACGGGCACAACGGGGCCAGTTTGCAGTAAATTGGGCCACTTCGTTTTACCTCAAGTGACATGGAGTAAGAAAAGCCTCTTGCAGGGGTGGAGGTCACTGAATCCCTACTATGCACTTACTGGGATTTGACATTGCTTACTGGAAATGGATGTTCATTCCTGAACACACTGTAACAAGGAAAGGACTTTTTGGTTGTTTTTGTAGTCATTCAGATTCTGAAACTGTGATCAATTATTTGACAAATTGTCAAGTGTCCTCAGAGCTTGAACACGTTCACTTCCTCACCAGGTAGCAGTCTCCTCTGGCTTTCTGTGCTTTTCTCTTTCCCCCTTTTCCTTCTTGGAGCTTTAAGTCTGGGCCTGCTCTTATCTCCTGTAGCTTTGGGCTGTATAGGGGTTTGGGGGGTTGTTTTTTGGATTTTTTTTGTTCATTGGCTGTACAGTCTGTTTACATATTTTTGTACTCAAGTGTAGTTTTTTATTAAAAACAGGAAAAAAAAAAAGATAGTTGATTTGAGAAAAAAAATTAAGGTACGTACTCTTTGTAACACTTTAAAGATCTAGGGTACCTTTGAGATGACTCTAAAGTGATGTAATTATGATACTGTATATTTGCCTTCCTTTTTAGTTGGTTTTATTTTCTGGTTGTTTTGGGTTTTTTTTCCTAAAATGTATATCTTTTTATGAGAAACTGGAAACTTTTAATGCAAATGTTTAGAAAGATTTAAAATTGTAAAGTAAAGAAAAAAAAAGTCATATAATTTTTTTTTCCTGTTGGAAGAAAATGCTTTAAAAAAAAGTTTTACTACTGTTGTATTCCAGGGTGGGGGTTACCAACCCCAAATTTGCTTCTTATGCTTCATTCTTCGATTCTGCTTTCTAAATGTGATCATTGCAGACATGGATGATTTGCTTATATTAATTCTAAAACAAAAAATCACCAACAAAACCACGGTTTTGGGTTATTTTTCTGTTGAAGTGCAATACTTACCCTAACATCTTATTAATGTACAGTGGTTTCTGTGTTCCTTTCTCAGTCCACACAAATCAGTGAAACAAAGTGCTCTGCCCTAAATGCATTTAAAGATTTGGTTCAAGTAAACTGATTGCGATTGACAAAAGTTGAGAAACTGTAAATTAAGGCTAAAGCCATAATTTACCTCCTGCTTATCGTTGGCATTGAAACACATCCAGAATTAAGGACATACCTGTTCTTGACTCTTCCTTCTGCTTCTCTGCTAATTGTAGCTTTCTTTTTTAAGAAAAGCACTTAATATTGATGTTTATTAAAAATGACAAAAAATAAAAGGATCTTTTGGTCCGATCCAAAACCCACTCAGTGGAGACTCCTGTTGACTTCAACGATGGATTTTGGATTAGGCCTAATCTCTTAGCTAGGGCAAAACTGCCATTTACTCTAATGGGAGAGATTTGCCTGCATAAGAATTACAGGACTCATGTCCTTTATCTACCTGAGAGACCAGAAAAGCTTCTTTAGAGTTGTCCTTGTCTTATATAAGTTTAGATGGGACTTGTTTTACATATCATACATATTTATATATAGTGTATTTTTATTGCCTTCCCCCCGCCCCCCAGTAGACTGAAGCCGCTGTTCTGTAAATATGTATTTAGGTACATAATAAAAAAAAATAATAAAATCCCACTGAGGTTTCTTGGAAAGGCAGTTACTGCGCATGCACAGTAGCCACTTTTTCTTTTAAATTTGTATTTAAGAGATTGCTTTTTAATAACAACAGAGGCAAGGAGGCTGTATCCCCTTCTGCTTGATTGCCAAAATCGTTGCCCAGCCCCTGGTGGTTGAGGTGAAGAAGAACAACGCATTTGGTGGGAGACCGTGGCGGTGCCCGCTGGGTCTCACTCTTTGGGCCAAATTCTGGGAACCTCCCATGGGGGCTCGGCTCCTGCTGCTCCCGGGGGCCACTCTGGGCAGTGGGACCCGGCACGGCCCGGCCCGTTCGGGGAGCGGAGCTTCGGGCTGCGGATGTGACCCCTTTGTCACCGCATCTTCCCTGGCTGCTCCGGAGCTGCACTCTGCCCTCCTTAGTGCTTTTTTTCTGACGACAGCCAGGCGACTAGCCTGGGAAGTGACCCCTTTTTTCTCCCAGGTTAAGCATTTTCAGTTCCGTGATAGATCTTCTGAACTCAAATTGAGGAATCTTTTAAATTTAAAAAAAAAAAAGAAAAAAAGAAAAAAAAAAAAGGTAAAAAAAAAGGCATCAGAGTTTACTCAAAAAGCCAGTGATGACACTGGGAATTGTCCCACTTTGTTATGTGCTCATTGGAAGATGCTCTTATAAAAAGAGTTCAGAAACAATCCCTTTGACAGTGGTGCATGTGAGCAACCCTAATGTAAACCTGTATCCCCCTGCTAAAAGAGTTTTGCCGCTATAGACTGAACTATGGGACTTGTTGTTATTTTTATTTTCTAATTAGCATACATGCATACATATGGTTGCACATCTGTATGTGTGTGCTCTGTACCTGTGTGAGTGTTGTACAGCCATGTGAGAGTGGGAGTCCGTGTGTGTGTGTGTGTGTGTGTGTATAAATAAAAGAAGCTGCAGAAACTTTGTAATACTTTGTGAAAAGGATTATATTATAAAGGTTTGTACTGTCTTGAGTGCACAGCTACTGGAATAAATGTAGGGAATCTCAGGAACAAGTATATAATTTGTCCAAGAATTATTTCTTCTCAGAAGTGTAAGTGCAGTTTTTAATTCTGTATATTATTTAATATTTTACCAATAAAAATAAACTTCTGACACGAAAGGTTTTTCCATTCAAGCTTTCTGGAGGCATTGATGTATGCATACACTTTTCTTTCTTGCAGCAGGAAACACACATGGTGGTTTGGCAGCTCCCAGGAATTGCATTTCTACCTAGAGAAACTGAGTGTGTTGTGAGTTGGGGTTCTGAGCATGGGTTATGAGATGGGGGAGTTGGGCACAGATCTGCTTTTAGTACTCATTGGAGCTAAAGAAATGCTTTCCATCAGTTTCAGCATCAGTGAGAGAAGTGCCCCTGAAGGTCCTGCTATGTCAAATGGTGGCATCAGTCACATGCCAATTGCTCTGTCATGTTTTTGAAATGAATTAGTGGCCTAAGATTTTTCTGAAAACACTTGGACTGCACACGAATTTCCTTTGAACTCTTCCCTCAGCATGGGTTTTTGGCTGAGTTCCCTCTGTCGTATCCAGAGGTGATGTTCCCAGTAGGGATTTGTTGGGCATTTCACATTGCTTAACTTGTCCTTCCTTTCATAACACAGCTATCAACCTGGTAGCATTCACAGTACAAACTCTTCAGAATAAAAGGAAGATCTCATGAAACTTCGTAAATTGTTGTTTGTTTGTTTTACAAATCTCTTGTAAATTCTTGGTTAAAGATTAACCAGCCTCTCCCCGTAATAAAAGTGTTCATCATTCACATGAGAATGGAAATTCCTTAAGATATCATCTAAATAAATGTTAATCTTCCTTTAAGTCATGTTTGATGTATGTTGTCTTCAAGGAATGCTTCTGTTCAATGAGCAGAATTTCCCCTGATTTCTTTCACACAGGATTTCTAGATTACTGATTTTACTTCAAAAAACCATCAAAATTCAGCTAATGGGATAATCTGAATCTCTAGTACATGGAGGAGAAATCCCATTGTGCCATTATAGGACAGAAATTACTGCCCTGATGGGCTCAGGGTCTGGTCCCAAAACTTTCTGGAGATGGTGATGCTCTTGTCATCAACTTCAGCTAAGCGTCTGGGGGTTGAGGGGAGAGCTCAGAAGCAGAAAATTAAATTATTTGATAATCCTTAGGATTGCTGAGTCACTCGCACAGGGGTGAGACCGTGCATGGTCTCATGTTATTAAGGAAGAGACTTAGAAATCTCCTGGCCTTGATTCAGGATGTGTGAATGTGTGCCCATTCAGCGTGATGTGTGCCCATGTCTGGGCAAGATGCACACCATGGGGTGCCATTGCCTTTTCCTTTAGATCACCTGGTCAGCAGCTGCTGAGGCTTTTCCCTGGTCTTAAAACGAAAACCAAAACATGGTTTAGGGGGAAAAGGGGTTTTTACCTTGGTATTTACTTCAGGATCCTGGAGTACAGCACTTTGTCCAGGTGGAATGCCCTGAAAATGCATGCACCACCCTCACACCGAAATACACACAATTATAGGCCTTGCAAAATTAACATATTTATCAAAGATCCCCCAATGAGAGGCTGGAGTGAACCCCTTGTTCTGAGGAACCTTCCCCCTGGATGGGCCTGGCTGAGTTTACAAAATGTGTTCTGGAGAGGCCCTTGGTGTCTGGGGCTCCCAGGATGTTTGCTCTCCTGGTTTAACAGTGCCGTGGGTCTCAGGTAAGTTATCAGGCCTGGAAAGTTACAAGTATATAGGCTAAAAGCACTAAGAATACATAAAACTATATAAAAGAGTATGTAAGAGGGGTATAAAAGAAAAAGCAAAAAATCATTCTGGCATCACTGCAAGCAAAGGGCAGGTTGACCTCACCCGTTCAGCTCTTATCTAGGCAACAGGGAACCAGGTCTGCTCCCTCCTCTGCATGGCTTTTGCTGGGAAACTCTTACTGTACTGAAAACAGCCTTTTCCTCTTTATAGCAACAGGTGCTTAAAAATTACTCCAGTCACCAGTGTTGGCAATGCTGCCATTGCCCAGTCTTCCTTTGGTCTATGGGAGGCCAGTGGTTTAAAAATACTTAATGATTTTCTTTGTTGCTGCATCAAATGATGTACCTGCAGTGGTATTTGAAGTGCAGCATCACCCTTCACAGTGATAACTGGGTCAATCTTGTAGCCAGGTAAGTGTCCAATTTCTGACCTCCCAGTCCAGCCCTGCATTCTGCTAGTCACCATCTCCAGCTTTACCAAAACCAGTATCATTTTCCCAGTTAATAAAGGTTAAGCCTTGGTTTCTGGCTTTGGCTTCCAAAGCACTAATAATTCCATTTTTATGCAGTACTTTCAAGAACTTACTGGAGTTTCTTCTGAGGATGAGTTTGTTTGTGAAATGTGGTGAATCAAAACACATTTTCCTCCATCTTGGTGCTCAAATGTCAAATCCCATCCCTGCCATGAATCATTTCCCACCACGGCACTGTGGAATATATAACAGAGCCCTTGTTAATGGGAGACAGCGGCAGGGCCTCAAAATCCCATTATGAAACTCGCAATAATCGAGGAACTAAAAATAAATTTTGCTTGGATTGCAGTTTGAACTTGCTTGGGTTGTTTTTTTCTTTCTTTTTAGTCGATCCTAATGTAGTTAGTCCTCAATAAACCCAGCTTTACCCTTGTGCCCTTCTGTGCTTATTTTTGTCTCTTCTTGGTGCATCATACAAACATTGTCATAACTTCCAGCTTGCAATTATAAGTGTTTGTTTTGGGTTTTTCATAGCAGAGTACCTCAGGAGCCACAATGACTTCTGGATTCAATGAAATATGGGTTGAAAGGATTACTGTGTAAGTACAGAGTTGCTTAAAATTTTAGACTAAGAATGAAAGCTCTTTTCAAAGGAATATACTTGTGAAATAGCCTTTGTGTTTCCTGTTAATTCCTGGTACAAAGATTAGGGATGGAGTCCCAGAGTATGCTATTTTCCAGGGATTTCTGTCAGCGGAGAAACTGAGCCCTTGTAATGAGACTATAGAAGTGCTCAATATTATCTCATTATTTTTCATTAATCCACACACACCAGCCCGCCTCCACACGCTGTAATTCCATGTTACCACCCATGTTCCTACATTAAAATAGGAACAGATTATTCAAGACTCCCACACAAATCGTGAACCTCTATCCCTTCTGATCTGTCACTGGCCATCCCTGAGACGGAGGAACTTCTTCCCTAGGCAAGGAGTCATCTTTAAACCTGGCAGCCCAGCCCTTCAGAGCTAAATGCCTATTTTTAGTCCTGGCAAATGCTCCTGTGGTATCCAACATCCAAGCCTGGATGAAACTACCCTGTCAGAACTGATTTTTAACAGAAAATTGCTTTTCAATGAACCCATTCTCTATGGAAAGTGTATGCTTTTCATAGATTTGGGAGGATTTGGGGATTTTTTCCCTCAATAAGACAGCCTGAAACTCTAAACTCTCAGAAGGTTTCTGTGTTATTTTGTTTGGTTTCAAGAGGAAATACTTCCCTGCCCTCAACTCCTGTTTTCATATCAGTTCAAATAATGTCAAGACACTCTTTGCTGCTCTTTCCCATTATTTTTGTTACTTTTCCTGTTTCAGGCTGCCTGCGTGTAGTTGATAGGGTGTGGTGAGGAATGTAAATTATTATTTTCATGTAGGTGTGGTAGCTATTCAGTTGTAAATCCTGTTTTCAATCCTTCTGACTATTTTATTTGTGATCTGTAATATTGATTTGTCTTCAGAGCAGAGAACGCTGCAATCTACCAGGAGCAGGGACGTTTTATTCCTCGCTAAAATAATTCAAAGCACTCCCAGATATCTGCGAGATGGGAAAAAAGGGATCTTCCTTGAAGCCTTTTTTTCTCTCCCTCTTTGAAATGAGTTGAGGAATTTGTTTCTGCGGTTGATTTGTTTTTATCAGTTGGTTGCAAAATCTGACCAGCCTCGCCTTTCAAACCCATCTCCCGTGATAACCTGCCGCTGGCTGTCTCTTGATAACCGATTTAAAAAAAAAAACGATTTAAAAAAACACGAGTTAAAAGGTTTGCGTCTGAACGCGGCTCAGGATGGTGGAGGAGCGGGGCTGCGCTACAACAGGCAGCTCTGCAGTTGCTGTTGGAGTCGAGTAAAGCTGTCAAGCTGTTCCCGGTTCCACACAAGCCGTAGCAGCCGTGCCTGAATCACAGCTGTATTTTCCCACAAGCTGTGAGGGCCTTTTGGCAGCCGCAGGCAGCGGGACCGCAGATGCTCCGGCTCTCCAAAGCCTTTCCAGCTGGTCCCGCCTTGGGAAGGGTGAGCTGCTGGGTCAGGCACCAGGGAGTGCCTCGCCCGTGGCACCAGACCCTCTGTGCCACAGCTCTGCGTGGCCTGAGCAGCCTGGCGGGAGCTAAGCTGATTTGCCCTGCGTCTCTGCGAGATGTCAGTGCTGCTCTCAGCCCCCGGGGCTGCTGTGTGTGCTCCTCTAGCTGTGCCCTCCTCTGTGCCCTCCTCTGTGCCCAGCCCCTCCCGTGGACCTGTCCTGGTGACAGCTATTATAGCCAAAATCAGCGTTGCAGCATCTGCCTGTGTTAGTGCAACTTGGCTTCTAGCTGTCAGTTCAGTCTATCTCATGTTTGGATACATCTGGAACCTAGGAGAACAATCACTGCTGATTTTTTTTTTTAATTATTTAATTTTTTTTACTACCTTTAGGCCCGTAGTATCCACGTACCTGAGGCTGTGACTCAGTGATGGTTGATGGTCTCCCTGAAAACTGGAGTTTAGCTGTCACATGCTGCACACTCAAAGCTGATGGCCTGTTCTGGCCCATGTGCTATGAGAACCCTGGAATACAGCTGTCCTTGGATACCTCTGCATATTGTTCTCTGTCAAAGAGATTTTTCGAAGGCTGACCTGAAAATAACCCACGTCCTTGCAGCTTGGAAAGCTTCTCCTTTCCCTGAAGTGGCAGAAGTATGCAGTGTTTGGGCACAGGTTGCATTTCCCAAGCAGTGACTGCGTGGTTGGGATGTCTGCAGTACATACCGAGTGCTATGCTGCTGCTCTGTGGCCATGAGGAGGCATTTAAAGTGCTTTTTCTGGGGAGTTCTTTTTAAAAATTAATTTCTTCAGTCAAAGGTTCTCTTTATTTTCCTTCAACTTTCCTCCCTATTTCTTCCAGTAAGAAAACAGAAGTTGTCAGTAGACATTGGAACACAGCAAGGTTTAAGTCAGTGTGGGTTAATATTGATTATTTGCATGATGTTTGTTTCTAGAAGCCCTTCTGAGCTAGGTGGTGTTCTAGCACTGAGCAAAAATGAGTCCTGGCTAGCACTAATGTGTTTAGCATCTAATTATAAAAAGAAACCAAGCTTCTCATTTTCAGAAGTCCAAAGATCTTTCTGTAATGCTCCTTTCCTTTATTTGTCCAAGCCTGTATATGAGACTTGCCAAGAGTATTCCAGTAACTGTCCCTCTGACATTTTGCTGCTTCTTGAGACTATTCCCTCTGCAGTTCCATATGGGTGTACACAGAGACAGATCTTGTGTCCCTGGGGTGGCTCCAGAGGATCTGTGGGGCACTGAGCTGAGCTTACAGCTGTGCCTTGCCTGTGTGCCCTGTGGTAGCTGAGCTCTGGGCCTTGGGTGCTGGATCTGAAGCTGAGATGTGCTGAAACACGTGCTGGTCAAATGAGTGCAGCTGCCCAACAGATCCGGATGGCTTTGGATAACTGACATCCTGATCTTTATCAGATCTGCCTCATCTGTGAACATTACCGGCTCTGTTTCTCTGGGGGTTTTGTTAGATCTTTTGATAAGATGTTAAATTATCTGGGTCTAAACCAGATCTGTGTTGCTCAAAACACTGCAGCTGGGTGATGTCTTAGGCGTAGGTCCTACTGAAAACCCACCAGTACAAAGACAGGCTTTGATCCTTTTAATATGTGAGCACTGATTTTTTATTTTCTCCAAAAACAAAAGAAGGGGGAAAGCAGTAACAGTGTCAAACAGTTTTACCCTGGTCATATCTGCTGGAAAGGAAATTTCTAAGCTGAACAAGACACTTAGTCTAACCCTGTACAAGACACTTCAGCTGCTCTTAGGAGACAATTTTATGTAAGAGGAAATGTAAAGGACTTTCTGGGTTTGATATGGAGTCAGTTATAGAAGAAACCCTAAGCTCTTAAGGAGGAGGAGGTTTTGAAGATAACATCACTAGCCAATTCATTCCTCACGTGAAATTGCTGATATTTTAGTGATCTCTGGCTCACCTGTCCTGCCAAATTCAGATGACTGAAGGACTGCTCACACACTTCATTTCATTGTATAAATTACTGCTTTGCCAAGACTTCTTTGAGACCCAGGCCGTTAACAGAAAAACCTTTGCTCTTACTTCAGACCGATCTGTGCATGTCTAGGCGAGGCCGAATAAACCACAGATGACCTCTGATGTAATTTTACCTATAGTCATTTGCCCCATTCCACTGCCAAGCTGACCTACAGCCAGAATCCCTAACCCGGAGACTCTTTCTAGGGGAAAATAATGGTGGAATAAGCCAAATGGGGATTTTTACAGCACAGTAGCTCTCCCACCCCTGCCCTGACAGGGCACCCTCTAATTCATCACTCCCAGAGCCTTTGCACCACTTGGCTTATCCCCGAGCAGAGGGTTTAGTGCAAGGCACTGCGTGTCTGTGTCGGGAGGTATTTGGGCAGGAGTATTCCACAACAGCTATTTTGGGCTATTTCCCCACATCAAGAAGCTCTAGTGCTTATCTCAATGGAACGAAAGTCAAGCCTGTTCTTCTAGATAAAATGCTTTCCCCTCCAACTGCCTGATGCCTTATCTCTGGTCTTGCAGCATCACCCATAACCCCTCTCCTGACCCACTTAAATTTCTGCTTTCAGCAGAACTGGGGTGGGGGCAGGGAGACTTGATTAATGAATAGTCTTCACTTTCTTCTAATGCAAAAAACTCTTCAAGTGGTCCATGCTCACATAATTAGGAGAGAAATCTCTATTCTTAATCAGCTGATAAATTATCTACGGGCAGACCTTTAAGAATATATTTCAGGTAGCTTTGGTTCGTGTAACTTATTGGGTTTTAAGCATTTTTCAGAATCTCCTGACAAAGAGAAGAACTTTAATGATATCATTTGACACTTGTCACCTTGTTCTCTTTGCCTGTTTAGAAAAACAAACCAAGACTGTGTTATCTCTTTTCCAAATCCAAAATAATTTTTATGAAATCAATATTTTTGCAAGCATAGCAATAAACTAGTGCTTGCTTTTTGAGCTTCAAAAATTAGATAAGGACTGAATATAGGCAGTCAAAGCAGTGAATTTGTTGTCTCTTGCATTCCCATTTCGGCAGCAGGTACAGCCAAGGCAAGCTTGTTTGTTAATTTATTTGGAATTAAGCTGATACTTTTAAGCCATTTCCTAGTGAATGATTACCTATCAAAATGTTTTTATCAGCTGGAACTGACTGATGTTCATTCCGATAGTTTCATGGGGAGCCAGCATGTGTGTAGTTAAGCAGAATTCAGTCTGGTTTCCTGTTTGAATATTAATTTTTTTGATTGCCTCCATTCTTTACAGTGTGGCAGGGACTACTCAGAAAATGCTCTTCTCCCTGAATCTGTGTGCAAAGTCCACTGGTGTGAACAATCCTGTTCATTTTTTGCCACTGGATGATCTGGTGAAGCAAGGAAGTATAAAAATTCCAGCCATTGTGACTAGGACTGTTAAATGTGGGGACTCTGGACCTTCCAGGATGGAGTCTGGAGAGGATGCCATGGACACTGCAGCTGCAAACATGATTAGGAAGTGGGACTGGCATAAGGGTCTTCCCCTTCCTCCCCACACCAGTTTAAGGCACTGGTGAGTGCCTCTGAGAGGCAGAGCCCTGCCAAGGTACAGGTGCCCAGACACTGCTTGACTTTATAGTTTCAGCTCCAGGGAGAGGAGAAGAGGTGTGATGACATGTACACCTAATCCATGTCACTGGATTCTGCTACAGGGAAATGGCAAAAGTAGCAAACAAATCAGTTAATAGAAGTCTTCACAGGGCACACAGCCTCTCGTGTTCTTGCCTTTGCTTTCATTGCTGCCACTGTGTGAGGTGCCACCGTCACACCTGCTGCTTCCCAAGGACAATTTCACCAAATCACCTCTGGTTTTTGAATTTTTTTCCCTGCATTCATTCATAGGTGGAGAGGAAGAGTGAAGCCTGCCTTACTTAGCCAGTGTGGAGCTATGATTTCACTGTGCTGGCATATTTAGTTGCAGCCATGTGTCACAGATCTTTTGCTTGTCATCTCCCATGTTCTCACTATTCCCTGTCACTTTAAAATTAATTCATTGCTAATCACTTACTCCACCCAGACGATACCCATATTCTTCTACTTGCAAGGCACCACCTGATGCTTCATTTGAGGAGAATGGAGGGAGGGACAAACAAAGGCTGACAACTGCACTGTGAAATAGCAGAATTAATTTGTCCCATATGCAAAATTTAATTTGAACAGTATGAATAATGAAGCTCTTTGGTCAGAGCACTGCTTCTCCAGTGCAGTTTTTCTATACAAGGGAACAGAAAAACAAAAGGAGTGAGATCTTCCTTTCCAAGTTTGTGGGGGATACTCTACTCCCAGCTCTTGGTAGATGACTGGGGGAAACTGGCATTAATCATGGTTATATTCAAGGGTACCCATCTTCTCGGTGCCTTTGCCTAAGTCACTTTTGGTAGAATAGAATCATGGTATGGTTTGGGTTGGAAGGGACCTTAAAACCAATCCAGCTCCACCCCCTGCTGTGAGCAGGGACACCTCCCACCACACCAGGTTGCTCCAAGCCCCATCCAATCTGGCCTTGAACACTTCCAGGGATGGGCAGCCACAACAGCTCTGGGCAACTGTTCCACCGCCTCACCCCTGAGTGAAGAATTCCTTTCTACCATCTAATCTAAATCTCTCCTCTCTTAGTTTGAAACCATTCACCCTTGTCCTACCACTATCTGCCTGTGTAAAAAGTCACTCTCCCTCTTTGTTACAGCTGTGCTCTGAGGCAGGCAGGGGTTTTCTGAGTCACAGAATGTTTGAGGTCGGCAGAAACCTCGGAAGATCCCCTAGGACAACTCCATCCTCAAGCGGGGCCACCTAGCGCAGGTTGCTCGGGGGTTTTGAACGCCTCGGAGCGTGGAGTCACTGTCACCTCCCTGGGCTGCCCGTGCCGGTGTGTGACCGCCCTCACAGCTGCACACGCGCTTTGTTCTGGTGCGAAGCTGCCGGCGGCCTTGGGAAACAGGATGCCCCGTGGAGCAGGGTGGATAAGATCAGGGCAGAGCTCCCTCCCCGCTCGGCCCCTGGGCTCCGCTCCCTGCTCGCAGCATGTGCGGCGGCTGCCGGCCCCCAGCGAGGAAGCCTCAAACCGCGGCTGGGAACATTTTGAAACAGATTTTTGTCACCCCAGAGGAAACATGGTAGGGGAAGAACAGGCCCTTGTAGCTGTGAACCAGCGATGGGAAGATAAAGGCACCCAGCTCGTCCTCCGTACCTGTCTAATAGTGCAACAGCAATGAATTTCAATCCCTTCATTTCAGGATGCAGTGGAACAGGGACATTTCTCTTTCACAGCTCTGCTCATTATCTTGTTGTAATGTAATGTATATGCAACCTGTTTTTTAATGTATGTATGTGTAGAGGGTCTGTATGTGCACTCAGAGAAGTGGGACGTGCTAAAATGGCAATTTTTGGTGCAGTTTGAGGAAACACAGCCATGAAAGTCCACAGAAGGATTCCTACTGTGTCGTGTGGTTCATCTCAGGTACCATTTATAGCCCAGAGCTTTGCTGGGCTCGGCTGATGTTTGACCTCAAGAAAAATACCTTTGTACCAAAGCACCTTCCTCTCTTCTCAGGAGACCTTACGCTTGCAGAGAATTTCCAGAAAAACATGAGAGTTAAAAGGTGCCCAGAGAATGCAAAGTGTGGTGTGGGAGGAGTTCTTCTGGTGGCAGCTTGGGTTAATCTGGTGAGTGATCAGGTAATTGACAACTGGTCTCTGCCATCCTCCTTGAAATAAGGGACAAAGTGTTAAATCTCTGTGCGGAACAGAAGGAAGGGAAACCAGAGGTTTCCCCACAGGTGGAATGAGATCATATAAAAAGCTGCAGAATTCCAAATGAAATTGATTCACTTTACTCCCAAATAAGCACCTGAATCAGTACGAATCAATACAAATGGCACCAATAAATACATCTTGGTTTGTTACAGTTTAACATCTCTATTTTCAGAAGGTTCTCAGAAAGCATTTTGGTACACCAATGCATGAAATACTGCTGTCAGATAAATTCAGATTATCCTGGATAAGGGTATTATATCACAGAATGAGAGCAGGCAGCAGAGATATAAAAGCAAAGAAACTGTTAGTGCTTATTTCTTGGGAAATGTCAGAAAGGGTGATTTGAGAAGTGGTGGTGTTTGAATCCCAGCGCACACTAACTTTGTATTGCTGCTGTTTGCCCTGAACTTCTGCAGCACTGGCAGAGAGAGCTCGGCCTCTAGCAATGCCAATAATACTGTTTTATCCAATTTTGTAAATTTTACAATAAATAAGTAGTATGACTTGTTTTTTTTCAGAGCTTAGTCATCTCTGGCACACGTGGCATTACTTCTGTTTTGAAAAAGGTGGTATCGTTACCCAAACTGTAATGACTCCCGAGTTCTGTGAAACCTAATTGGGAGTATGTTCATCTGGCTTTTAAGCTGTTTTCTAACATGAATTGGTGTTGGTGCATGTTTCTACCCAATTTGCGACGTGTGCCACTCGAAAGACATGAAGTTAACATGAAAACCAGCCAAAAGCTGGAGCAATGGAAAGGTCAAATACATTATTAAGCATTAAAATTCTGAGAAGTCTCTGTTGTGCAGGAGATTGTAACAAGAAGAGGAAACAGCACAACACGAGCAATCTCTTGTGATAAAGATCTGGTGAGCAGAGAAGAGCAGAGGAAGTGGAGCATGTGTGATGATTCCTGTTACAGGACGTGGCCCTCCTCCTCCTCCCCATCAGGTGGTGTGCTCGGGGCTTTGGCTGAAATATTCTGGAATTTGAAATAAACTCTAGAAATAATGTAACATATTTGTTTATTTCATCAAGAAAATGGGAACCTTTGTTTTTATAGTTCTAGAAAGGCATCTGAGGCTGAAGTTGTCCCATCCCAGTAAAGCAACCTCTTCTCCTCTGGCTCTCAGTGCACCTCAGATCTGATCTGGAAGGAGATGGTGCCACATGTGCAGGATCACTGTCTCTGTATTGTGCCTCATGTGTAACTCAGACACCTCTATCCTGAGACCTGGGATGGGTCTCACTGTCCCATTTCGGCACCAAACAGGTACCTGATTGTTAGTGACTACAACAAAGACTCTTTTTAAGCTTTTTGTGGAAAAGTGTAAAGGTTTTGAACTTCTGTTGCCATTTTAAAGCTTCTGTAAAACTTGAGCAGGTTTGCAGTGTTGAGATCCACCATCTAAGGGATGAGCAAAAGTTGGTTAAACGACCTGAAACATAAAGAAATTAATTATTGTCCCTGTCACTCAATATAATCTGCTGTGTACTTCCACCAGAAAGGCTTGATATTTGTGCCTCTTAATCATTACCCTCTGCTTTTACGGGCATCAGGGTTTCTTGGTGTTATCTCTAGTGTAGGCACACGAAGGCAAAAGAAGAGAATTGAGGAGAGGAGGAAAGCAGTCAAATTTCCCGAAGCTGTCAGAACAGCCGCGGGTGATTAACAGCTGGGAGCGCTCAGGCAGACTGGGTGGGGTTTGCTAATGCAGCCATGCATGCGATCACACAGGGGGTGAGGAGAGGTGATGGCATGGGAATGTGTCATGGAAGTCACTGAGGACAGGGAGGAGCCAGGGGAAAAACCTGCTCTGCCCGTGGGGAGGACAGGCACACGTCATCCATCGCGTTTGGGAAGTGCTGCTACATGCACAGGGGTGCAGGCACTAGCCAGGAGCCCACGTTGGCTCAGGGGAGTTTTTGACATGATTGAGCAAAAAATAAAAGGTGAAAAAAGTGACTCCATCACCTTCTCTCCCCACACAAGTTTTAGCTAGCTCCACTAATAAGTTAGAAGCACAGAAATGCAGAAAGAGACTGTAGGAGCCCAAGCAGTCTAAGAACACCACACAGAGACAACAAGTTTAACTGTCTTGGTAAAAAAAACAAAAAAAAAAGCTTAAATCAGGGTAATACTTATTCAAGTCTTCATGCAGATTATACTCAGGGGAGATTTAATGTGCAGTGGGGATGAGACCCATCTCACTCTGTCCTGGCTCAGGTGGAGACAGTAAATTCTGGCAGTGCATGGTTCATCTCACCAGCACCCTGAAGAATGCTCTGGTCCCCTGCTTTGTGTCTCCCCATCACGCCCCAGCAAAGGTCACTGCTGCAGGGCAAGAGGGGTGAATCACCCACCTGGCCCCAGGGTTTGTGTTAGAGCCAGGAAGCACAAGGGTTGGGATAGCACAAACCCGTAATTTTGGGTGCTGTCTCACTAATTAGTCAGCATTCATCAAGATAACTAGAAAAATAATTTTTCAGATAGTATCAGACTAGTTTGTGGTTGGCTTGAACTGGCTCTTTATTCTGCAGATACAGAAATGTACAGGATTTTTACAAGGTCAGACTTTTAAAAAACGTTGACTTAGGAGTTTTCTTCTTTCCCATTCACTCCAGAAGGAAAAAAATGAAAACAAAAACAAAAAAACAAAAAAACAAAACAAAACAAAAACAAACAAAAAAAAAAAAAACAAAAAAACCACCAAACAAACAACAAAAACCTAATCAGTTCCTGTTGATTTGCTTCCATCCATGGCTTTATTTCTCGTTTTTGCTTGCTACCTAGTGTTTTCCCTGTCTTTTGAGATTCCTGTGGAGAAGCAAGAGGGGCAGTGAAACCCTGGCAATGCAGCATTTTCCAGCTATATCTACTCTTTGCTGTGTTGAGATGAAATCCAACACTGAGGTGTTCCAGTTTCAGGCCTCCAAATAAAGTTCCAACACTTCTGCAAGCATGCTAGGACAGAAACTGCCTTGCTTTGTGTGCAGGTAGCATAGAAATAATGCTTTGCTGGCTGTACGATGGGAACCCCTCAGCTGATGCTGCTCTACTCTTCACGCAGCTGGTTTGAAGATCCCTGGGATTTATCCTCGGAAAACAAACAAACGAACAAACCAACAAGTAATCTTTCAAAAAACAAAGAGCTTCCTTTTACCTCCTTCTGACGCCTTTCTAACAAAGGCTGCTGCTAGGTCAAGAACCTGCCTCTGTTTTCAGGCAGAAGCTCCTCAGACAGGATTTTCAATTTTTAAAATTTTTGCCCCCCACCCCCGTGGATGAATGATTTGCCTAATTCGGGAACACTAAAATTATTGCTCTTCTCTCTGAGCACGAGAAGCACACCTGTAATTTCTCACGGAATATGCTTTGTGGCAGAAGAGCCGCGTCCCCTCCCAGGTGTATCCTTATGCAAAGAGCAGCTCAGCCCGAGTTTATTGCTGCATCAGGCTGGCGGCCGTGTGGAAACGCCTGGCGTGTTTGTTTGTGTGCCGGTGGTTAATGCTCATTAGCAGGGAGACTAATAGCACTGCCTGGAGCCAGGCAAAGTGCGAGGCACTCGCTGCCTGCATTTCCCCTGCTGGATTTGGCAAGCGCGGGCGGCGCGGAACCTGCGGCACCCCTGCTGCTCCCCTGCCGAGGCCCGGGGTGGCTTTAGAAGGGCATCTCCTGCTGAAAGGCTCTGGGTGGGCTGCTGCTCCCCAAGGGGTAGTGCTGGAGCCATCCCAGCACTCCCACTCCACCTGCATTTCCTCTGTTTTTCCAAACCGCGATCCCCTCTGCTGTAGGCTGCTCCTCCCAGGCATCCCCTGCTCCGTTTTGTTCTGGCTTTGCCGGCTAATTTCTCCCCTAGCCTCTTTTTTTGCTTTCCCCCCTCAGGGGATTACCTATGTGTGGCAGCAAATGGGAAACTGAGGCGTCTGGCTGCAGTGTGTCATGTGAAATATGTCAGCGGTGAGGGAATATCACCCGAATGACAGCTCAGAAGGAGATCAGGGTGCTGATAACTCTCTTCTCTCTCCAAGCAGGAGAGATGGGCCAGGGCTAAAAATCTGACACAGCACAAGGGGCAGTATGGGTTTCCCCAACTCATTTGCATCCCAGGCACTTACAGAAAAGGTTGAGTTAGGGAGAAAGATGAGAAGCACTGCTTAAGTTTGTTTCTTGGGGATAAACAAGATTTAGGTAAAACCAATGGCACCTGTGAAGTTGAGGTGTCTGTTGAGCTGGCCCCATCTGTCAGTAAGCCTGAGAATGGCTGAAGTCAGAGGTGCCTGTAGAGAAAATGCCTTGGGGATGTGCCTTATCCAAGGCACAGATTCCCAGCTCTGACAGCTATGAAATCACCTTGTCAGCTGTGCTGGGTGGGGAAAATACAGAACAGACCCTACAAGGGAGATAACTTTTTAAGTGGTTATCAAGGAAGGAGCCAGGCTCCAAACAGAGTCACTAATTTCTAATGTTAGCATTTTATTAGTGTTGTCTTGTTTGGGCTTAGCAAGATTCTAAGTCTCTCTTGTGGTAGGAGTGATGGCAGGTGTGAATGGCCAAGGCTGGGGTCTGACCTTGAAAGTAAAATACAGTGTGGTGCTGCCTGCTGTGGTTGGAGACATCCCAAGGATGCTGGGGGACATGACTGCAGAAGGGCCAGGACAAGGGATGGCAGTGCAGTGCCTTAGTGGAGAGGGGGCTGTGCATCACTTGGGACCAAGGGGGAGCTTTTCCCAAGACCCCTTGGGAGGAGAAGAATCATCAGGGGTCTTCACTGAGGTTTTGGGTGCTGCAGTTTGGGCTGGGGACAGAGGATGTGCATGTGGAAGGGAAACTGCTGTGACTGTGCTGAAGAGCCCAAGCTTTGGTCCAGGTGCAGAAAACCAGGCCTGCATAAATGTCTGGCTGGTAAAAAAAAAATAAAAAAGCCAATTAAAGAAAAGGTAATAAGTCTTGGTGGATGTGGTTGGAGAATCTGCCAGTTGTGGAGCATCTGGCTTTAAGTCTCTTGGGATAAAATCCATTGCACTTTACCCTTGCAGAGAGAGGAAGATCTAGAGTCCATCAGCATAGGCTCTGCTGGCTGCTCACACACAAATGAGGTCTGAAGAGCAGTGTCCTCAAAGCTTTTAGTTAAGCAGGTGGTTCAAATGGAGAGTGTTCACAGGCAGTGCTTACAGCATCCATAGGTATTTCCATTCCAGCATCCCTAGGGTGTTCCTCTGAGAAGCTGTGGCTGGGATGTACAAGAGTGTCTAAGGGACTCGGGCACCAGAGTCTCACTCATTTTTTCTGGCAGCTCTGGGCTTCTCAGCCTTCTGCAAACAGTGACATTGTTTGTCTGGATGCTGAATGCTTATGTTCAAGTTACCATGTTAGATAACCGAGTCTCACCAAGGGATGGTGGCTCCACAGGAAAAGCAACCTTTTCTCCTGGATGAGATAGTCTCAAGTGACAATTTCACTGCAGAAAAGATGTGCCTCATCTTCAGACAGAGCCTGAAATTGGGTCCCATATTTGGTAAAAATACTTTAACCAATGAGATACTGAATGGAAGCTTTTGAATTTGCTTTTTCTTTCTCCTTTTTTTTCCTTTGTAAAAGGAGAAATTCTTCAGTGCTCAAGTTCTTGATTTGAGAGATCGAAGTGCTTCACTGAGGAGTGAATGCAGAGTTATGGGGAGGTGAGATAAGATGCCTCTCATCATTCAGTGATGGTTTCCCGGTCTTTTGGTTGAGCTGGGGCCACAGCCCATCGGTGAGATGCTTCAAATTATCTTGTCTTGAAATGTGCAGTTCTTTCTACCTCTTCACAGGCCAGGGAAGAGCCATCCTCTCTGCAGGTTTCTGCTATGGGGATCATATCCTTTTGGGAGCTCTGGTAAGTCTCAAGGCTGCAGCCCTTCATCCTCTTTTCAAGAGCCTGACCTAGTAAAGTCAATTAAAGTGTAGCCACGACCTCTGAGAGCCTTTGGACTCATACTGATGTAAAACAGATCCACAAGAACTGATGCTCTGAATAAAATGTAATAGCACTCGTTCTGGAATAGGAGTTGATTTATTTTAACTTGACTTAATACATTTTCTTATTCTAGCTTAAGAGCATCCAGAAAAGTTTTTCTAGTCAATTTTCAAGTGTCAACAAGCTGTTTTTCTTGGTCTCACAAACTCATCTTTGAAATGGGAATAACTTAGTCTCCCATATGGTGTTGAAAGCTACTTCATAGCGGAAATCTCCTGTATATTCATACAAAATTTTAGAGGAGCAGGTGGAAATTATCTGGCAATTAAAGTTAGTGCTATGGAGCTAGGACTTGGAATGACACAGCCAATCTATTCAAAGACCTCATCTCCTACTGTCAGCAGTTGGTTACGTGACTGTTCATTGTGCTGCTCCTCACGGGGGGAAAAGCCCTTGAGAAGATGGCAGAAGATTTCAGCTGATTTCTGATAATTGTGTTTGAGCTGATGATGACATTTATCTGAAAGGAAATGGTTAAAAGCAGGTCTTTAGCCGCTCTGCCTCTGACATCATTCTTCAGACTTATTGGGGTATTAACGAAGAAAAGTAGCTTTCTGTGAATGCAGGAAGTGGCCTCCAATAAAGTTTGCAAATTTCACAGAAAAACGGACATAAAAAGGTCAAGACTCTCCTCAGCCACTTTGTCTAATTTTATTTTGAGCAGTAGATTTCTCTACTCACTTAAAATACTCAGGTCTGAGCAACAGTCAGGATGGTTCCCACCATCCTGAGGGGAAGTGTTCACCGCCCTCTTGCAGCAGCAGTCCAAGGTTTGTTGCTCACCATTTTTCAGAATTGCTCAATATTTTCTTGACTGTGTGTAGCTGTTTGTTAGATCTCCAGATCTTCCTCCATTGTAGGAATTACAATTTTTGTGGGGTTTTTTTTTCTGTTTTTTTTTTTTTTTTTAATTTATGTAGCACTCTCCTACCTCCCTCAAGGAGTTTGCTCAAACTTTCTAAACTTGACTGGAAGACCTGATGAGTTATTTTACCTCCAGAGTGCATGACTGGTAGGGAGGTATGAGCATGTGTAAACAGCTGTTTTGGCTGAAAATTGATTTGAAAAATTGTTTAAAATGTCTATAAAAATGAAGCACAGCACTTCATGGAGACACTGTCAATGGAGAGGAAGATTTTCAGCCTGTTTCTTTTAGACACTGCCCCTATTTGAATTTCCCTCTCATGTTAAGGTGAGGAGCATTGTGGCACTGCTGTGAAATCTCTGCTGAGCAGACAGAATCCCAGTTCCCTGTAAAGCAAAAGCTCAAGTGACATTCCAGAGCTATTGAGGGCCTGGTGCTCAGGGAGCTTTCCCTATCCTGCTGAGGCCAAGAGGTGAGCAGGGAATTCCGTGCTTGGCATGAGCAGTCTTGGGAGAAGGGAGAACTTAGCTGCCTTAAAATGAAGCAATCCAAATTAAAAGGAAGCGTGATTGATCTCAGCTGGAAGTTGGTGCATTTTAAACATGGGATGGTGCTTTTTTTGCAACCTGCCTCAGAGTTTGCTAATGCCCCTGATTTATTATAGAGGCCGAGAGAAACAGCTTTGCACAGCAGGATAAGCATGCTTTTGACTTGCTTCCAGGTATGACAACAGCTGAGAGCCATCAAAAGTAGGAAGAAAATAGCTGCCAACAGTTCTGTCTAACTTGGATGATCCTGATTTTCTTCTTGCTCTGTCAAACCCTGCTCACTCAGTCCTTTCTGATGGAATTGAGGACAGAACCTCCTTTTGAGAGCAGCTTTTGTTTCTATCAGCATTTAACTGTGCTTTTTTTGTAGGATATGCAGAGCCTGGGAAAGAAAACTCTCTCCTCTGCCTTCCTGTGCTTCTCCAAGAGGGAATGGCTGTGTAAGGAGCACAGGCAGTGCATGGAATGGAAAGAGGTTGGACCTCCAAGATTCACAGTCTGCCAGCAGACAGCAGCAATCCTTCAGGAAGGTGTTTTTGAGGAAAAAGTTTTGGCATTGGAAGTTACCAAAGAAATATTGTCTCCTGGTCCTGACTATGGCAAGAGGAATTAGCAGACCAATCCTTTCCTTCCCTTCTCCCTGAAAAGGACAGTGAGAGGCCAGGTAAGCCTTCACCAAACCTTGGCAAGGAAATACCTGAGCTGGGGAATTCAGCTAGAAAATCATTCTAGAAAATGTGGAATATTAGACTAGAAGATTTTGGTCTGAAATCATCCCAGAAGCAGAGTTCTAGAGGTTTTGTGACACTAAAAAGGAATATTTTTGCAGTGTTTGTGATGGGGATGTTGTGTGGGTGTGCATTCATAATGTTTTGTTTCACATGCTCACGTGCCACTGCAACTTGAGCTTTGTGGAGCTTTTCCTCTTCTTCTGGGAGGAACACCTTCCCAGAGAGGTAAAGGACACATATTTATTTGGATGACCAAATAGGTAAGATGGTGTGTAAAACGAGATTGAAAAATATCTGGAATATTCTCACTGGAGTAATATGAACTTCAGGCATTTGGGCACTTTCCTAGTCCTTTTACAAAACTTGGAAGCAAATGGTTAAAAGTTGGCTAAGAATATTTACCTCTAGCCACAGATTAAGCAAAATGTCTATTTTTTTTCCTTTTTCTCTCCATTGTGCTGTTTAAACCTGCTAAGAAATTCATTTTGCTGTGCGTTTTCATGGATAATTTGAGTTGTACGCAAGGGTTTTTTTTCTTCTAATATGTAAAATAATTGGATTTTGAGCAGTGTTGTATGTTTGAAGCTAGTCATACATGTAACTAATGGGTATGAAATTTGAAGGAGGATTCAGGTCATTCTTTGAGGGTGAAGATGTCACAGTTTGGATAAGCTTAGTTCATGTACTTTGTCTGCTGCAGCTTTTGCTCTGTCCTTTGAATTTCCACGACACCTTTATCTGAAGGCTTGTATTGAAGCTCAGAACAAGCAGCCCATGATTTTGAAGGAGAGGATGAGGGCTTTTTGCTTTACTTGAGGAGTTTGCTCTTGAACTGAAGACCAATGTCTTTAAAAGCCTGGAGTGGTGATGTCTATCTTTCAGAAATCTGTGCAGGTGTGTAACTCATTCCTTTTGTACCCAAGGGCATTTCTCCATGTGTTCATTCACTAAGACTCAAAAATTCCACACTGGAATGCAATAATATTGCTTAGGGAAACTGGAGATAGCCTTGCCTTGAAATCCTGTCCCCTCATTGCTAGAAGTGCCTGAAGGTGTGTGTACTACCTGTCTTTAGAGTCATAAGCTATATAATTATAAGCTATAGGTAGTTACAAGTAGCCATAAACTACTTGGATACACTGAAAACTATGGAGGTGGAAAGGATTAAAATTTCAGGAGGGGCTGGGCAGAAAGAGGAGTCTGTGCTTTGGTCCACATCTGCCCTGGCACACACAGACATGCCAGAGGGAGAGGGAGAGAAGCCCTGGCTGGGTGTAAGGCTGGGGCCTCAGGGTGCTGCTGCCCTGGCCCCAGGCTGCTGCCCAGCTTCAGCAGGGCCCAGCTCATTTGCTGCCCTTTGAAGGTTTGAATCTGCTTTGGAGGGAATTTTTCAAGGCAGTGCAGAGTGTGAGGGTTGCTGGTTGTCACTGTGAAGGAGAAGAGCAGTGTGTTTGCTCACCAGCTGCTGACAGCTCTGTCTCAGGGCAAAGAGGGAGTGGGACAAGATGTGTGAGCCTGGGTGATGAATCCCTTCCAAGACTATGCTGCCTTGGCCAGCAGTTTCTGTAGCTTTATAGCATGTGTATAGTGTGTGAAGGGGTGGGGGGGTGGGGGTTTTCTCCCTCCCAAAATCCATCAGTCCCAATATTCTTTCTCCTCCGAAAATCCTTGTTCTCCACTCCCCTGTCCTGCGCTAGGCATGTGGCTTCTGGTACTTCCCAACCCCTTGCTTGTTCTTCCTCTGCATCTTTCCAAGGGGCCTGAAGTTTAAAACATGGGTCTCCTTTCCCTCCCCTCCTTTCCTGTGGTGGATTCATGCCAATTCAAACCTGGAGCTTAGGCTGGCACTGAGGTGAGCACAAGGAGGCTGAGCTCATGGCCCCATGGCACTCAGACACTGTGGGTCAAATTGGGCTGCTGGACAAATCTGAAGTCTCCCTGGGACCCTGCACTGTGCTGGCTGGCAGGGAGGAGGGGAGAGGTGATAAATGAGTGCCAGAAATGCTGTTCTGGGTGCACAGTAAGTGCCACAGGGCTGCAGGGTAGATCTGAAAACATAACCAGTGGGTACATGCAAGCCATCTCTCCAGAGGCTGGGAGCAGCTCCTTGCTCTCTGGCAGCCCAGAAGCAGCTGGGGAAGGTGGGAGTAGTCACAGTCATTATTTTATGGCATGTCAGGAAAACTCCTGTGGGAAGAGACATGCAGGCTGCCCAGCTTTTCACCCATCAGTGCCCTTAAAAACACAACATCCTTTTCTGAGGCCCCAGCAAGAGGGCCTGTGCACCCTTTCAGGTGCTTGTCATTGGTCTTGAAGATGCAAATTGGCTGTAGCTGAGGAGATTTTGTTTTTCCTGAGGTTAGAAGTGTTTTGTCAACTCTAAATTAAGACAGGTTTTGTCTGGGCGGTATCTGACACAGAGATTGCCACTTGCTAGATCAGAAATTAAGATGTTTGGACCAAAACAAAATCCCCTTATATTAAGATATTTTAGCACTGTTGTCTTCTGTAGGATACTGAATAAAAGCTGCTATTTAAAGGTATTTTAGTGGGAAGCATCCATGGATGCTGATGGCAGCTCTCTCCGCTATCTGCTTCTAGGATGCAGACATTCTTGTTCAGCTTCTAGACACTACATCTGTTTGTTAAACTTAAAGATTGAGTTTTTCTCAAGCATTTTCAGTCTGACTCACATTGCTCAGGGATCATGGTGCAAATGCCCTTTCTTTTGTGCAAAATCTGTGCAGTCAGGCCGTGTGGTCTGGCTGTGCTCTGAATTTAGTGGTCACAGTGTTCATCCCTGAGTGTCACTATCTCATGGCAGAGATGGATTAGGCTCCTTTGGATTTTGGTGGTGACAGTCCATGCTACCCAATGGCCATGAGGTTTGTACAGGAGAGTTTCTTTGATACAGATCTAGCCACACTCCTAAGGAGAATCTGAGGCTTGCAAGTTCATGCTTGATATTGCTTGCTTATTTTCAAATGCAACATTTCAGCACAAAGAGGAGACCCTGAATATGGAAAAAGTCAGTGAATACAGCAGTGGATCTGACACAGATTTCTGGCCAGAAACTCTGATCAGAGTGAAGTAGCTACCCCTGAAGTTCCTCCTCTCCAATTAGGAAGATACCAGCGAGAGCATGGCTAAGTAGCAGTCTGGTAAACAGAGGGATGTTTTTATTAAACAGCTTTGGGATGCAGAAGTATTTACACTGACCTTGTTTTTCAACTCTTCAGAGGGCCAAGGAGAAAGCTGGAGGTTCTGTAGGAAGTAATGCTCCTTCATTATATTGCTTCCCATCTGTCGGGTTAGCTTTTAGGGTCTGTATGCTCTCATTTCTCAGGGAGCACTGGGGATTTCACAGGCAGGAAACTTTATCAGGGAAGTATCTCAGAGTGCTTCTCCACGGCATGGGCAGGAGCTCAGTGCCGGGTGAGGAGGCTGCTGGGGGCCAGCAAGCTCACCCCAGTTCTGTGCTGTCCCACAGAGCACAGACCTGTCACTGCTGTGTCCAGAGCACATATGGAGGAGCAGGGGAGTGAAGTGGGAACCCAGGCTCATGCGCAGGGAAATCAAAGCCTTTGTGCTGCATGAGGAAGGAGAGGTGAGGTGAGCTCTCCCCTCAGTGTCTATGGTGATAGTTTCCCAAAAACATCTACAGCTGTGATTCTCTGCAGCGGTGGGGAGGATGACAGGCAGTCAGTATTCACTGGTATTCCAGTGGGAGCATGCCCTGAGCCTGGATAAAGGGTATGATTTTCCCAAGCACTTGAGAGTCTCATCATTCCCCCTTCAATCCTATGATAACCTAAGGGGATGTTTCCCATATTCCTTTTTGGTGCCCAATAACATTTTCAGTGAGTTAAAGCAGGAGCACCCACCACACCTGAAATGCAGAGTGCCACATGTCCACAGCCACCACTGGGGTGTGAGTCAGGTCCTGGCAGGATCAGGTGGGCAGAAGGCTGTGGGGAGCAATCTGAGCTCCCAAATCTGGTGTGGCACTGAGCAGGATGACTTGCAAGAGGTGAGTTGACATCAGGCTTGACAAGCAAGTGCCTGGTGGTTCATGTGTGCTTTAATGGAACTAATTATAACCTTTCAGAAAATGTAATTAAAAGTGAAATCACCCATTTGACATATGGTCAATAAAATTACTGGTCTCATCTAATAAAGTCTCCTTAGGAGAAAAGTGCTGCAGTGAGTGCAGGTGGGATCCCAGTGAAATCCTTCTCCTGAAATGCCTTCCCAAGGCATGTGCAGACCAGGGGAAAGAAAGATGGAATAAAGATAAATAATGCTGGCTGCAGGAAATGGGTGGAATGATTTCCTTACACCCAGCATGCTTCTCCTCACTGCCACCTGCAGTGAGTGGAGGCAGGATTAGGGTAGTGGCTGCACTCATGATCCTTGAGCCTTTCTTGGAGCCAGAAAACACTCCCTTCTGCTCAAGGGACAGTGACCTCTGTGTGCTGCAGTGCTTTTGACTTCTTTTATTGAAGGACCTTGAAATGAAGGCAACGCTGAGTCCTTTAGCAGTAGACCTATGTAAGTTAGGAAACAGCCTCATAAAACCCAAAAATCATACACATCCCATTCTATAACTTTCCCCACTCAGACTGGAATACATTATAGGTGTTTAAAGGAACAGTGAAGCACATGGTGTGGAGCCATGGAAATTATCTCCATCAGCTTTTTCCTCAACAGTTTTTGCCTATCTCACACAAATGCTGTGGTGTTGCAACAGGGAAGCAGTAATAGAACAAACTAATTTTTATTTCAGTATTGCCCTCGGAGGGTTTTTTTCTGCTCTGCCAGTGCCTGGTGTTTCATTGAACACCTGGCTCCAGATAATTTATGGAGCATAGAAGACATCTGCTCTTGTTGGAAATCTTGGGTTTGTTTAGGTGGCTGCAGCATCACTTGGCATGAGTGAAAACCTTGCTAAAGCAGGAGACAAGTAACCTTTCTTGCCTGGTTCATGAGTTTCAGGGCAGGGTCAGACTCACCGAGGAACAAGGGGTTTGTTAGCCTCTAAAGGCTAAGAGAGTTATTCCACTTGGCACACTGATGCTCTGTGCCCACCTTCATGGAGGCAAAGCAGTCATGGCATCTCATCCTCCAGTACCAAGCCATGTTTAGCCTTTCCCATGGCTCTTTCCAGTTCTCCATGGCCAGGCTGCTCTAGGCTAAAGCAAACCTTGGAAGGAGGTGCCTTCCCCGAGCTGGAGCGTGAGGGAGGGCTCTGCAAAGCTGCCGTAGCAGAGCAGGGAGAGCTCTCCTCGTGCTTGCTGCAGAGCTGGGCTCCCGGCATCCCCCTCCATTGACCCCTGCTCTCACACCTGTTCTCGCTCTCGCACCTCCAGCGCTCCGGAGACTCTTCTTGCACCTCCCACAAGTGCACATGCTTGTGCTCCAAGAGCCTCCCTGGATTTCGGACCTTTGTGTTATTGGAATGAATTAGGCTTGGCTGAGGGATGGGATTATTGCAGACCTGTCACTTCACAGTATGTTCCTGTTACAGCCCACACTCGTGTCTGCTAGTATTTTAAAGTAAACTTTAATTAGCATTTTCCCAAGAGTGTGAATAAATTGTTTTATTGTTGGTTTGGGGTTGGTTTTGTTTTAAGGAAAAGAGTGTTTACTCACCAAGGACATGTTTCCAAACTCTCCATCCGCACGAGTCCTGGTTTTTATGATATCTCATCACATATCACTGCAAAGCTCTGCGTGGGGCTGCTGGTGGGAGCAGGGCTTCTCAGTGGTGGGGTGAGACGTGCCGTGGAGGCACATGCAAGTGCTGGAGTATTTTTGAGTCATGTTGGAGCAAGGCTGTCAGACTCCTGATGGCCATGTGTCACCCATTTACTAGCAAACTATTCCAGGGGAGTTTCTCCAGTCTAAGTAAAGCTGTGTCTGACTCGGTTTGGTTTCCTGTGGGCTCGGCTTAGGCTCAGTGACCTCAAAAGTCCTAATTAACTTCTCTCTAAGAGAATCCAGTGACACTGGACAGATCTCCCCTTATTGTAAACAACATCTGAGTTGTTCTTCGTAGGGAATGTTGAGCATGTTTTCCAGCTCTCAGTCCAGGAAGGGTGAAGCAGGTACCTAACGTGGTCCAGAGATCTGCTCGCCGACAGCAAAGGCATGGAAAGGATGTTTTGTACGTGGCTGAATTCCTGCAGAACTACTTTACTGCTGAAAATAAGCCCACTAATAATGTGTGAAGGTTTCTACCCACCCAACCCATTTATTAAATGGAATTTGTGATAGTGGTGGAATAATGGATGAGCTATGGTGGAGTAGGGGATGAGCTACAGACCTGTTCATCCTCTTTGTGGGGAGAGGGTTTAGGAAGGGCTGGGGAATTGGGCTGGGGCTGAGGTGTTACAACATGAGCGCTGGCACAGACTGGGATCCCCACCCCATCCCCCCTGTTTTAAAAGGTGCAGTGTGATGTGAGGAAGGTAAACCCACTGCCTGGAATACTAGAGGCAGGGAGAGGCAAACCAGCAGCTGGGGAAAAAAATAGTAGTTTTAAAAGCCTGGGTGGTAAGGAAAATTTTTTGGAGGGAAGAAGGTGTTGTCTTGGGTGAGCTTTGAGGACTCCACTGGCTTTTGCATTGCAGGAAAACACACTTGAGCAAATGTGCTGGTATGAAGTGTTCAGGCACAGAGATTGACTCCTTTTAGTTTCACCCATGCATGGCTTTGGTTCCACCCATCTTGTTTAAACAAATATACTTGGTGGGGATGAGGCAAGGAAAATCCTGTTCTCCGCTTGTGTTTCTTCTTCCCTCTGCTCCTCCAGCAGGGACACTCAAAACACAGATGGAGATCAAGGCGTTAGGTTTTAACAGATCCAAATCAATTTGATGTGTCCTTAAAAAATCCCACAGTCATTTCCAGTGGCATCAGCAGAGCTGCTAACAGCTGAGCGTGTGCCCAGTCACTTGTTGCTGCATGTACTGGTTTTCTCATAATGAAACCATTCTTTCCCTGTCAAGTGAAGACTCTAAGTGTGGCTTTTTGGTGGCAGCAACACAAGAGCATCTTTGGAAGTTATAGAGTGTGTTATCTGGAGTATCACCATGGGAGCAGCAAAACTGGGTTGTCATCTTGTGCTTCTAAACAACCTGTTCCCAGCTGCCTGGCGAGACCTCTGTCCATAAGTGCCACATAAAAAGGCTCCATGCAGGTGATTCAAAAAAGGATAATGGATAATGCCTGGGAATCAAAACACCTAAGTTTCTGACCTGTTAGTAGTGAAAATGGGCTGCTTGCTCCCTTCCAGCAGTTCTCCAGAAGGCACAATCTGCTTATCAAAGGAGAGCCCTCTGCCTACTGGGAAGGACTAGGAAGGAGCTGTCCCCCATTGTTTCCTAATATGAGGTGGGGGATGCAAGAGAACTGGCAGCCCATGCTGCACTTACCCACTGGTATGTGACAGCGTCCTCATTTGTGTGAAAATACGTATTTGGTGACTTGCAAAATCCCAAGAGGCTTCCAAATAGGAAGGATTATTCTTTTTATGCCACTTTTGCTTTATGCCTTCACCCACGGTCTCATAGAAGTCGTGGTAGGAACAGACCTCTGTAATCCAACCTCCCATCTGGAGCAGGACTGTCTCCAATACCAGATCCTGTCAGCTGGGGCTTTGGCTGCCCAGAGCCTGATCACTGCTTTGGTTGGGGTGTCACCACTTTCTGAGTGACCTCTGTCTACCCTTCTAGTCCAATTTTTTGTTGTAATATCCAATCTGAACCTCAAAAGCCACAATATGTGATCACTGCCCTTACCTGGCAATAGGAGAGGCCCTGTCATCATCACAATTCCCCTTCAAATTCAGTGGGTGGGAGCCTGCAGAATTTGGCACCAATTTCCCTTTTTTACTGGTTTGGTGTTCAGGAATGATTCCTTTTACTCCTTGGCCTTGCTACTGGAGGAGAAAGGGATTTTCTGTGGTCATGATATCCCCCAGCTGGGGACAAGCAGTGCCGGACTCAAGCCCTGAGGGAAGGGTGGGAATGTCTAACCCATGCAAATCCATAGGGCAAACTGCTTATTTGAAGAAGAGTTCATTTGTTTTTTTCCTGGGGCTCATTCTACCAAAAGTGAGGAGAGAGAATTCAGAAGTTATTGACCTCCATTTTCAGTATAAAAGAGTATAAGGCACTGAGCTCTGATGCACATTCCAGGTCTTTCCTATTATCTTACCCTTCTCCTGACTCACCTGCTCTGGTTGCTGTGTGTTGCTCCATCCTGGGGGAAGCAAAGCACACATTGCTCACCTCTCCTGTGACCTCTCTGATGCCACACCTTTGTTGGATGACAGCAACAAAAACAGCGCAGAGAATTCCCAAAAGGGTGAGGACTCCTTAATCCCTTCAGAAAACCAACTTGATACTTCGTGGGTGGGTCCCTGTTAGTCTCAGGGTAAATTAACATCTCCTTCCTCATCCACAGCTCTCAGCTTTTCTGATCACACTAAGTGCAAGGGCCAATCCCATGTGCCTCTGGCTCCTCTTCATGTTTGCTTCATGGGGACATGGGTCTCACCCTCTTAAAATCCCAGCTGTCTTCTCTTTTCCTAATTCCACATATGGCTGTCTAATCCATGGGTCAAGTTGCCTGCCTGGAAGCCAGCATGACAGTCCCCTCATGACCACTGGCTTAGCTCAGCTGACAGTTTTGCTGCTTCTCCAGTGACCTCCTTCAGTGTTTTCCACAACTCTGTTTCTCTCTGGACTAAATTCTTTGTCTATTTATTTAGCATCTTTCTTCCATCCTGTATTTTGCGCAGACACATCACCATGGTACCGAGGTTCCCTGTGGTCAGTATTAGAAATTAATCATTGAGATGTTGGAGAATCTGTCTCCATTTTCACAGGAAAATGATAAAAGAATTCAATTGTCCATGCAATGTGGTAGCTTGTGGTCGAGACTCAGGGACCCCATTCTTGTCTAGTCAGATCATCCTTTCCATGTGGGGCTTCAAGAAACACTCGTTCCATGGGACAGACCCCAATCCCTATGTTAAGAAATCTTGATGTTTTCCTGCCTTCCCTGGATTTGTCAGGTTGTGATTTATCAAGCAGGAACATAGCAAACCAACACCTTGTTCTACAGCCTTGCTGCAGGGATGATTCATATGGGTTGCTGATAGCATCCGACACTACAATTTGGTTTCTCTTCTGGAAATAGTGAGCCCTTTGTCGATATCTGGTCATTAGATGATGAATTTTTGTTTGCTCCCACCTGAGCTTATTTCAGGCTCAGGTGCCACACATCTTCATTAATCCTCTTAGCCCTGATTTGGTTGCACCTTGTTACCTGAAAGAAAGGAATTTGATAATGCACCAATGAAATGAGCTGCAGTGATCTGACATTCAAACCCAGAAACAAACAACAGTCTCTCAACTCCCTTGGAGAAAACCCACATCAATGACTCTGGAAGCTGTATTTGCCTGGTGCAGTCCTGAACCATCCCAACATGCGCTGGGCAGTGCCACTGTGGTTGCTGGGATGGACTGGGGGCACACAGAGGAGCATCCATGGGCTGGATGGGGCTCTGGCAATGCTGAAGAGCAAAGTCTCCAACACATAAAAGCCACAAAATCCGACTGAGTTCAGCAAAGCATGATCTGTAAGCTTGGGCTTGCTTAATGAAAAAAAAGAAGGAAAAGCAAAAAGAACAAACCTACTGGAAAGGTGGGATTTCCAGAGTTCCTACCATGTTACTGCCTACATTCCTCTGCCATGAGAGCAGTCATGCCCAGGAATGTTCACTTTGTTTGGTTTTCCCCAGCCTTTGCTTCTTGTTCATGTCTAGCAATTTGCGCTGTACAGCAATCCTCTCCTCTCTGGTTCCTGCCTTAGAGAGGGAACTGGGCTCCCCACCATAAGCTGGGAATAGCTGGCTGTATGCCCATGCAGGAGCAGAGGAAAAGGGCCCTGCTGAAGCCCTGGGTTTGCAGCACCCATGGCTCTTGTCTCTTTTCCCAGCACTGCTGAAGTGTTACTTCCCTGAGCTCGGAAAGCTGCACCCACCGTGTCCAGAGCTGCTCTCCCCCGAGGCCGGAGAGCAGAGGACAAGGAGAGCATGGCTGTGCTATCGTCTACCTTGGCACCTTCGAGGGGGGAAATTAAAACAGACACAGGAGTGGATTAGGTGCCAGAAAAACCCCTAATTATGGCTTATGAAGTTACCAGCTCAGTGGAGTACGAATGGAAATGCGCAGAGGAGCCCTGCACCAGTGTAGTCTCCAACTTATCCCTGAAAGCCTCATTCCAGAGCACAGGGAAGGGAGCAAACCCTCCAGAGCAGTCCTCCATGGCTGTGGAAGATGCAGACAGCCCAGATCCCATCATGTCTGGTGCCTTGGGAGCAGTGTGTGCCCTGTGTTGCCAAACACATCTCCCGAGGGTCAGGGAAGGACATGCTGCAATTCCCTGCATGGGTCCTTTCTGCCCTCGGTCCTGTGGTGGGGGCTGTGCCTTCATGTGCAGCGCCTCAAGGATTTCAGAGAGAGGCCTTTACCCCTACAAATTCGATGGCTTAATGGTTATGGCTTGCTTATGGTTTAATGACATCTAATAATTCAATAATTCTCGCTTTTAACAATTTTCCATGGAAGGCAGGGATGACAGTAAATACATTTTGCTCTCAGCTTCGAGCATGGTGGCTTCTACAGCACAGAAGCTCTTTGTTTGTAGCCTGCATGATAAAGCCTGTCCCAGTGCTGCCTCCCAAGGCATGGCAAGGCCAACATGTGAATCCCCAGTAAGTAACTACCTGCTTGTCCAAAGGAATTGGGAGTTTCTGATGGATTTTATGTGCATGTGAAATGCATATGCACAAACAGGAATTCACCAAGGTTTTTCCCAGCAATCTCCTTAAACCTTTCAGAATAAGTCAAACTTTGGTGCAACAACAGGAAAAATACAACTTTTTTTAAACTTTCAGCAAGGTAGCCAAAATTTGTCCTTTCATAACAGCCACATCCTTAACTGTGGGAGAGTCTGTATACCTCTGTCCTGGTAACTAATATCCCAGCCCTGGTATGCTGTATCCATCTTCCCAAATGCCCAGAAGCCAATGCTGCTGCAGAGTCTAAGGGCCAAACCTTGGATCAGCTTGGCTTGGTATCACACAGACCAGACATGCAATGGCTTTTCTTCATCATGACTCGTGAAAATGGGTGTGCCCTCAAATTCTTTTGGAGCACTTAACTGAAGTATCTCAAATGGAGAGGGAACACCTTATACCTTGCCTTGTGTGCCAGTGCTGGTCTTGCCACAGCCCTGGTGGAGATCCACAGTACTCGTCCTGCCTTAGAGAGATCCTGGGCTCAATGTTGCACAAGGGGAGTTGCTCAGACTGGGCTAAGTTTTATAGGAATTCTTGTTTGGCCATTTTGTGGTTTAAAATGGAGTGCAAGGGAATATATAACCCTGGGCTTCAAATCTTTGTCCTTTGATTTTTTTTTTTAATCTGTGCAAACCTGAGGAATGTTTTTCTCAGCTTTTCCACACCATTTCCTATAATGCCCTAATTTTGTAGCTGAGATGAAGGTCTCTCTAGGTCTCCCTGAGCTCCTAGAGTAGGTACTAACCTGGACTGCTACCAATCTTCACAGTAGCCAGTCAGCAAATCTTAGTAACTCTGAGAGCAATGTTTTGTAGGAGTGGATAAATAAAGGTACAAGGCTCTCCGACAGAGCTGGTTGCCCTGAACAGGTCACCACAACACCTGAGATGGCTGGGGATGTGTGTGCACAAAAATCTCCCAGTCTTGGACTTGTCTGGCTTCTACTTTTACTCCATATTCATACAACGCTGTAGGTTTTCAAAGTGCTGCATCCATGCCCTTCTGGATCTTCGAAACAGAGTATCTTGTGTTGGAAGGAGCCCTCAAGGATCAGAGGAGTCCTGACTCTGATGTGGTGAATAACGAAGTCGCAGTGAGGCTGAGATTTCACAGGACTCTCCCAGAAATACAGCTCATGAGAGTGATGGTGTAGCTTCTTCTTTTCATTTGGTGCAAAGTTGGGGGTGTTTTCACTAAAAATTACCTTTTCCGTGTGCACATCTGCCTCCTACCCACGATCTTGGGATTTATGTATCAGGCTACTGACAACCAAGCTGTTCTGGCTGAAAACCAAAGTTCTTTTTGTGCAAAAAGCATTAGCATTTCCCATGGGAACTGTGGTTTTCCAGTACCTTCTGCTTCCATTCTCCTTTCAGGACCAACTTTTGTTGCAACCTGCAACTCCCAGGGTGTGCTCCCAGCTTTCCCAGACAGAAAGTGGCTGTGCTAAGCTAGGAAAGTCTTTAGCTTTCAAGGTCTAATGAATTTTGGTGAAAAAAAAACCAAACTTAGGCTGCAAAACAAAATGTGAAAAAATAAAGGCCTTAAGGGACAAAAACTGAAGCCCAGTAGCACATTTTTGAGTCATGGTATTTTGCTGAAAAATATTTTTCTCCTGTGTGAAATTCTGATAACACCAAAATTGTGTATCAGCACTTTCTGGAGGAAACTATCTTTCCCCCCTAATTTCAATCTAGTCTCCCTTCTATAACAAGAAAGGAGTTTACACAGTAGTTGGTTTATGTGGGATTTTAACAACCCCACTAAATGCATCAAAAGCAAGTTTTTAAATTTCAGGAGTTTTCAATTTAATTTCTTAAAATTTATTTTTAGCCACAGTAGTGTTTTTCTGGCATTAACTGAGTTCTGTAAATTATAGCACCTCTGCTGACATACTGATGATTGGGTGTAGGCTAGTCTGTCTAAGAAGAAAATGGGCCTTTTTTTTCAGTTGCAAAGTTCCTCTTGGAGTCGGAAAACAATGCGCCCAGCTATGCCAATCCATGGAAATCACTGGTTGTGTTTATCCAGCAATTAAAGGGGGATTACAGCCGCCTCAGAGCTCGGCATCCCGTCCCCTCCCCTGCACACACCGGGAGCCTCAAAGCCACATTGTTCCCTGCAGCCGTCAGCGGCAGCCCGGGGACAAGGCGAGCCGTGAGGATGGGAAAGGGTAGGTTCTGCCAGGGAGCGGGATTACAGAAAAATAACAAACAGCCAACACAAAGGGAAAAGGGTGGGGGAAGGAATGATAGTTATGTTTTCTTCTTCCAGAGGTGTTTTCCATATCCATCCTCGGTGCAGGGCGGCAGGAAGGGAAACGTCCCTTCCCAGCCTACCCCGGCAATCATCCTCCGGGGGATGTGCGGGGCGAGCGCTTGGGCAGGGCTTGTCCTGGTCCTGGGAGCGCTGGTTTCACGGGAAGGGATCCCTGCTCCCTTTGGAGGCGACATCGCCAGGGCCAGGGCCAGGGCTGCTCTGCTCAGAGGTGCACGCAAGACAGGGGCGGGGGTAGGGCGAGCCAGAGGCGAGCGAGTGTCCCTTTGAGCGGGACAGTGGCTGCCAGTGTCCCTTGGAGCGGGATCCCTGTGGCTGCCAGTGTCCCTTTGAGCAGGATCCCTGTGGCTGCCAGTGTCCCTTTGAGCAGGATCCCTGTGGCTGCCAGTGTCCCTTTGATTGGGATCCCTGTGGCTCTGAGTGTCCCTTTGAGCAGGATCCCTGTGGCTGCCAGTGTCCCTTTGATTGGGATCCCTGTGGCTCTGAGTGTCCCTTTGAGCAGGATCCCTGTGCCTCTGAGTGTCCCTTTGAGCAGGATCCCTGTGCCTCTGAGTGTCCCTTTGAGCGGGATCCCTGTGGCTGCCAGTGTCCCTTTGATTGGGATCCCTGTGGATCTGAGTGTCCCTTTGAGCGGGATCCCTGATCCCTGTGACTGCCCGTGTCCCTTTGATTGGGATCCCTTTGGCTCTTAGTGTCCCTTTGAGCGGGATCCCTGTGGCTCTGAGTGTCCCTTTGATTGGGATCCCTTTGGCTCTGAGTGTCCCTTTGAGCGGGATCCCTGATCCCTGTGACTGCCAGTGTCCCTTTGAGCAGGATCCCTGATCCCTGTGGCTCTGAGTGTCCCTTTGATTGGGATCCCTTTGGCTCTGAGTGTCCCTTTGAGCGGGATCCCTGATCCCTGTGACTGCCAGTGTCCCTTTGAGCGGGATCCCCGGTGCTCCTTGCGGCAGGACAGCCACCAGCGGAGCCGGATTCCTGCTCCCCATGGAAACAGCCTCCCGTAGCGCCCATCCCTGCCCAGACAGCCTTAATCCTCCCTCTGCAGTCACCCTGAGAAGCCTCCGGCTCTCTTATCTTTTTTTGGCAAATATTTACAAGAGGCTGCATTGCAGAGGGGGCAGTGAGCCAAGGAGGGTGGTGGGGGCCCACAGTGCGGAGAAGGTGCTGGCAGGGACAGAATGGGGGTCATGGCGTGGCCTTGGGGTCCCTGCAGCATGTCCCCTGCCGCCCTCCTGTGCTGGGGAGACCTGGCTGTGCTCCCCCAGGTTGAAGAGGGAGGCGGAGGACAAGAGACAAGGTGCTGGGGACAAGGGGACAATGCACTCACAGTGCCACCGAGTTTTGACAGGGCGACTCCAAGTGTGGGAAAAGTGCGAGCGACCGATGAGGGATGGATGATCCCAGCAGGAGTGTCGTGCACAGACCAGGAGAGCCCAAATGGGACACGAGGTGCTTCCTGCCCAGCCCCTCCATCGGCGGGGGTACAGCTCCAGCCCCTGGAGCTCCCTTGCTCCCAGGGCTCAGAGCTGCATGGCCACGTTTGCAGCTGAAATTCGTATGGAGACCTGTGACTGCCCCACCCACACAGACAATCTCTGCGAAAAACAGAGATCTGCAAAGGAACTGAAAAAGAAAACGCCACCACTGAACCCAGCCCCTCCAAAATAGGTTTTGGGAAAGTAAAGGGTTCTGTCCCCACTTTTGGTTTGACCTTGGTCATGGCTACAGATGCACCAAACCTGAGTGCCTCACTCCTAAAGATGAGAGCACCTAGGGCCAGAAACATGCACACAGATGTAATCTTACTTTCTGCTTCTTTTCCCTCTTCAGCGTGGACCCAGTAATTCCTTAGTATGGAAAGATGAATGCAAAAGCTGAAGGGGCTTTGTTACCCTGCTAATGGTATATAAAATTAATGGGGGCCTGAGAAGCATTGAGCTGGGAGCAAGAATCAGCCCATGTCATAGCATCCCACTCCCTGGGCAGGCAGCATCCTGAGCACCTGTGGAAATGAGTTGATGCTACATAGTGCAAGAAATGATACCTGGAGCCTTCTGCAGCATTTGTTGGCTTTTCCTATCTCTCTGCATGGCTCTTCTGCACTGCAACCTGGCCAGTGCCAAAGGAGACCTGCCTTCACTTGTGCAATGGCACAGGGGCAGATCAAGGGCCATTGGGTTTTGGATTGGTTCTGAAGTCCTTTTGCACACACATGGAATCATGGATTAGGTTGTGTTTGTTGGAAGAGACCTCTAAAGAGCATCTAGTCCAATACCATCTTCAACCAGAGCAGGCTACTCAGAGCTCAGTCCAACTTCACCATGAATGTTTTCAGGGATGAGGCATCCATGACCACTCTGGGCCATCCCATGTCCCTTGCTACAACATGGCAGTGCTGGTTGCAGAGGTGTCGCTGTCAAAAACTCCGGCAAAGGACAGACTCCATCTTTTCCTTGGGCTTTGCCTCAGCTCTGTCTCTCCTGCCTGTGGCAGCCGGCACTGCCCAGCAGACTGCGTGGCTTGCAGGGGCATCTAGTGGCTGAATGCTGCAGGAGTGATCCGGGCAATGCAGTGGTTCCCGTGCCCTCCTCTGACACCAGCTCTCTCCTGTGCAGGGGACTGTCCTACAACCAGCACCTGGAGAAATGCTGCCAGTAATCCGGTGTAAAAGATACCCCTCTCACCCTTTTCCCCTAGCCCTTCCCAAAATACCTCTTTTGGAGAAGAAGCACAACTTTGCAGGTGGCATCAACCCTCCCTCTGCTGAACCTGTGGCTCCAGTGCTTAGTGACAGTGGCATCCCTGCACAGATCACTGTGGCTTCCTGGGTGTGAACAGCAGTTTGGAGGGGGCCTGCTCTACTCCACAAGTTTTGGTTGTCTGATTTATTTAGCTCAGGCATATCTCAGCTTAAAAAGACCAAAGAAATCTCAGAACTGGGTGGGAAGAAGATAAACCATCCCATGCTGCTTTGCAGAGCCAAGATTTCCTAGTGTGGTACCAGTGACCAGAACCACATCTCCTGCTGCCCAGGGTGATGTGGCACAGCCCAGCCTCAGGAATGGGAGGGGAATGGGGAGGAGCCAGGGACACTGCAGTGACACTGCTTTCACTGTTTCAGATCTTCAGAGGACTATACCTTAGTCAAAAATTCCCTGAAAGTAAAAGTGCAGTATGGTGTATTGGAAGCTGATAAACAAGGCTCTTTTGTAAGGCCCCGTGACTCATGTCTTCTGGATTTTATAGGAAAATGCACATAAAAGCAATTACTGGGGTGTGAATTATTTAGTTTTTTAATGGCCTGACAGCTTTGACAGCTCCTAGCTTGTTATCTATCACAAACCCTCTTGATCTCCCAACTTTAACATGACTTTTAATTATGCTTTCATAAGAGTAAAAGGACAGACAATCTGCAGTCTGGTTTCCATTCAGTCAAACTTATTTAAACAAAAAGGGAAAATTTTCCTCCTAGTGAGTAAAAAGGGTGATTTGGATGTGTGGGGAGGTTTAAATACATGTCTAAAGAGATGTCTAAAATCAACTGCACAGATCATTTAGAGTTTGTACAATTTCAGGATGGAAAAAGAAAAGTAATTGAATTTAGAATTTAAGAAATCCTTTGATTATCACAGGCCTGAGTTCCCAATATCTTTGCAATGTGTCTTGCTGTGGGGGCAGTAACCTGCACTACCTTACCCAGAAGACTCTTTTTGTTTCCAAACCATGGGCTTGCCCTCCTGGTCCATCGTTCATCTGGGCCCCCATGGCCCTGCTCAGCCTCTGGTCCAAGAGCAATGTTGTCCCATGCCAGCCAGCCAAAAGCCTGCAGGTATTAGGGATTATGGACAGCTTGGCAGCAATGGTGGTGGACACCACATACATTGAGAGATGTGAGCTGAAAATACAGTGTTAAGCAAAGTCAGGAAGGTTACACTAAAATTACAGCAAAAGACACAATGATGAACAAAGCTACAAAATAAGTTTTCTATGTTCTTCCAGATGAGTCATCAAACAGCTGGGAGGGACCAGGGTTAGGGATGTTTGTACAACCTATTTTCTTTCTCCCTGTGTATGTGCATTGAAACACATTCCTTAATTTGAGCATCATATATTCATTTTTCTATATGACCTATTATAAGCATCTCTTGTTGGAAAAGAACAGCATATATGACCAGAAGGGCTCTGGAGGAGCAGAGATATTTAATAGATCCCATACATCAGTTGTTTGTTGGTCTGTCCAGTGACAGGTTGCTGTTTATCTTATGATAAAATAGCATGTTGGGAATATGCCTCTCTCAACTGCATTTCTAGGGAAAATGTTTTTGTAGAGGGAAAATATAAGGAAAAGGTAAGATGAGAACAGGAAAAAAGAAAAAAAGTAACTTGAGAAATTCAGGGGCAATAAATCACCACACCAGATGGTATTCATCTGCGAATGCCGTGCAGAGCTATCAATTTAAAAAAATTGCACGGGAGTGCCATTAAAATGCAGACATAATATCTGCCCAGTTTCACTGCCCTTCTTTGTGGTGCCTGGACAGGTACGAGGTGACTTGGTCCTACCTTCCCACATCTCCAGGTGTCTTCAGAGTCCACTTGGCATCCCCACTGCAGCCTTGGAATATTTGACTCAGTGGGTTCTGTGTCTGTTTACTGACTCATGCTCTTAATTGCAGCGGGGAAGTGCAACTAAGTGTATTCTGAATAATATTCTTGAAATCCAAGGGATTGATCTGCAATGATCTTTCTGCCAAATGACACTCCTGCAGAGGAAAATGCTTTGTATTGAGCTCACAGTGCCTTTCATCTTGGGTTTTAGAGGGCTTTTGGATGCCTCAGCCCTGTGTACGAGGAGACAGCTTGTGATCTACCTACACATGGTTCTGAAGGCCAGCAAGGAAGTTTCATGTTGCTGTCAATGTGTGATCCAGCAATGTGTGATCCAGCAGAGGCTGCTCTTGCTGTCAGGACCACTCTACAGACCACCCTGCCCATCCTGAGTGGGGCTCTACAGGTAATTCCCCTGGCTGGGGTATATTGGGTGGGAAAAATTATGACTTAATCCAATCTTGGGTCTGCAGCACGAAGCATCATCATGAGTGAGCATTCCCAGCTGGCTGGAGGGAGCTGCTGGCAGAAACATGCCAAGGAAGGACCAAGCTGCAAAATACTGGGAGGGTGAGCTCAGTGTGCCAGCTCTGAGGAAAACAACACAGCTTTACCTAGTTTGGGATTTTTAGCAAACCTTTGAAAGCAAGATAATGGGCATAAAGGAATGCAGGAAAATATGTGGAAAAAGGTGGCAAGCAGATTACAAAGCTCATGTTGAGAGCTTGGGAAATTGCAGCCTGCACAAACTGGGAGGTCAGCAACATTAAGCAAGGCCCCTTGAATCCTATTTCCACTGTTCCTTGGCTTGAGGATAAGCTCTGTGAAAGTGTGGAGCCATGGCAGGTACACAATTGCATAAAACAGGAGACTCTTTCGGTTTGGGGATGAGCAACACAGTTCTGCTGCCTCTTCAGCTTTGGTAAAGAAAGGGAAAATAAAGGCAGCCATGGATGTGGTTGTGCACAGGCATTCCTGCTCCTTGCAGCTGGAGCTCCCTGCCGTGGTGGTGACAGGGCTTCATAAATGTCCTGAGAAATGGGGCCCTGGGGACCAAGGCTGGCAGGGAGGAAGTGGGGAGCAGTGTGAGCATGTGGGATGTAAGCTGATCTGGGCAAACTCCTTGTATCGGATTGTAATTGGAAAAATATTTCTCCTCTTTTAGATTAAAGTGGGAGATGATGGCTGTGAGTCCTGCTTAGAATATATTCAGAGTGTGGGTACCTTTTTTTTTTATACTTAATAAAAAAAAGAAAGTGTTGTTTCATTCTCCAGTCTGAAAATTATGTTTTATAAAGAAAAGAAAATTGATTTAAAGGCCACAGAAACAAACTGAGGGGTCAATTTTGATTTTAATTCCAACAATTAATTAAAGAACTCTTCTGGAGAGGTTTGTAAAATGAATATTGATCTCAGATATCAGGCACTCTGCAGTCATGTCTCCGTCCTGGTTTAAATCCTCTCATTTTGATTAATGGATGGGGTTTAGCAACAGCAGAGCTCCGTGACAGGGCAGCTCAGCAGTGCCGTGCTGGGACCCATGCCGGGAGCACTGAGCTCATCCTGACAGCAGAGGTGGCACATTTCAGCCATGTGAGCCACGCCAGTGGCATGTTCCATAGGTACTTTGGTGGCCAGCTGTCACCTCCTGCTGTCCTGCCCAGCTCAGCCTCCTGGCTTCTAGTAAATATCCATATGAACAATATTTTTCTTTACAGCAGTGCAAAATGAAGTAAGTTCTGCGTTGCTGGGAAGGCAAGAACACATTTGATACTGGAAGAAGCAGGAATGGTTGGTAGCCACTTGAAGGGCCTGGAGCACAAGTCTGAGAGGAAGGGCTGAGACAGCTGGGATGTTCACCATGGAGAAAAGGAGGCTCCAGGGGGCCTACAACTCTACAACTCCCCGAAAGGAGGTTGTAGTGAGGTGGGGGTCGGTCTCTTCTCCTATGTGACAAGTAACAGGACACGAGGAGATGGCCCCAGGTTGCACCAAGGGAGGTTTGGATCGGATATTAGAAAATATTTCTTCTCCTGAATGGCTGTTGGGCATTGCAATGGGCTGCCCAGGCAAGTGGTGGAGTCACCATCCCTGGAGGAATTAGAAGGATGTGGCACTTGGATTAGTGCTGGGACAACTTAGTTGCACCTGATGATCTTAGAAGTCCTTTCCAAATGTAGCTATTCTATGATTTTAGAGAAGAATTGTCTGTAGAAGGATTACCAAAATTGCATCACGTTTTAGAGTTGTTTTGGTCAGTTGGGTTGGGATTCCCTCACAGGCTGGGGTCTGTTGCCACCAGGTATCTCTGATGGCTGAAGAAGAGATGTTCAGTATAGATTCAGGAGGCAGAAAGGCTCTTCCTGGTACCTGCTGCTGATGGCTTTGTTCCATTTGGATGTCCTGTTCCACAGGATAGGCACTGCAATGGGCAGAAGTACAGCCTTCTCTTCCTGAGGAGTGTGCCTTTTCCTGCTGAGATCTCATCCTACCCTGTGGTAATATAAAAGAAAATCCTGAAATACTTACAGAAAATTGAAAAAAAAATTATCTCATAGGTGACATTTTCTCTTTTATTCTCCTTTCTTTATTCTCTCTTCTTCCCACTCCTTATGAACACTTGTTTTAAGCCAGCAGCTTTCAGAGGCATGAAGATGGGGTGAAGGACATAGTTCTGTTTCCAACCTCTGCTATGCCATAAACAGAAGAATTTAGGAAGGGTTAACCTGAACAGCTGCCCACAGCACTCCACTGGTTTCCCTTCTCCTGGCAGATGCCTTTTATACCAACTACAAAGCACACATTTCTCCAGCTGAGTGAGATGAGTGTGCCAGGAAAATCGCCTCTGTCCAGGGAAAGTTTGGTGATACCAAACCACCCCAATATTTCCAATCCTACAGTGACAACAAATGGATTTCCAGTGTCACCTGGACCTAAACCAGGTAGCATCAGCTTTAACAACATTACTGAATGTATAAGCCTGGGAAGTGAATATTCAGCCTCAGAAAATGTTTCTATCTGCTCAATATCGGTCATGTTCACTCTTTGTGGGAGGGTGATCAGATGAACAGGTGAGAAGTATTTAGCATAACTTTAAGAGATTAGGTGTAATTCTAGTCACAATGTAGTGTGAAAAGCAAAAATCAAGGTTTTCAGTGTTGGGAATTTCTGCATGGCTGAAAGAAGTATCCCTGACAATGAAATACAGCAGATATTTAGTGTCTTATTGTTTTATTTACTTCTGCCTTTACAGCACACCCAGCTAGTTAGCCAACTACTTATAAAATATATTTAATGTTTGGAGACACTCAGTGCAGCTATAAAATGATCTTTAAGGGCATGCGAACATCGTGTTTTAATGACTACACACACACTCGGGTTCCCTCTGGAAGAAAACCCAAATAAACCCCCACTTTCTGAGTAGACTCAATTGTCTCATCCTGAGTTTTGTGGATGAGTTACACAGCTCAAACTGGTTGACTTCCCGGTACTTGAAGGGAACCATTTAAAATGATAAACTTGGAGCGATCAATACCCCTTACATACTGTAAGTGATGCAGCACTGAGTACTCAAGGGCTGTTAAAAACTCTGTCATGAACGACTGCTCAGAAATCAAACAAGAGGGAAAAACCCCTGCACACTGGTTTTGGGAACTTAGTCCCACTTTGTTGCATGGGGGTTTTACCTGCACAGCTGGGGGCTGGTGGTAATCTTTCAGGCAGGTTTTCCTCAGGTTTCATTCTCAGTTTATATGAGTTGGAAGGAAGACAATATCAGACAGAAAGGCTGTGAGCAGGCAGAGATGGGAAGAGGCACTTGTGTGTGTGTTTATCCGTTTGTGGAAATGGGGAATCCAGAGGCAAACAGGCTCAGGAGTCCCTGGGTGCAGGTAATTGAAAGTGAGTGCTGAAAGCACCCGCTCCTGTTTCATGCTCCAAGGGTTAATACTCTTCTGGGGCACTTAAGATGAAGCTCCTTTGAGAGCCCACATGATATCTCCTGCCTATCCCTCAGCCATTACTTTGTTTCTCCTTTCAGTAAATTCTGATTATTTAGGACAGGGTGGTTTTTTTTTTCCCTGGCAAACTCACGCTGGCTCACCCTTCGCATATTATATTCATCAAGAGGCTCTACTGCATTCCCTAAGGATCTGTGCTTTTTCCTGGTAGTGTGAGGAGGGACTGGGAGTCTTGGGAGAGCCATTAGTTCATTTTGAAAGGATTGATGTGGATCTGGCATTCTTCCAGTGCCTCCACTGTAGAAATTATAATTTATCATTGAAAAGCACACATTATTTTTGTTAGCAGATCAGCTGCTTCAGTCCCAGTTCCTTCAACTTTTCTGGATGGGTGCCATGGAAACCCAAATGATTTATCATAATTTAGAGGTTGGGATTGAACAAGCACCTCTTCATTGCTCTCTGTACATCTCCATCAGCTCTGGGAGCAGCACAGAGCAACCCAGCCCTGGCACCCGGACAGAAGGGATGGTAGGATCCAGCCAGGGAATAGAGGAGAGGCACATTCTAACCCAGCCTGGGATTGTGTCACCTGATGGCCTTGCGTGTTCAATGGCAATGGCAGCAAGCTGAGTTTGGGCTGGAGGCAGAGCCTGGCTTGCTGTTGCCTTCACTCCTTCCTGGAGTGCAGTGAGCTTCTGAACTGGAAGTAGGAAGGGCAAGGGATGGTTCTCCTTCCCTACACTGCAATATGAGCATGTTCATTTATTTGGACACATGTCAGAGCAGCTGGAGAATGTTCCTCTGCGTTGGGCATTTTGCTCTCATGGCGAGGTACAGCCCATATCCCATATCTGGATGGCTCACAGTGAAGGTGATGTTTAAGACCAGGTCCTAAACTTTTTTCCCATTATCTAAACAACACACTTCGGGTTACTTTTTGCTGTGCATGGAAATAGAAACAAGAACAGAGACTGAAGACTCACCAGCCCCCTCTTTGTAAACCCTTCCTCTTCTCTGATGTCCACAGATTTTTTTATTCCCAGCTGCCCCAGACATTTTATTCAGCTCAGTAGAAGAATCTCAGCAGAATTAATGCAATAAAAGAAGCATTGACTCTGAGCTGGTCTGTGACATATAGGAACACTCCATATGCTACACCAGCGAATTTATAAATCAGAGTAATGCAGCAGGTATGCTGCTGCCTCTTATCTGTATGTACCTGTGGGCAGGTAATGTGTAGCACTTGTGATGCTGCCTCATGTTAGCAGCAGGGTGGCCAAATAATACAGGACAGTAAACTTTCTCTCCTGTGATTATTTTGCTGGTGCAGACACCAAGACTGAGACACTTAAAGGAGAAGATACAGATCCCTGAGGCTTAACATAAAATATTTATATGAAGAGGCCGTGGACTAATAAATTTCAGTTATAAATGTTTACAACTGAAGGTAGTAATAAATAACCTTCCAAAAGCAATATTTCAATTTGCACTTATTGTACTTTACTACACGTTGTATTTTCAGGAAACAATAATAATTATAACAGGACATGGAATTAGCTCATGTTTAATGAATGATTACCCAGTTTAGTTGTGACTGTTATAACATCAGGGCACAATTAAAACTGGGAAATGTTGTTTATTCTGGAGAGAGACGGGACTGTTTCTCCATGTATACATCCAACTAATGCATAATCTGTTCATTAAATTGTGACTGAGGTGGGTACACTTTAATGAATTTCTCAGATGGCTCCCCAGCTCAGGCTGTGCAGGCTTCACATGCTCTTTAGCAACAGAGGGTTAAAGCCGGGATAAAATTTAATCTTCAGTGACCTCAATATCCACCTCCTACTGATTTGCAAGAACCCAGCTTCAAATCATCACTGGTCATTCTACTCCATGCCCCAACTGGGATCATTGCACCCAGCCTGGCCACTCTCTCCTCATTACTTAGGGCAATACTGCTGTCATCTTTAACCTCTGTGTGCTTTGTAGCTTTGCTTCAAATTGTGACCTTGCAATTAATTTGGGATGGGTTTAAAAGAGAAATACCTTACCTGGTGACACGAATGGAAGTGCTGTGTTGACATCTCTGTTGGGTTGATTCAGCCTTGACTGGTGCAAGAGGAGTGGTTTATACTGCCTAAAAATGAGTTGCTCGGTGCAAAGCAAGCACCTGCTAATAAATGATTGTCTGTCTCATCTCGTGGTGACAACAGCTGTGTTGTGACAGGGACCAGAAAGCTCTGTCCAGAAGGGGAGAGCTCCTGGGTTGTCTGTCTGACACATCAACCTCAGACAGGGAGAGAGATAATAGTTACAAATAACTGGATATTGCCTTGGCATGCAAGCTGGAGGACTCTTTCTAACCCAAACCCCTAACAGATGGGCTTCACCTTGTGTTAAGAGTGGCAGCTCTACAAAACTATTAAGTACAGTCCTTCAGAGGCTTCTATGAAGGAAGATTTTACAGAATCACAGAATATTTTGAGTTGGAAGGGAGTCATAAAGAACATCAAGTTCAACTCCTTATTGAATGGCCCAGAAATCAAACCCACAACCTTGACATTATCAGCACCACGCTCTGACCAGTGGCTATTCCCCTCACCCTTGTCACAGGGAGCTGTGCTTCTCCTAGGGGGAATTCTTGCTTGTTGCTGACTGTGGCCAGCCCTCTCCAGTGGTCTCTACTTGGTTTTTGCTTGGCAGCTCTCATGTGGCCAAACATAATGAGATGACATCTCTCTTCTCTAATGTTTTTGATATCCTTCAAATGAGTGTCTGCTGTCTACTTACACACTGTGTTAATTTTTCTCTTCTGTTTCTTTTTTGTGTTTCCTCTGTGTCTTTCCTTTCTCTAGCCCACATGTCTCTGTGGAGAAAAGACTGACCTTGGCAGGAAATGTGTTCTTGGCCTTTCCCAGAGAGGACATGATGTACTGCAAGGATAGATGGGAGCTGCAGCCAGGCTGAACCATGGTACAAGATGCCTCCAAAGTCCTCTACAGATAGGTCTCAGAGATGTTTTGGCCAGGCTGGTATTCAGGATACCCCTGGGAATATGCAGATGCTTGAGGGGTGATGCCTAAGATGAGAAGCACCTCTCTAACATCAAGGCATGAGTCTTTGTGGTAGTGCTTGTTTAATCTGGGTGAGACAAGATCTGCAAAGACCAGGCAGTGAACTGAACAGGCTGCCACAGCCAGCAGGAGGAAACAGAGGAGCACTGGACCTTGCAAGCAGACAGCAGAAACAGCTTGTCAATAAAACCTGTGCCTCTCAATGCTAAGGGCAAGCTGAGTTCCTCCATGACTGGTTAGATGAGCTGGGAGAAAACAGGATGGGAGGTTGATTGGCAACATGGGAGAGAAGGCTGTCTCCTGAGGGAAGGGTGCCAGTAATTTATAATCTTTGTACTGGACAACTGGACAACTTTGTACTGTTTTTTCCAGTGAATAAATGTAAGGAGTGTTTCCCATGCACTGTCTAGAACCCCTTGGGAAGTGTTGGACTGTTGCACCTGCTCTTTTTGAAGATTTGCATCCATGGGAAAGCTGTCTGGAGCTGGGAAAGGACAGCGCTGGAAAAAATCTTGAGACAGAGTTCACTTTTCTTAGATTCTCCCTGGTCTAACACGCTTGGTGAGCTTCCTTGTCTCTTCCTTTTCTCTTCTAAGGGGGTAAGAGAAAGCTGCCAAATTTCCCCCTCATGGTTTGCATCTCCCCTCATAACTCCCTGAGATAAATTTAGCTGGGAAACCAAACCGGTTGAGTTGGCTTTGGGGGGAAGGCAATCCACCTGGAGGCTTTGATCTCCTCTGCAATGCTTGGAATGTGCAAGAGACAGAAAAAAAGAGAACTGGGCAAATATTTTAAGGCCCTCTGTGACAGCTCCCTTTAGCAAGCACTTCACCCAGGAGCCCTCTGGAGAGCTTTCAGCTGCGTTGTCTCAGGAGTGGCCCTTAAATGGGCAGGGGAAGACAGCAAAGGCAAGAGCAGACATAAGGATGTGGCTGCCAAAGAAGCACAGTGTTTGCACCCTCCCCTCCACACTTCTGGATAAGCTCTTGTGCGAGGTTGTGACTCTTGCACCCAAAAATTGTATTTCAGACAATTTTTTTCCATTTTGACACAGAAATAGAGTTTCCCAAGGCACACGGGTAGCTCTGCTGCTCTTGAAGTCAAGAGCACAGTTGAACATTTCCGTGTGTTGGCACCTCGGGGTAGATTTAAGAGGATATGCTCTGCACCTCCAGAAATGCATCACTTCGGGCTCTTGCTCACCTGATTTACAGGACCTTTGAGCAGGACAGCCAGACAGATGGAAAAATGGGCAAAAATGATGGAAATATTCATACATATTAAGGTTCCCATTAATTATTTAATTACCAATTCTCTTATTAAAGAATAATTATTAATATTTATAGCATCCAGATTGCTGATGATAGATTAACTGTGATGGCATAATTTAGCAAATATTTTTAAGATAAAACATTTAACAAATAACATTTCCACCATTTTTCCATCTTTAAAAGTGTGAAGGCCTCATAAATATATGCAGTCCTTTCTGATTTTAAAGCATGGGTTTGAATATTTTATTATTATTATGAATTGCTTTATTGCAGATTTTATCCTCAGGTTGTTTCCCAATGAACTTCTACACTCTAAGGCAGAAAGAAACCTGTGGCAAAATAAGCTTATGGGAACAGCACTATAAATCCACTGTGTAAGTACAGTAGTAAGTAAATGCGTTACATGGCTCTATTTTTTTCTACCGATTTCTCTTTCTGAAATCTCTGTAGAACAGTGATTGATGTATATGAAAACCATTTAGCACATATTAAACCAGGGAGTCAAAATATTAGTTCGAAATTTTCCAAGATCTATTTATCCAAATTTATGTCAGAATCTCCTGAAAGGTTGCATTGGCCCATGCTTTGCAGTATTCGTTTTTCTTTGTAAAACTCCTCTGTGACATTGCAGTAAAACCTAATATATATATGGGTGCCAAAATGCAAAATTGCACAAATTTCTGAAACAAAACAACAAGGGATATTTGCAGTTTCTTCAAAATGTTGGATTTGTAATAGCTTGTTGGGGCTTCTTTGTTAAAAATCATCTGCTTGTATTTTTATCCCTAAAAGGTTTATTTTATTGGAAAAATGGTTTGGGGGCATATTTCCACCTGATCTTATGACAAGCCTATGCCTGCCATATTCTTAAGGTAGGAACTCTTCCACTAGGTGTTTGCTGTGAGCAATATTGTAATGTTTCCTCAAAAGTACTTAACTGCAGTTCATCAGGAAAAATGATTCCTTGGCTTCCTTCACAATAACGTCATGTCAAAAATAGACGTGAGATCTTGTTATTTATATTGCTGAAGTACTGAAGGGCCCTGCCTGAGAACAGACTGTTCCTGCATCAGGAGCTACGCTGGGAGATGAGCTCTCACTGAGGAACCAGCTCTTGGAGGAGACGAGGCAGACGAGGAAAAGGCGACAAGTGGAGCATCCTAACACTGCCGCACAGAAGCGATGGTGCAATATCAGTGGCAATTCTGAGCCATTTTCCAGAGAACTCCACCATTTCCTGTTCATTCATCTCTCCTCCTGCCTGGGACATGCTCCTGGTGACAAGAGGTAGAAAATTCCTACTTTGCTTCAGTGTTTGTACTGAGAAATGAGCTTATTAAGGAAGCAGATCTAGAAATGTCCCGGGCTGTACCTTGTAGCTCAGATGAAGATGAGCTGATAGGGAATGAGGATGACTAAATTTATTCAGTCAGTGGGTGGACGTTCCTGTCTTGCAAACCATGATGACTGATCCATCATAAAAATTTGGGCTATCAAATTTCTGTTTAGCGAATACAAACGGAATAATCCTCTTGTACATCTGAAAATATGCCCCTCTGCAAGGTGTGAGAGTCCAGCTGCCCCCCATGCCCATGGGATTGCTTTAGTAACCTCTTCATCAGCATGGCTAGTGAGCCTGGTCCTTTAGGAGGTCATCCACCCTGAAGCTCATAAAGGAAGCTGGTTTGCAGGTTTGTTTCATTTAAATGTGTCTATTGTAATTTATTTATTCAGGGTAAAAGAAGAAAGCAACCGAAGAAATTGAAAATGCGCAGTTTTTCCAAAGCACACGTTGCTAATTTCTTTGTTAGTGCCCATTTCAAGGTGCATATGCCACTCCATGAGACTGCTCTGGACTTCAATTTCTTCTGCCCGAGGTCATTTTGCAGCTGTAATCTCCCTGCCATTTTTTTTTCCTGGGGAATACGTAGAGTTTGCAAATAATATTTCCTTGCCTGAAAGACAAGGTAATGCTTCTTTAGTAGCTGCAGCTCTTTGAGTGTATCCAAGGGCTTTGTCATCAAGCAATCTCTCTTTGGGATTCTGCCTCCTCGGGTGTATCAGAGGCTATTTCTTAGCATGCAGTAATTGGAGGCAAGGCAGTTTTACAGTGGGGGGCAGGGGGCTGCTCGCTAATCGCAGCCTTCTCCCTGCTCGAGCGCTGTGCCTGCTGACAAAGCCCTCCTTGCTGGAGGCACTTGTGTTTGGTGGGGCAAATCAGGTCACCAGGATCTGCAGCTGCCTCATGGCTAAAGCAATCAGCTGGAGCTCCAGGAGACAGGAGTCGAGACAGCTCTCTCTGTGGGGGAATGTGGGCACCCTGCGAGGGGAAGGTGGCCATTACCTGCCCACCCGGCAGAGTTCGGGGGTGGGAGCTGCCCTGGCAGGCTGCTCATTTGCAAATAGATGCTTGTGCTCATCCAGGTGTGAAGAGGGAATGGGCAATATCTTCTCTGGGGCAAGAGGCTTTGCAGCAGAGTTCGTGCTCCACATGAAGGGAGGTGAACTTTCCCAGTATCCCAAGCACCCGCAGAGGGGAAACAGAACCATATGAGGCTGCCATGTGTCCCATGGACAGCACCAGCGTTCCCCAAATCACTGAGCATTTTAGAAACACCTCTGAATGACCACCACCAATGGTGGGGTTTTCAAGTCTGTTTATGCATGAGTGTAAATGTAAATTGAGATTTTCATTGTACAGGTTATAAGTGAAACTCAGATGTCATGCTCTATGTGTCTGAAAAGCCTGTCCTATCTATCTTCCTCTGTAGTTCAGGTCAGAGTGATCTTCCAAAAGCAAAGCTCTTCTCATTCACACATGCAGAGCTTGAAGCTGCTGCTGGTGTCCAGCACAGGACTAGGATGGGTCTGTGTCATGCAAAGAGCTTGTTTTCTGTGAAGCAGTTGCTGGGCAGATACAGTTTCTCCAAAGAGACAGCAGTTCCTTTCCTCATCTTTGTCACCTCAGCTGGGAGCCAAAACAGATTATTTCGTTTTTTCTAAGCCTTAGGTTGCTGCAAAGGAGATTCAAGTGGAGCTTCACTTGGTGGGACTTCAGTCTCATTTTAGGTTTTCCATGGAGAAGCTGCTGGGTTTATCCTGCTACCCCACTCACACAAAGGTCATTGGTTCAGCACTAGGGCGTGGCTGACGGATGGAACTCACATTCAAAACGTGCAGTTCCTCAAAGGCTGTTGTTGAGGGGCAGATGCATGGCAAAACAGCAGTTTCCTTTGGAAATAGGAGAATGGGGACAGGTAAAAATGATGGCAGTGACATAGAAGGCTTTCCTGGTTGTACCTGTTCTTATTCTTAAAGTTAAAATCCACCATCCTTGCAGGGGGAACAATGCAGGACTGAGCAGTGCCTTATCCTCTACTGGTGGAGTCACACCTGGTGAGGAGAAGAACCATCAAAAAAATGGTTTTCCTGGCAGATGGCTTGGGCAGCCAGCAGGGATTACAAACCTCTCTGGGAACCTTTTCTTTATGGCTAGTGAGAAGGTGATATTGCTAGTGACAGCACAGGAAGATTGGCTGAAATAAAATAAAGAGGTTTCCATGGTGATCCCTTCATATTGCAGTAAATTTTCATCTTGCAGTCAGCTGGGTTATACTTCTTCCCCCAGAGGAAGAGTCCTCGGCTCCCCCTGCATTATTAGTTCCTACTGGTGCTAAGGGAAGGCTGGCAGGCCCTGAGTGGAGCCACCGACACAAACAGCTCTGTGGTGGTCTGGTTAATTACCCTAAAGAGGTCGGACTGCCCAGACAGCCTGCAGGTGCTTTAGAAACAATCCTGCTTTCTGGCTTGAACTGCAAATAAATAAGGAGTAGAGACAAAGATGTAGCTCTGGCTAAAGGTAACAGAGGAAGAAAGTTGGTTTCTTCCCATTTTACAGCTGGGGAAAGAACCGTAGTCAAATTGGGTGACTGCTGCAAAACCAGAGCCCAGGTGCTGTTAGAGGAGGGATTGAATGTCTAGCTCCCAGATTGCCACAGAAAACATCTTTTCCCCTGAGGTTAATACTGGGGAAGGCACTGACCTGCAGAGGGCTGGCAGGGAAGGGAAGCTCTTTGCAAGATCACCTATGGGAGCACCACAAAGGGAAGAGGCAAGGGCCTCCCAGGCTAACAGGGGTGAAAACTGCCCAGCAAAAGAGTGACCTTTCATTTCAGGAGACGAGGAAACCCCTCCAGCTGTCGAAGGCAGTGACTCAGGGGTTCCCTGTAAGTGTGATCTCTCCTGCCGTGCTGCAGAAATGAGCAGCCGCAAGACGTGTCTCACTGTGGGTAGGCTCAGCGGAGACTCTCCCGGCTTGTTCCCGGGATGACGGCATCTTTCCATCTGCATCTGAACTTGAGAGTCGTGCATACAGCGCTAGTCAAGCTTTGCTACCCAAAACATGCTTAATATGAAAAGCATTTCCCCAAGAAGGTGTGTCATTGAATGCAAATGAATTCTGCCTTAAGATCATGTTTAATTTATGCTACAGAGCAAATCTCTTCTATCTGCTTCACGCATCACAAAGCCAAAATAACCCTGACCTACACCTGGCCACACTCAAACCTTCGTGTCTTTGGAGTGTTGTTGTATATTATATACAATTCATAATAGGCTGGAGACCTGAGAAGCAAAGAGGGATGTGCAGGAGGGATGCTCTGACTGCGGCTACCTGACACAGTCCAGGGTGTGTGGGGACCCTTGGGAGAGCAGAATGTGTGTGGGGCTGGGGGGACCCTTGGGAGAGCAGAATGTGTGTGGGGCTGGGGGGACCCTTGGGAGAGCAGAATGTGGGGATGAGCTGCTCTTAAACATCTAAATTGCTGGGGTCAGCCACCCGCTCCTGTGCTGCTGGGAGCTCATCACAGAGAATGATAAAATGAGGCCTCTGAAGACATTCTACTTATTTCCCCTGAAGTTATTATTTCTCCCAGAGCTTGGGAAAGCAAAGGGTTTTTTGTCTTTTGGGAGGACCCAGGACAAAAGGGAGTTTTGGTGGGGGAAGGAAGTTGCCACTCTGAGCAAGAAAGTCATCCCATTGCCAGTGCAAACTGGGCCTCAATCCTTTAGCTTGGTAACTGCAGTGGGGCACCTATAAAAGCCTGTTTGGCAGCCAGCTCTTAACATGCAAGCAGTGAGGTTCTCATTATTATGGCAACAAAAATCTGTGATTATTTCTGTAAAGGAAGGAGCTATTAAAAAGAAAACAAAAGAAACCCCCAAAAAACCCCCAAGCAAACAAAAAAACCCCACAAAACAAACAAACAAAAAAACCTACCAAAAACCAAAACCAACCAAACAACAACAACAACAGAAGGAAAAAACACAGAAAGAGATCACAAGCTGACCAGCTCTGCAGGGAAAGGTTGAGAAAGTCTCACCTGAATAATAAATAAAAAGACATGTGAAAAATAGAAGACATACATTGGAGGCAGTGCTGTTGAGCTGCAGTGCCTCAGGTCCCAGGTAATCTGCTTGGGGTGATTGGCCCCATCTCCCAGAAGTGACACATGGGCATTACCAGGGTAAATTTGCTTTGCAAATCTACCTTTGTGGTTTTGGATTAGCTTTATTTACTCAAGAATTTTGAAGGTAATGGGGAGGAATATTCATGATTCTATTAGTTAAAAATCTCCTTTTCTTGTTAACATCATTTCAGCATGTCATTCAAGGCAAGCACCTAAAGCAGATATTTTGGGGATTAGAAATGCATTTTTTTCCTTTGCTTTGAAATAGTTTCTGTCAAAGTTAGGTATTTAGTTGCCTACCTTTGCCAGAGAAGCCTTGTAATGCTCCCCCACCATCCAGTTTTATTCCCAGCAGAAAGGCTTATCATACATTCCTTTACTTAAAACAAAGGGAAACTCCTTTCAGCAGGATTTTTACCTCAGACCAGCCCTGCCTCACATCTGCTGCATGACCAAATTACACTGGACAGCCTAAGGACCACAGCATGTAAACAGGATTTTCCATCAAAGACCACAGGCATATTTAGGGAAGACTCAAAGGCTCCTCAAAGCATAGGAGGACAGAAAGAGAACCATTTATAGCACAGTCAAACACACTGAAGCTGCACAAAATGGTGACTTCATATCTCAAAACTATCTTTGGCTACGTGGCCAAAAGCTTCAGCTTTTCTACCAGCAACACTTGCTAGGCATGGAGTAGAGCTCTGTTACCTGTCCTGCAGGTCTCAGACACTGCACTGCTCCCCATGGGATCCACCCAGCAGGAAGCACTAGGAATGCTCAGAAATCTCATTGAGGCAGGCAGCCACCGACTCCAACAGCATGGCAGCTGCAGGAATTTGTTACTCTTTATTGAAAAGAAATGGGGAAAGTTTTTCACAATTCCCATTTGTTCAAAAGCATGCAAGAACCTCATTAACTCCGGTGTGGTATTTTTGGCTGGTTGCATTGCTGAGCATGTGTTAGGCTCTGATGAAGTGCAAGAAATTACCTTTGTAACAGCAGTGGTGTCTTCTGAATGCAGTTATCACCTCCCCAACTCTGATAAGGTGTGAAAAATGATCTTCCCATCTACAGTTGTGTCAACTGAATGCAATTAGCACCTCTACATGTGTTTAAAATCATGACCACAGGTTATAAGTTTGCAGTACATTAGCACTTAGTCCCATCTTTGTGAATTGAGGGGGAAAAAATCTCAGCAAAACTGATGCAATGAATACAATTAAGTACCATTAACATTCCATTAACTATTTTTAATGAAGTAAATCCAGCCCCAGATGAGTGAACCATAGGTATGGGACTTTGATTAGCCCAGAACAGGAGTTGCCTGCTATATAGACATGTGTCAGAGGAAAGTCTCTTTACTCTCACTAGACCTTGGTTAAACAGCTCTGTTAAGCTGGAGTGGACAAGCCAGGCTTTTCCTTTTGTTTCTCAGGCTAGAGGCACACCAGGATGCTGCACAGAGTGCAGGATGGACCTTCTTAAAATGCTGCCTTCTCTAAAGGGAAAAAAGAGAGAGGAAGAGGCAGAAAAAAACCCCCAGTAGGTAGTTTTTCCTTTGGTCCAAGTAGCCAAGTCCCAGTGTATTGATCATTTGTTACATCTTTCTGAGGGTATTAATCTCTAACTGCACTAAAAGAGAGCCTGATTATGTCTCTGTATGGAAGTCTCTCCTTGGTGAAATAATTATTGCCAGCAGTCTCCAAACTTCTTCTTTCCCTGCTGTTTTCCTTCCAAGTTTGACTGACTTAAACTTATTACATGGAGGCTCAGTGTGACTTATACAAGAGCTTCAGTAGTTTATTTCATGCAAACATGGCATGCATACAAACTGGTCATCTTTAGACACCAAATGCTTACACTTTTCATACGAGTAATTGAAAGGTGCAAATAAGAATCAGTGCAGACACACCCCTCAATGGGACTGAAAAATATGCTTTGGTGATGTGAGTGAGTCTGGACCAGTCTCTGTGCTTGGGCTTGTCCAGCCCTCTTTGCCCAAAGCCATACTTTTCACAGAGTTTTTCTGAAATCATTGGCAGTGCTCCACAACAGTGGCAGTCACCATGCTGGGGCTTGGGATGGAAGCTGGATGCAACAGCATCAGCTTCTCTATCTCACCTCTATTCTTTTTTTAAAAGTTATTGATTTTTCACTTTCCAGATGGATCTGGAACAGCTGTAGTTTTATTTATTTATTCATTTTTATTTTCCTTTTTTCACCAAATTTGTAATTGAAAGGGACAGATCCTCATCTGGAACACCTACAGTGGATGTACAGGGCTTCTCCCATTGCTGGCAGCAGTCCCATGCTGGTACAGACCCAGTGTCTTGTTAGGGTAGAAGGAAACCCCATGGCCAGCTCATTTCTCCCCCTGCATAACACAGGACATAAAGCTTTACTCAGCAATCCCTGCACAGAGCCAAATAACTTGTGGCTGAACTGTGGCATATCTTTGCTCTGAGAATGATGAGCATATGCAGAGAGCTCTCTGAGAGTGATATTGTCCTGGTTATCAACCAAAATCCAGTCCAATGAAGCAAGAGAGCTTGGCTGTCTAAGTTGGTGGATCAGTGGTTAGGTCTGGCTGGTGTTGGCTTTGCTCTTGGTTTCTTTGACTTTCTGGTTACATGAAATCTACAGGTCCCAGAATGAAAATTGTCTGTTGGGGATTCACACCTGTACAGTTATTAAACCATGTATTTCATTAGTTTCCTTACTGCATGGGTATAAATGCCTTTCTGCTGTGTATTGTCCACATGCAGTGATACCCTACAGTGGCTCAACCCTATTTTTCACCAGCCTGGCATTGGTGAGAGCTGCAACATCAATCTGCTCTCTTTCTCAGGGCGATTCCTGCTGGCTCCAGGCTCTAGGAGTCACTCTGGTTGCAGTGAGAGCTGCCAGCTCGAAATAGCATCCAAACAAGATGGGGTTGCACCCTGTAGGCAGTGCAGAGCTAAAATCCTGCTGGCTGTTGGGGAATCCGAGGGACAACGGGGCTGCAGCGAGTGGCTGCCTCCTCTCTGAAAGGCACTGCAACCTGGTGGTCACCAAAGTGGGTCAGGAAGGAATGAATCTGTTTCAAGGAGAAGTCTTAAAGCTGGAGGTGAGAAGAGGCAGATCAGCACTATTAGGAGTCAGTGGATGTGGGGCTGCGGCAGCCCCGCGCCTGGAGCCAGAGTGTCCTGCGGTGCTGCCTGGATGCAGGGAGCGCTGACAGCCATCCATTCTGGAAATTAAATTCCACTCCCTCAGCTGGCCTGGGCTGCGGCCCCACGCTCCTGACAGAGGATTGCTGATGGTGCACATTGCTGTGGGCTGAGTCCCAAACCTGTGAGATCAGCCAGAGAGGATTCAGCAGGCCTGGGAAGGAGCGGGGTGCTCCAGAAATGGGATTCAGCTCACACATCTCCAGCTGTGGACGTGAGGGGTGGGGGGACACTGAGGCCTGCCCTTGGCAGCTGGAGGGCTGCAGGTCAGCCTATAAAGCTTGGGATGTTGTGGGATGCAGGAGCCAGTCCTAACATCTTGCTGTTTTGAGCAGGACAGGACAGGTAGGATTCCCCTGGAGCCTGCCTGGCTTCCCTTTTTCTTCATCCCAGCCTTTCATAAAGGACTGAACTAACAGATCCCAAAGCATCTTGTTGAAGCAATGGGAGGGGGCTGCAGTTAGCCACAGGGTGAGGAGTCCCTTCCTGAGCCGAGGTGCAAATCCCCCTTACAATATCCTGCCTCTGTGAGCTGAGGTCCAGGTTTCTGGGAAGAGGAGAGGAAAAGGTGGCCAGTTAACTGAGGCTGGGCGAGTACTTCTGTGTCAGCAGGGTCTGATGGGACCTCCTGGCCTCAGAAAGCAGAAAATTCCAAAAACCAAAAGCATGATCCTTGCTTGTGACTCCTGCTGGGTTTTCCAGTGGTACACTAGGGAAAAACGGTTCATTTAGGTTAATTGCACAATGCAGATATTTATGAAATGGTATCTATTTAAACAGAGGAATGTGCCTTTTCCCAATGAGGACTCTGAAAAACAGCAGTGTGTCACTTGACCCAGGCCTTTAACTGGAACCGTCTTGGTAATTTAATGAAATTAAATGGCTGGACTGTGGGGAGTTCATTAGTAAGTAATCCAAAGGCTAAAGCTGTGTGAGCTAGTTCAGCTCTCAAATGCTTATTTGTGTTTGCCAGATCCAGTAAAGTGAAACCCCTTAATAGGTGCTGGCAGTACTTGTAACATACTCTCCTCTGGTCTGGAGACCATCACACAGGCACTGGTGTGATTTCATATTTCTACATGAGCTTTTCTATAAAAAGCACCTCCAGGACAGCCACAGGGTCCCCTGTGTGTCACTGGGCAGGCTCGAGTGGCTTTGCAGAGGCACTTCTGCTCTTGATACCATGAACCTCTTGCTTCTGGCAAAGCAAGTAAGGGAATCTCTTTTCTTTCCAAAAAAGCTTTCAGAGGTGGCTGCTGCTGCCAGCAGTGCAGTGCTGAGCCTGAGAGGGACTCTGGCTTCCTTGTCATGCTGGGCCCTGGCTGGGATTATGGGTTGTTTTGTTTCGTGTCATTTGCCCAAGGGTGGGGACCAGGGATGTGAAGTGCCTCTGGGATTCTGGAAGGTTGTTAAAAAGGATGCTGAATTGCTGCTTATTTCCTGTGAGTGGGGATTTAGAGGAGTGCAGAGGGTACAGATCTTCCTCCTGCTGTGTAAAGGACTTCTGGGTTTCCAGAAGTGAATGTGCTAAAGTTTCACTCTTTAACTCACCAGATAAAAACAAGATTTACAAATAAGTGAACAGTGGCACCACTGAAAGTTTGACAGGGAGCTCACTAAAGGATAGTCAAAGGAATAGCCTAGCTCCAAGATACCTGAATTTATTTTTCATTCAAACCCTTAGGGCTCATCCACCATGAAAGCCCTCAGAGAAGGCTCTCTACCCCACATCCTAGGAGCAGCACTTAGTTTTTAAAAAACTGTTTAAAACCTCTTGGTGTGAATTTGGTACAAGTCCAACACCATCATGTGGTCAAGCTCTTGGGCTGGAGTTGAAGGGCTGTGGATTAGATCCACTCAGGAAAATTTCCCTGACCTGGCATCCTAGGAAAAAAATGGGGTTTTCATTAATGAACTCCACTATGTGGGAAAATTCTTGCTGGGATTTACTGTAGCTGCTGCACAAGTTCTTTTAAAAGTAAATAATGGCATTGGACAGGTGTTTCTGGCAAAGAAATTGAACATTGAAAGGTATGAATATTGTAGAAGGAAAAAACATCAATCTGAGCAATAGATATCCCAAATACTTGTTGGATCTGCAGTGGTATCAGCAGTGCAGTTTTTGTCTTTGGAGTGTGTGAAATGCCTCTGGAATCAAATAGATTTTGAAAGGACAGTCACTGCCATACATGCAGGAGGCCTGTGTCTGGTTATTTACAGCATGGGACTGCACTCCCTAAAGACCTTGTGCTACATTAGGCATTGCTAAATGGAACTTCCATGTCTTAAATTTACACCATGGAAAAAGACTGGAGATTTTATCCAGAGATAGGATGCGGAACGTTTTGTGGCAGCTGCAGGAGATTTTAAGTTCAGCTGAAGACCTTGTAACAATCCTGTCTTGTCTTCTATAGGTATATCTTCTCCTTCTCCTCCTGGCTCCATGAAGTTCAGAGACTGATAAAGAGAATTAGCCACAGCTCTAAAAATCTCCATTTCCAGCATGGTGCTGGGAAGAGCACTGATGTGCCTCTCCCCACTGGTGCTGCGCAACCATGGACTTCCAGCAGCGAGACAGGTGGGGTTTTATTCCTAAATGCTTCTTTCCATATGAAACACCATCCCAGCAATCACATACAAGCAGTCTTTCTATGTTTGGAGTCCTGCTCTCAAGGTCCAGGCAGGACAAATTCCACACACAACCCAGCTCGTATCTCAAGGTGCTGCTGCGAGTCCTGCGTGTCCAGGCTGTGTCCCTGGCAGAGACACTTCTTCACACATGGGGATGAGTGGCGAGAGCAGAACGTGGGTACCTCCCTCCCAGGCTGGTGTTTTAGTAAGAGAAACCTGTCCAGAACTGTCAGAGAAGGTGTGGAGTGCTCCCTGGGAAACAACCTGGAGCACTGCCGCTGGGGTTCGGCGGGGAAAGGTGGTGCTTTTCCCAGCGGGGAAAGCAGGGATGGGCAGGAGGGACAAAAGTAGCACAGCAACGACATCTTGTGCTGCACAGTGACGGCTGCATGTGCCTGCCAGGAGAGCCGAGTGCTGCTGCTGGGAAGGTGTCTGTCCCCCTACCCAGCTGTCCCCCTCGTGTTCCCTCTGGGAGGGGCACAGCCAAGAGACAGGGAATAGACCTTGTCCACAGCCTGAGTCTAAGCAGGATTTCTGCAGCAGCAGACAGGGAGCGGGAGTGAAAAGGCTACAAAGGACAGTTCTGCGTACTGCCCTCTCTTTGTCCTTTTTTCTTTCACTATGGCATTGCTGCAAAGTACCAGAATTTCCCGAGTGCTCTGTGGAAACCTGTGCCTCACCCATCTGCAGATATCTGCAGATATCAGGTACGCCAGCAACATTTCATTTTCTTTTTGCAAGAAATTGGTTAGTGCAAATATCCTGTCATACCTGAGGATCACTGTGGCTGAAGACCCACTTTGAAGATACAGACCAGCATTTTATCCCAAACAAGGGCAGTAGTACTCATCCCTCACCATGCTTAGCACACCAAAATTCCTCCAGACTTGCACGCTGGGACTCAAAATTCAAGGTTCCTATTGGAGAGCAGCAGCAGCAAAGTCTGAGAGCAGGTTGGGTTGGTGCCTCACCACTGCCTTATACTGAGTTCATGCCAAATCATCCAGTTTTGGAACAGTGGTAGATGAATTTCTTTTTGAAGCTTTGTCTTTGCCCACACCAGTGCCTCCTTGCAGAGCCTACCAGAGGAAGGTCATGCTCCAAGATGTGTCAGAAATAAATAAAAACTTTTGCATGAAATGCTGTGGCACCCAACTGCTGTGCTGAAGGTAAGCATGAGCAGAAAGCAGCTGCTGCCTGGCCTGTGCCTTATGTCTCTGGGGAGGCTTTTTGGAGACGCCTGCAGCACATAGCAGCAGAATGGCTGCCCAAAGTCAATGAGACTTTGTTCAGAACAGCCTCAGGTGCTTTTGAAAGGCTTGGCCTCTTTTGTGCTTCTTTAAAGACTTGTAAATTATAGTTAATTCCTGAGGCTTAGGTGTATTAGTTGATAGAGCCCAGGATTACATTCCTGTCCTCTGTAGCATCCCAACGAGACAGCCTGGATTGAAGGGTTGACAGGGTTCAGGAGCAGCAGCTCCTGCCTTCAACTTCAGTGTACCATTCCCCAAGCCTGAAGGGACAGGTCTGCCCACTGCAGCTGGGACAGTGCCCCTCCTCCACAAGAACAGAAATTCATGCAACATGAGTTTTTGGGGAACAAAATTAAGTCAATTCCACTGTCTGCATCATCCTCCAGGTCATCTTGAGCTGAGAAACAGGGCTACTGGCAGGGCACCTCTGCTGGAAACAAAAAAGAGCAGCTGTGATTTTATGTGGTTTGTGATGCCATCTTCTCTCTTTCCTGTGGTAATAGAGGTGTCTCTTGCCCCCAGACTGAAAGGAAAGCCAGGATTCTACCCAGGCCACCTGCCCACAGAGCCACCATGCCCTTGTGTGGTTGTGAGGGTTTTCTCACTGACTTTGGTATGGTTTTTTTAACTGAATATCAGTCCTTCCCATGTTGTTCATAGATCATCAGAAAGAAGCACACCCCCTCCACCTCCCCCCCCCCCAAATGGGGTTAAATATCTGACAAGTTCCTATTTGACCTGTTACTCACTTTGGAGCAGCTTCTGAAATTGGCTGTGGGTATTGGACCAGCTGCAAGGTTTAATCTGCTCCATCATTGGGTTTTCCAAACTATTCTGATCAGAAGGAGCTTGCTTCCTCCCATAGCCAAGGCTGTTAGCTTCAGGGGCAGATTAAATAATCTTGGCCTGTAGGTCAGGTAAAGCATGGTCTGCAGGAAATAATAGAGGACTTGAGGATATGGGAGGTGTGTGTTAAAAGTATTTTCAGAAAAGTCACTGGTCTTGTCAAAAAAACAGTGTCACAGCTCAATGAATCATAGGCAAGGGCTGGTGTTTTCAGCTGGATGCTTGTGCAGCACCTTGCCTGTGGAGCCATCAGATTCCTTGATTTTTGCTGTAGTGTTGGGCTTTGGTGCTGGACTGTGTCAGAAAGGAGGCAGAGTTGTGCCTTTCCTCTGGGAATGTTCGTCTCCCAGAGGCCATTGGCAGCACATCTCAATTCTGCTGAGATTTCACAGAAAAAAAACTCAGAAACACCTTGTCTGCATTGGTATCTTCTCAGGCAGGTTAAAAATGAAGACCAAGGTTGTCCTCTTTGTGTAAAGAGTAATAAAAATTATATAAAGAAATACATCCAGGTGGTTTGCTGCTCTAAATCTTCCTCTGCTGGACTGGAGAAAGGTCTGTACAATTTAATTTGTAGGATCTTGGGGAGCTCAGAGTAAAAGGTGCTGAGCAGAAGACAAGGGGCTCCTCTCTATGTCCTGGGTTGTAAATCAGCTCTTTGAGGTATTTAGTTCTGTGGGCCTTTCCCAGCATGGCTGTCACAGCCCTGAAGGTGACATTGTGTAAAGGAGCTGTAAGTCAGCACTGGCATCAGACCCTGGTTTGGAATCTTTTTTGGAGGCTGCCTGACCCACTGCCTTGGCCAAAGAAGAGGGAGAGCAATGGCCATGGCTGCTCCCTCCTCTCTTGGTTTTCACTGAGGATGTTTGAGAAGCTGTGGCTGCTTCACCCCTGGAAGTATCCAAGGCCAGGTTGGATGGGGCTTGGAGCAACCTGGGATAGTGGAAGGTGTCCCTGCCCATGGCAGGGGATGGAACTGGATGGGCCTCCCAACCCAAACCATTCTGGGATTTTTTTGCTCACCCCTGAAAGTGAGCTGGGTGAAATCATACTGGGTGTGTCAAATACATACAGCATGTCAAAGGTTAGCTGTGTCAGCTCCTCTTTCTGAATCTCTGCACACAGAAAGCCCAGCTGCTGGTGAATCAGGAAACAGTGATCCATAGTAGGAACAGCTTTGCACAGAGAAGCCGATACTGTGTTTTCACTCTGCCAACACCGAAGGCTAAAACCTTTCCACTGAAACTGGGTAGGACAGCTGGATTGCTCTTAGTCATCTCCAATGCCTGTATAGATGGGGGCAAGGATGGGCAATAGGTGTGATTCTTTCCTTTTCTTCTTTTTAATGATTTTTCTTTTTCCCTTGCACCTGCAAATTTAAGTGTCTGAGTGGTTTTGCTCACAGCAGCTCAAGGGCCACCTCAGAACAGTGCTGGGAGGTCCACAAGTGCTCAGTCTTGCTCTTGGGACTGCAGGTGCAGCAGGGAAATAAATGAACAAAGACAGGAGAGCAAGAAGTAAAGATGTGAGTAAGTGCACAGAGCATTGTGGAACAAAAAGGGGCTTGGCTGACCCTGGTATGCTTGTTGAGGAGATGCCTATATGGGTACAGTGCAAAAAACTTGCCAGGTGAAGTGCTTGGGAACTATTTTAAGGAGGTGGTGGCATTGTTCATCTTACAAATGTAACTGAAGTGTGAAATCCCTTGTGTATTTTTAATCTCTTAAAATAGATTTTTAGGTGCTGCATTTTCTGCTAATCAATGCACAAAATGGTGTTGTGTTAATATATAATACAACAGCTAATATCAAAAAGAGGTTGTCTGTTCAGTACAACATTTGTGCAACAGCTGGTGGTATGATTTTTGTAAACAGAGAGAATTATTGTGTCTGTATGAAACCACTCAGTCATTCTCTGGTCAGACTTGAACTCTTTGGCTGATTTCTGTCCCACCTCGTGGTTCCTCCAGGCCTTAAGAGAAGATGTTGGCTGAAGGAACACTCTCCAGAGTAAGTACCCAGAGAGGGAGCAGCTCCTGGTACAGGTTCACCTTTTATTAGTTTCCAGCACTTTCAGCAGCTCATCAAAGCAGAGAAGAGGAGATTTCAGTCATTTTGCTCCTTGTGGAACTGACTACTGAGCTGTTTGTACAACTGCACGGGAGGACAAACCTGCTCACAGCCTCTCCATGCCAATTGCCACCTATAAAAAGATCTTGACAGCCTATCCTGTGAAAAGCTCTCACACCTCCCCTCTGCAGCATGCCTTTGATGCTTGAGCAGGTGGGTAGTCCTCAGGCTACTAAGTGCCTTTCCTTGTCTTCCATGCTGCTCTGCTCCTGTCTGCCTGCCCACATGAGGCTCTGTGGAGGTGGAGTGGGACCCCCTAGAAGTGTCTGGAGCCCACACTCTCATGGAACAGGAACGAGGAGGTGCTTGAGGGGCCCTTTTTTTGCTTGGATGCTACAGGTTTGTCAGCTGTTGTGACTATAATCTGTAGATCCTCAAATTTCTGGGAAAAGGAAGAAGATATTTAGCAGTGAAACTAAGCTTGGGCCAGATCCTCCATCCTTCCCTAGGCAGGAGTTCAAGAGCATTCCCTTCTTTCCTCCTCAGCTCCTAAACCCCTACTTCATATTTGATTGATATAAAGGAAGCATCATCCATTGATGTAATGGGATCACAGAGAACCAATGAGGCATGAAATTATTTTCCTTCTTTCCCAGATAAATCCCTTGTTGTAAATTAAGCAGTTTACCCATTTAAGTACAGGTGAATCAATGTCTGTGTCAGTCTGCTGTTAAAAAGGAGGGAGATTATCCAGGACAAACTTGCAGACCTTTTGGGTCTCTCTTGCTAATGATGAAATAATGTTTTTCACAAGTTGTGTTCCCCACCGAGATCCCAGGGAAGCTGGGAAAGGAGCAGGGCATCAGCAGCTCTCTGGGGGGGGTGTGTGGCAGGGGATTTGGATGGAGTGATATCCCCATACTTTGCGTTCTCCATGCACAAAAAGAAGTTTCCATTCCAAAGAAATTTGGGGTTAGCACAGGATCAAGCTGTCCATGCTGGTAGACTTTGGAAGAGGTGGACAGACAGCTATCCTGAGTCAGCAGGAGCAACCCCTGACTGGGCTTTGCCCTTCTGGACTGGGTATCCTTCCAGGGGCTGTGCTGAGCGACCCTTCCCAGGGAGCTTTGCATTTGTGAACCTCCCCAGCAAAACCTGAAGTTGCATCCATGCTATAGCAAATGCAGTCAAGTATAACTAAGCCAACTGAAAGACAGGACTCATCTGGATTTTCACTGAATTGTCTTTTCAAAATGATTTTGAAATACTGTTTGTTTTACCCTGTGGATATAAATCATTTTTCAGAGAGCTTGAAGCATGGTGAGAGTTTTATCCCCATGCTTTATCTCCAGAGAAGGCTTGACTATGTGGTAAGAGGAGTAGGTGATGGGAAATTTAATAGCAAGAAAAGAAAGAGTTGAGCTCCTCAGACTGCTGAGTGCAGGGCTGCCCAGTGCCAGCTGCAGGAGTCACTGAAGGTTGGATGGGGCTTGGAGGAACCTGGTCTAGTGGAAGGTGTCCCTGCCCATGGCAGGGGGTTGGAACAAGAGGATCTTCAAGGTCCCTTCCAACCCAAATAATTCAGTGACTCTGTGAGAGCCAATTTGAGTCACAACAGGCCAGGAGAGGTCTGGGTGCAGGAATAAAACATGAACTTGCTGCTTGCAGTCATCTTCTCTTATCTTTATTAGGACCCTGCTAATACCTGAGCAGTCAGAACCCCAGAAAAAAAGACTGGAAGAGACCTTAAATATCATCTTGTTCCACCCCCCTGCAGGAGGGAGGACACCTTCCACAAAACCAAATTGCTCCAAGCCTCAGCCAGCCTGGGTTTGGACATTTCCAGGATGGCATCCACAGCTTCCCTGGGCAACCAGCAAGGCCCTCATAGTCAACAATTTTTTCCTAATATCTAATTTAAACCTACTCTTTTTCAATTTGAACCCATTCCAACTTGTGCTGTCACTACAGGCTCTTGTTGATAACCTTGTCCCATTTTTCCTTGAAATTCCCTTCAGGTACTGGAAGGCCACAATTAGGTCACCCCTGTAAAGCCCTGTTCTGCTCAGTGGGTTCAGGGGAAGGTGGTTTGGTTTATTCTGGGCAGTGTCAGGAGAAGCAACAAAATTCTCAGTGTTCAGGAGTGTCATGCTCACAAGAAACAGGAAGCTGAAATCACAGCTTCTCAGGGGTCACCCACTCCCTCTCTGCTGAGGCAAAATCTGTCAGATCAAACATCTCCCGGGGATGGATCCAAAGAAGGCTCCTCACCTTCCCCAGCCACATGGTGTTTCTCACTCTCATCAGCAGCATCATCATCAATCTCTTCCTTGCTGTAAACTTAAACCTCTTGATACTTCCACCATTCATGAGCATCTTGAAGAAATAATTTCCTTCCTATCAATAGTAGTGATTTTTATGCTGTCTCCTCTTCCTCTGGTCTGATTTTCCACTCTCTTCTCCCAGGCCCTGTTTTCTGGACATGAGCTCTTGCCTGTGCTCTTCTGCAGTCTGTATCTTTGCCTTAAAGTCAATGCAGCACTTATCCAAGGACTGCTTTGTTTCTTAATGATGACATTTAAGCTGTAGTAATCCTGCAAGGGCTTCTCCTACCTCATATCAAAGGCAAATTGTTCAAATTTTGATCCTCTTGTTAGACCCAGCCTCCTCTTTCACAAAAGCTGGAGTCAGCAAGAGAGATTGAAGTTAAGTAGCACTTTTTATATTACCTAAGACATTTTTACTTTGGACTGGGAGTAGAACTAGCTCTGCAGTTATCACTAAAATAATGTAACCTTTCTGCTTAAATTAGCAAAAAATACCTGATTAGTCCTCCAAAAACTGGCCAAGAGCTTATATAATTCATGGTCATGGTTGACAGAGTTTGGATCCAGTTCTGTAACCAACTGCAGTGAAAACCCTGCCCCTCTGCCTTTGACTGCTTTCAGATCATTCCCCTCATCTCCGACTTAATTTGATCTAACTTTAGCTCGCTGGCAAATGACAATTCATAGCTAGGTGGTGTTCAAAGTCTAATTGCTCCACAGTTTTCTCAGTACTTCAGAATTTCTTAATTGTATTAGCCAAGGTGAGAATAATTGCTGCTTTCATATCCTTGAAACTTCTCATACAAAAGAGGCTTATGCAAGAATCTGCTCATTCTCTCCAATAAATGATCTCTCTGTTATTACAGAGAATGTTTTGGGGGACTGCTGGGAAGCATTCCACCACACCATTATGTACTTGAACAAAACCTGAAACTTGCAGGTACAAGACTAAATTATAGTCTGGGGCAATCATCAGAACACACTTCGGGTTTGGTTGGAGTTTTTATCTTGGTTTTTTTTGCTTTTTTGCTTTTTTTTTTTTTTTCTTTTTTTTTCCTGGAAGTTGCTCTTTCAGAAGAAGAGCAAGCCCCAAACCTAGAAATAACCCTGTAGATTGCATTTGGGGACCTTCTGGGTGGGGGAAATCTGCTATTTACAGGTCACTGGTGCTCTGACATTGCTCCTGGTCACAGATGCTAATGTGGAACTCCTAGTCTGTGCCAGTCACTGCCCTTATTTTTCTTTTGTTCACGAAATCCTTGAGCAGGGACCATTTCTTCCCCTGGTTTGTGCATCTTCAGGATCTTGAGCTGTATGCAAGGCTCCTAGATGCCTTGGTAGCTGTGTGCTTGTGCCTCAAGTGCAACAAAGCCACTCAGGCAGGGAATTAGACATAACGTTCTTCCTTAAGCTCCAGCAATTAAGCATAATTGTGCTTATATAAATATTAAGCACGCACAATAAAATTCCATGTATGCCTTCTGAGGCTATGACTACCATTAGAAAGAGAAAAAAGAACCATGTATTTCCTGACATGCCAATTGGATAGACTTAGTGTGAGAAGAAGTTATTCAGTGAGTCAAACACTTAATCCAAGAAGCAAGTTGTACACAAACTGCTGATAAGGTAGACAAATTTCACACCCTGTTCTGGGGAAAATATTACATTTCATGGTGCTTTACAGATGATGACAAATCCTATTAAAATCCTGAAAAAAATGTATACAAGTTAAATGTGGATATTTAAAATGATCCGTGTTTTTGGATGCAGGAAAAGAAGTAAAATGGCATTTCTTAGGAATAAAAGCAAGTGCTAGAGAGGTTTTACACAGGGTCCTTGGCAAGAAGTAATCTGATTATAGCTACAGGACCAATTTCTCTTGCACCACATGAAATAATGCTCAGAAATAGTCCAAGTACTTCTTCCAGCTGCTAGACAAACTCAGAGGATAAATAGGATGGAGATTCTAATGGTGAGGTTTGAAGGACTGCAAGAATATCAAACCTTTCAGGTCTGCTCCAGGGCTGTAAATCAAGGTGGGTTATGCCATCACTCTGAGGCAGCCGAGCTATAATTTAGGAGCTTTTTCCAGTTGCTGTGACTGGCTGAAGTACAATGGCAGGAGCTTTGCAGAGGTTTAAATGATTGCTTTGTAAGACCAGATGCCAGAGCTGTGACTGCAGAGCTCTGCCATGGAGCAGACCAGAATATGCTCTATTCCATGTCCACCCCACCTGGGCTGGGGCAGATCCACACCCAATGGTACCCAGCAGCTCTGCCTTCTGGGCCAGTTGTGCTGCAGATACTTCCAAATCCTCCATCTGGATTCTGTCTCTCCAGGACTAGATAGGTCTCAAAGTAGCTCTAAAGGTCTGGGTAGCAATGTGAAATCACATTCCTGGGAGTTAGTGCCACGTGATTGCCCAAGAGAGAAGCTCTGATCCTGACAGACAGAGGTTTGTAGAGGCCACAGCCAGAAAGTCTCCTCTAAGAGTGTGGCATGCTTTGACTGGCAGCACAAACATGGACCCAATCCAGCCATGCCCTGTGTCCTTGCTATAAACCAGGTAGTGCTGAATTCCTCAGTTATTCTGTTCTTGTTAGCTGTAGTGCTTAGAGAAAACAGAACATATTCCAAGGCATGATTCCTACTGGTGTGACTAAAACCCTAGCAGATGAACTCGATGGTGCTGTGTGCCATGGATCCAGGAGAACCTGGTTTCTCACAGACTCATCCTGGTCCTTGGCACCTCAGCATGCTCCTAAATCCAACCAGGTGTAATTTCTTTCCTGTGACCTGATATAAAACCTACAGCCTGGACTAATTTGTCTTGGAAACTTAATGCCAGCTTGTTTCCTGAAGTTCAATAAGGACCATCATTTCTTCATGAGAGTTAAGTATTGGGAGGTGCTAAAATGCTCATAAAGTGACCTTCTCTGGTGAAGGATGACAAATGATCAGCTTGTGGGGACTGTGTTGGTTATCAAACACCTAGAAATATTTGAGGGGGAAAATTGTGTCCAAACACAGATTAGTTTACTAAAAACAGCACTAGAAATAACCCTTATGTCAGATGGTGTGAAATGATGTAAAAAACAAAGCCTTTCTGAGAGCCTGTATTACAAGGGATGTATGGGATGCTGCAATAATAGTTATTTATATGATTGCCTGCTAGCAGGTCCATATAAAAGACTGTCCAGGCTCTTGGAGGGAAAAATATTTGTTCTCAAATTCTGACAAGATAGATTATCCATTTCAGATGGAGGGAGGGGCTCTCAAAGGAGAATTATATTCCCAGTTGCTCCTTCTGTGAAGTTTCATGGGCAACATTGACTTTGGGAGTGGGAAGAGGACACAAGGTTTTCAATTTGATTGTCAGGGTTTGGACATGAAATTCTGGTTGAACCCAAGGAGATGAGACAGGCAAGCTTACACATGTAGCTCCAGGAGAGTGGGAAAGGCAGCCTGGAAGAACTAGAAAATCACCCCTGGAAATGAAAAGGAGAGTTGAAACAACTTTCAGAAGTGATAGTTGCTATTCAGGTGCGAAAATATATGACTACAGTGACGAGGCACTTTTTGGATAAATCTTTTCAGCTAAGAACTAGCTCAATGATGAGTGGCAGGAGAAAGCACCATGATGTGGTGCCCAAGTCTGTGAACACACACTTAACATGCCCCCTCTACACGAGGAGTAAAAGAAGATCAATTTTGGCGTGAATTAGCAAAAAAACCAGCATGTACCTTTAGTCAGGGGAGGTGTTTCCATCATTATCCAACACAAAATCCTAGGAATTGGGTTTGCTCTCAGGACATGTGGTGTCTGCTCTTATAAGCATGCTCAGAAATATGTTTTAAGGTGTTCATATAAAGTGAAAGGGGCAACTATGGGAGAAACCATAAACCCACTTAGAAATCTTACTCCTGTTTTCCAAGAGAGCTGAGTGCAAAGTGGGACCAGAGGATATTTGTGACTAATTTTGGGTCCAAACATGTGCTCGGGAGCAAAGGCTGGTAAGATTTCCTGGCATTCACTGACTCATTAGCAATGCACAGAGTTTATAGAATGCCCCCTTCACTGCTCATTTTTCTTGCAAACAGAAGTATGTGTTAATTTTCCTGGGAATGAGACCCTACATTTTATGTGGCATTTCCCTATAAGTATTGAGAAGGTTTTCAGGTGCAGTCACCTGCTGGAGAGGCACCCCTGGCTCCCTGCTAAGGAGACTAAGAGCTGCTTATGTGATTTAAATGGGTTACAGCTGCCTTCCCTTCCAGGTATTTGGAAAAATCACATCTTCCTGCCAGGAGAGCTCCTGAGCCCCTTGAAGAACTGCTGGAGAGTTTCTGGGAGCCCAAAGCAGGGCTCACAGCCTCCTCACTGAAAGTTCTCATGCTGAAGAAGCTGGGTTTGCCACTCATCAACTCTGCCATTTCAGTGAATGATGTTCTCAAGGGTTTCTTCTTTTGGCCTCCTCTTTTAATAATATTTTTCTTACACCACCAGAGGTAGTTTTCTGTTCCCCATTAAATATCCTGAAGTATCATTCTCCCCAGGGTGAAACAAGAAACCCAGGGATGCTTCAGGAGGCTTCACATGGTCCTTACTGACCTGCCATGCAACAAGATGTGTGGATGTGGTTTAGGGGTGGACCTGACAGTGCTGGACTCAATGATCTCAAGGGTGTCTCCCAACCTAAATGTTCCTGTGATCCTAAGATGAAGTGAGACCTCTGGTAGAAGAGGGAAGGCCAGGATTCCTGACTTGGGAGCTGATTGCAAGTGAAAGTGATGTGAAAATTACCTGAGGGGAAATGTCTTGTGGGGATAAAAGGAGCGGGTGGGGGTGTTTATTCTTAGTTGTCTGTGTGAGTTTAAAGCTGGGGGACCTTTCTGTGGATGTGATGTAGGGTTTTTGGTCTTTTCTTGCATATGATCCTGTGACATCTCTGTCCTTCAGCTCTTGAATTTTTGCCCTCTCATAGGGGCCCCTTCAGCTGAAGTGGATGAGCTGATATGGACCTGGCTTTTCCTGGCAGCCTGCTCAGAAGGTGCAGCTGTGGAAGAGGAAACATCTCCTTACCTGGTACAAGATTGTTCTTATGCTATGGGGATACAGACTTCTCTTCTGTTTCTTGCCAGCCTCAAAGGTGGGCAGAAATGGTGTGGTGTGACTTGATGTGGTTGAGGGGACAGAGGCCAAACCAGATTTTACAGAGACACCCCAGAGAGGCTTCCAGGAGGACTGGAAGCTTGTGGATATGAGCACTGTGCTTTTTTCACATTGCTGTGATTTGTGGTGTGTTGCAAGCTTTCTGGAAGTGTTTAGGTAACTCAATGGTCCCTTTATGGCATCTGAGGAGACAGTATTTGACACACCTTAGTCAGCACTTTGACAAGAACATTTGTATTTAATTAACTCTGCTCTGCAGTAATGGGTGCACGGCTGTGGAAGGCTGAGCAGGGATAGGAACAATGTTGTCCAAGCCCAGAAATGCAGAAAGAAATTATGAGTTTAATGGAGCATGAAATGATCCATTCTGTTTTCTTCAAAGTTAGTTAATTGTAGTTCACAACATAGTCTGACAAAACCCTGTCAGAAACCCGAAAACATTTGCCTTCACTGTAGGGCTCTGATGTGTAGCTTGGAGGACTTGCCCTAGAGACCAAAATGCACCAAAGAATGCTCCCTGTTCCTCAGAAGAGTTACAGATCCAGATGGAGAACCTAGAACATGCTGAATTTGTTTTCTGAATTTGCTAGTGCCAGTGATGTGGGAAAACTTCATGGCTGTCTTAGAGCTGACAAATGATAGTTAGTAGTAAATTGATGGATGATTATATGATTCTCTAAGGAGTTGGTTTTAATCCTTCCCAAGGAGGGAAGCTTTGGGGCTGGGCTCCTGGCCTGCTTTGGGCATAGAGGTGTGAGCATGGGACAAGGATATTGCTCCAAATCCTGAACAGATCTCTGTGTCTGCATCCTCATTTTGTCCCATTCAAATGGTTGAAAATTTGCTCAAACACAGACCTGCTTCAGCATAAAATTTTTTATGTTCAAGAAGTCTTACAGTTTACATGATCACACGAATGTTTGAAGGTCTGGTAGTAGGATGAGTGATAAAAGAGTGAACTGAAATTCCCCCAGTCCAAACACAAGCAGAATCTCAGACTCTTGCAGTCAATTTGTGATTGAATATAAGGCAAATAAAAAACTTTCAAAATACTGACTTTTACCTCAGACTTGTAAACTGTTGCATTCCAAACCATTTTAAACCAACACCAGCTATTCCTGACTCAGCATCCTTTACCTCTGCTGCCTTCTCTGTGTCAGCAGTGGGAGGTTCTTCAGCAGAAAGATTTAATGACAGGAAGATTTATTTCTTTTGCTACTCTGCAGATGAAAAATGGGCTGCTCATCCAGCATTATGTAGGTGTGGATCAGTGGCAAGTGACCCTTCTCTGAAGTTCTGCCACAAAGAGGGATGCTGTTGAATGTGATAGAAAGGGGAAGAATCTTTAAAGCTAAAATATAAATGTAAAACGCTAGCAAATATATGGCAGTTGGCTGAATTTACACCTGTTAATGACTTTTTATGGAGTGATTGAGAACCAGCCCTTTGAGCCTCAGTAATTGTTCTGTCACTGGTTTCCTGGGGATCAGGAAAGAAGGCAAATACTTTCTATTTGTTGGCAACTGTAGCTGAATCGTGAACAACACTTTAAAAGGAGGGAGGGAAACCCTGGGGCTGATCTGTTTGTGACTGGTTTCTGTCTGCCTCTGATAGGGAGGACTTGCCAGATCATATTTCTTCTATGCTTTTATGGTCTCCAAACGAGGAGACTTTTTATGAACAATGTCTTTAGACAACGGTGGGATGTCTGAGGGCTCTTGATCAGTTGTATCCTGTCCAAACTAGCCTGACTATAAGGAAAAGTTTGAGGAGTGAATAACCTTCCAAAACAACCATGGATCCGGTCTGCTCTGCCTGGTAGCAGTAGCTGCAAACCAAAGGTTCATGGCTAATGTCTCATTCACAAAACTTGACAGGTTTGGGTGCTTCTGCTTCAGGGAGTGAAAGGCTGCCACAGTCACAGTTTTCCTTCAGCACCACATTGTTCTCATGGGGTGTTTTTTGATGTCATCAGGAGCTGTGGCCGTAGCAAACCTCACACCTGGTGCTGACAAGTGCTCCCGACACAGTTGAAAAATAAACTTGTTGTGGATTGTTAAACTCTTGCAGTGTCTGTCTCCTTTCTCTCCCAGTAAGCTGCCTTGGCTTTTCAACAGAGACTGGATTGCACCACAACAAATTGATGTTTTGTCCTGTGCTATAAAGTTGATTTATGGCTGATTGTTTGATTTATTGCTTCCAGCCAATCAACAGTTGAAATGTCAATTGGTATTATCTTTCCTTCAAATCTATATTAACAGTGACCCTCTGAGCCACTGTTAAAGCACCAGAACAAAAGACATCTGGGAGAGATCTCCAGTCACCTGCTGTGACAGTAGGACACTGGGCTCTGAAAGCCATGATCCACTACACTTTCCACCTCTTTCTCTGGAGAAACCACTTCAATGTGTGAAAAGCTTTACAAATAAAAGCTGTGCTTCGTGTTAAAAAGGGAGGAAATTCCTGTTCCTTTGCTTGTGCTCCATCCTGTTCGTCCCGAGTCTGCCTGACAGAGGCTTTCCTCCCTGAAAATCTCCCTGCTAATCGTGAGTAGCAGATGCCAATCTTCCTCAGCACGTGTTGGGATGCAATGTAGCCCACAGCAATTAGATTTGCTTTGACTTGTTCATACCACACGGATTTAACACACAGATTCTTCAGGCTGAGGCAACACTAATGACTTTTCAGCCTT